>JAFNEN010000453.1:0-366303 GCA_019343175.1 Oedothorax gibbosus | reverse complement strand
AGTCTGTACAGCCAAAAAAGTCTGTGTGACGAGTAATAATAGCCAGTGGATAGGGAGTGAATGCTAAGTATACTCCAAAGTCCCAAAGCTGCATACGATGTGGTGCTTAAAAGTTGCATTGGGAACTTAGGTGTCGGCTTGTCATTTTACTATGGTTCTTAATTTACGAGCCAAATTGCCAATAGCTTTCATGCAGCTCTAGGGTGATGATATTAAACACAACCCTAATTTGTCTGTTAGGAGAGTGTGACACTTTGTCACATAAAGGGATAAAAGGGAAGGGGTATGATGAAGTGTGACACTCTGGTAAAAATAAGAAGAAAAAGTGCAACATTTATGGATTGGGAACTTAGGTGTATATATAAACTACAGTTCAAAATATATTACAAAAAATTGTTTTTTGGTTGTTTGACATTAAACAATATGCGAGTATAGTTACAAATTTGTGTAGAACAATTATTAAACACTAAGCCTACGGCAACAACTGAACAGGTTGTTAAATGGATAAAAGAGAAAACATCAATTAACTCATATAACTCCTTAATAGTTAATGTATTACTTGACAATAGATAAAATATTATATTTAACATATTCATAAAACTCTTTGATTAAAAAAATAAAAACTTAAAGCCTACTATAACTTGGAAACTTTTTCTATTGTGATTTATGTAATTCGTATTATAAAAAGATTTCTCTTACTAACTTTAAATTTAAGAACTGCCACAATTCAGATAAAATAGAACACCTCAGTTCGTCATTTCATGCAATGCTTGAGGATTTTGGAAAATCATATTATGTGTCAGCACTTAACTAATGCTTTTTTAAATCTGACCTGAGAAAAATAGTTTATATCATATTAGAAAACTCAGTAACTGTTAAAATGACTTTAATTTCTTTTTCACATTTTTAAGAATTAGATTGCAATTGAAACTGTTATTTCAAACACCAGTGAAGTGCAATTCATTTGACTAATTACTGAACAATTTTTTTTATTATTTTTAATAGATATTTCCATATTTTAAGGCTTACTTTTTTAAAGTTAAGTAATAATGGTGAGATACATAGGAATGTTGAATATTTTGAGGTTTGGGTAAATATCAGAAAATTATCTATTATACGAAAAACTCCCGTAACCGGAATCACCTTGGTCCCCTGATGATTTTTGTGCTTGCAAATATAATTCAAGCATAATGAATCTGTAATTTGCAGACATACTTCTCAAAGCCTTTTTGCTATTCAGCCATCAATATGGGGGCTAAGCATGGGAATAGAGTCTGTTGATTTCTCGATTATCACAGATACTTTTGTATAATTATGAGCATGTTAAGCATTAAATGAAAGCTTTGAATGTTAATAATCCTAAAAAGGAATTTTAAATTTGTTGAACAGGTTTAACAGATTATTAACAATTCATGGCACTTCTAAAAGTAAAAAGATTCAAATAGTATAAGAATTAACTTAAATTTAGCTTCTATTGCATTTCTTTTTCAATTTAACTATTTAGCTATAACTGTATCTTACAACATTGTAGTTTGCTGTCATTTACAGAAAATTTACTAATTTAATTACTCAGATATCTTACTTATCATAAGTATCTTTCTTCAAGATATTTTCAGCAGTAGGTTCAGCGGAACTACTTGCAGGAGATTCAGATGAAGTAGTGCGATCGACTGGACTAGAATTTTGATCTAATTTATAAGAACCACTATTTTCAACAGTATGCGAGGGAGTTGGTGTTTCACTGTAGCCCAAATCAGCTGCAGCACTGGAGGTAAAAACGCTATCCAATGACAATTCCCTATGGATAAAAAAAGTTATAGCTAAAGCCCAGAATAAATATTATACTACATATTTAAAGGAAATTAAAAATCACTCAAAATATCAGCTGATGAAACTAAAAACACAATGCTATCAGACACAATTTATAAAATATATGTGTTATTCTAAAGATATAAATATACTTTTTTTAACCTTTATACTATAATGGAAAAGATATGGCTCACTCAGTAATATGGCCACAAGTAAAAAAAATATTTAAGGTCAGAACAATTTGGTATAATGAGGCGAGCAGAACAAAGTGAATCTCAGTAACTGCTGCTAAAAAGTCATTTCCACACACTTTGTTTCATTTGCATTTTGTCAAGAACACACCAAATGGAAGGTACTGTCGAAGCGGGTATCTTTGGCTATGGAGGATAATTTTGGTCCATGTGTCTGAAAAAGTTTTGTTTCTTAATATCTCTTCACAAAATGGATATCTTAAATTGTTTTACATTTTTGGAAATGTGGAAACATTGCCTTTTATTTCATGTAAAAAAATTCTCATTTTAATTCTGCAATACCATAAATGACGTTTGTATTCTTACGAGCATTTAATGACAAATATATATTTATTCTCCAACTTTTGTCTGGAACACCTAAAAAAATATTGAAAATAGCTAAAGAAAACATTCTATTCTATTCTTTTATTTATGGGGATGAATATTACACCTTTTGTTTTAATCTAAATTGAATAATTTTTATGCTATATTTAATTATTTGTCACTGGAAAACTTTTGCCTATGAATGCGGGTAACTTTGGTACAAGATGTAAGGGTTTCTTTATGGAATTTTACACTTTCAAAAATGTATGTAAAACTGTATGCTGTTTAACTATTTTTAAAGAAGTCTTACTCTTATGATTACCAAATTTTGAGATGATTTTTTAAAAAATCAAATGATTTTAAACATTAAAAAGACAAAGATAAAATGCAAGAAACGTACAACATTCAAAATCGCTAATTTCGAAATGTAAACATTTTCAAATTCCTGATTACGAATATATTATTGTTTTCCTTTTATAATAAAATCGTTTGCTTTTTATAAAGATATTTGTTATTAAATCTTGTTTCGATAAATAAGTTAATTTTCCCTAATTTAAATTGAAATTTACATTTTTCTTTGAAGTGGCGATCAATCACGTTATTCACAATGTAATGTCATTCTACAATGCATTGCAATGTAAATGTTAAGTTACAAACCATTTTTAATAACTTTGTAACTTATAACTTTGTAATTTTATCTTCATACACTTTAATATTGCTTTTTAATTCTGTAACACAGCCCTTAGGATGGTAAAAGGCATGTTTATTATGTATTTCATGCTTGGACCAAAGTTACCCGCCCGGATTGTAACCGTGTCTTTTACCATTACGTTACACCATTTTTTTTTATTTATAAAATTTAACAAAAATGCTTGCAAATTATATCTAAAAGTTCAATACTTAAAATGAGTAGTGAAAAAAAAGTTGATCTGTTCTGCTTGAATCCTTAAAACAAGAACGGATGGCTAGAATATAGTTGAGAGCATTAAAACAATAAAAGGCAAAAAATTTAGTATGGTGGTAATCTAAAACCAAAATCTCAGGAGAAGCAAAATAATCAGTGTTGTTTAAGTTAGAAAATATTCTATTGATAGTTTATAAGGATAATATAGCTATTTTATTGATTTTTTCAATATTAAGAGACTTTAAATGTATTTCTTTTTACATAACACCACTATTGAAAAACCTAAGGGGAAAATTTACAAGAAACAATAAACTCCACATAACTTAGTTTGCACTGGAAGGAATATACATGTTACTGCTTTTGTTTTCTATTATGTTGCTTTATTTGTACCTAATTTTGAAGGTTACTTTTTAAAAAACTTTATAAAATTTTTTTATTTCCTGACACAAATGTAGCAATAATTAAATTATCAAAATGTTACCTTTGCACTGACTTTTCTGGTAGGGTCAGATTAGGCAAATCCGACATATCTAAGGATCCTGTACGTGTATGGGCGTGGCTCGGTGAACTTTCTTTGCTACTAGGATTTTGAACAATTTCACTAACACTAAAATTAAAAAAAAAAAAACATAATAAGTTAATAAAAGAATAAAAGAAAAGAATAACAATTTAATTAAGTGACATACAAACTTACCCAGTCTCAACATTTTCTTCTGTATCAGGAAAAAATAATGACATTGACTGTAAAGGACCAGCAGCAGATCTAGTACCAAGGCCCAATTTATCTTTAAAGGAAGTGGCCTGAAATTAATTCAAAATTGGCATTATTTATAAACTTGAAAAATATAGTATTATGAGGCATAGATAAAAGTAGACAGCAGTAGATAAAAGTTTATACATTCTTCCCATTCCAATAATTAAAAACATAAAATTGCATGCTGGACAGTATTTTAAGGTGGTATTGATATCACTCTCAGCAATGTACATTATAAGGAATTGTTGAAATATAATTAAATTTCCACATAATCAAATATATTAGTTTTTTCACAAAATTTCTATTTCTAAAGTCAATTACAATCATGATTCCGATAAATTTCACTACATTTCACATTTTCATTTTGTGAAAAGAAAAGCATAATTGCTAATTTAACTTAAAAATAAAATTAACAAGGAAACATATTTTTACTCTTTAATAGTTACTAATAATAGTTTTCATGATATATGGCATCATAGTTCAACTTACACAGCATAACTATACATTATAGAATTTTAAGTTTAAACTTACGATTTTTAAACTAAATTGCATATGTGTTAGGTTTAAAACCAAACTGCTTAAATTCCACCAAAAAAAAACTTAACTCAATTTCTAGATAGGTTGGTCTGTTAAACATTTCTAGCCTCCATAAGGAGCTTGAACACAGCCAATAAGGGCTTAGAATTTAGAAACCTTATTAAGTGACAATGTTATTTAATTCTGAAAATATTATGCTTGCAAAAAAATACAGTAAAAATTATAAAAATTTAAAAAATAATTACTTTTACACTTTGCCTCCTTAGTTTCTTAATTACATCTCTTCGAAAATCATTAAAAACTGCAGTTTCCAGTTCATGGAGACGGCGCACTTCTTGTTCAATTGTACTTTGGCTTGCTCCAAGCAGCCTTAAATAATAAAAGGTTATTAAATAAATTACAAAAATAATCAATTCGTTGTATTATAAAATAAGTAAATATTTAAACATTGTAAAAAAGTACCTAAAGAGCCAAGTAAACATTTGAAACATACCTTAAATCATTAATGATTTTTGCTTGCTCGTTCATTTCTTTTTCAATGAGTCTTGATCGTTTTTTTGCATCTAAACTTGGATCCAAAAATAAAGGTGGTAGAGTGTCAACAAAAGTACTTCCTTTTCTGGTAACTACAAGTTCCTGGTAATAAAATGAAAAAAATAAGAAAACGAAAGATGCTTATATTTGAACATAAACTTCTACAACAGACCAACCCATTTAGTAGCTTAACGGTAAATTTTTCAAGAAAATGATTTTTCTAAATATAGGAACTGTTACCAATTCTTCTCAGCAAGATCAGATTATAGCTTGATTACAACAAGATTTTTTTATACATCTCCCAAAGTTTCTTGTTCTTCTGACAATACAAAATGTGGTAATGTTTCATCCTGTCAATGGTATTTGAGATTGAGATCAGTATTTGAGACTGTTGTCTCTCTACCCTTTTATGATTTCAGTCTCCATAGAAATATAAGTTAGAAAATAACTTATGATAAAGTGAAAAAAAGAAGCAAAAATTAATGGAATGAGAAAGTTATGAAGCGCAAAAGAACCTCAGTTTAGAGAAGTAGAGTTAATTTTGCAGTGTACTGTCATGCAAGCGTGGTTAGTGGCGTTATGATCCATCAGTCAATAGCGAAACAGCTCAAACAGAAACTAAATTGACGCGTTTTGAATATTTAATAAACTTAATTTTTCTTGAAACTCATTTAGATATTTAAAACCAGCATTGCTTAATCTACTGGGAAAATGCTTTTTTAGGCATTAAAGAAAACAAACAGGAATTGGCCATTTTCCATGACTCGTAAGGTTGTTCTTGAAGAACTTTTATTGTACAGTCAAACATACTCAAGCATAAATAACAGCCAAAACCATAAAATAAAAACTAATGAATGTCACTTTACTGTATTAGAACTGTTGATATACTACATAGCATAATGTAAATAAGCAACTTTTTGGTGCAAGCTTACTTTTCTAAATTATTTTAATTTACATAGTAGTTAATTTTGTAAAAGTAAATGAAATAAGAGAAATATAATAGTTAGATAAATAATTATAAATGTACTTGAATGGATGGACCATGTCTTGAAATATCTTCAATTCCAACATCAGGATAGTCAACACCATCACATTCATCTTCTACACCGGTTATTGCTGTCAGAGTCTTAAATAAGACTGAAAGTTGTTTTCCTATATTTGTGTCTAGGTGTATATCTACACCTTCCATTTGCCACTGAACATTGAGAATCCACTTGGCATTATCTGAAAATGTAACTATGTGATTTGATACGAAATTTGTTTTAAAATTGTGAATAAATATATAAAATGATTAAAATTTTAGCTTTTTCTGCCACATAAATTTATTTAAATAATTAAAAGGCTTTAACTATTACTTAATCCTTGAGGAGCCACAGTTCTTGAACATATCTCATAGGTTCCTTCAGATACAACACATAAATTCATAATATTTGAATCTGTAGGATCTGGTTTCCAATCATCTAAGGATGTTTCAAAATCATCCGCAAATCTGATACACAGACCTAAAAAAGAAGTTAATACAAAAATTAAGAAAGAAAACAGTTATTGTATCTTTCAATTGCTCATAATGCAATAAACAATTTAAGGAACAGGAAAAAGGTTGTGTTAAACAATGCTTGTTAAAGTTAGAAAAGTAGTTATTTACTCAGGCACATATTCAATAAAAAATGAATTTACTTGCAGAATCTTCATATGATACTTATAAAATAATACTTATAAGATCTAGTATACCTTACAATAGTGTAACATATTTTAGAAGTTATTGATTTACCTACTAGAAGATCGGATCTTAGTTTGATATTATTTGCTTTAGCAATTATTTTAGTGTTGAAAGTTCGTTTTTCTAGGAAGTGGTTCTACACATTGCAAATTTCGAGAAATTGTCAAACTTTAAAGATTTTTGTGCATTTTGCATTATTTTTAAAGTCATACCTTTTGTTTCAATATGTATGATTGAGTTTATCATTTTGCTTACCTGTGAATTTAGCTTTGCTGACTAATGACCCACAAGAACAAGCTGATATTCTTGTGCTCTCTAAAGTCACAACCACAGCAGCTTTTAGTTCAGTATCATACATCTTATTGCTTGTATTCTGAAAAAAAATACAACTTGTATGTAACCAAATAGAGAGCAAAGATGCATGATAAAAGTTAAGTACGTAATTTACTATTAATATCCCTTGTAGCAATTTTCTATAGACCGATTTTTTCTCTCCACATTTGGCGGGTGAGACGATGATATTTTGGTTACAGGATTCCTATCCAGAATTAATAGACACTACGACCAATCATCGCTTATGTCCGCTTGATCGCATACCTATAGATCAACTGAATCAATGAAATTCTGATCAAATATCTAAAAGAAATCGTAAAGAATTCAATAAGCTGGTTCTTGAAAACTTATGTGATATAAATTCAAGTTGGAACAAGAAATACTTCATAGGAACCTGGCAGTTATCCTGGTGCCATACGTTCATAGGAAAAGTATTGAATATATTTCAAGCACCATTGACTATCTAGTGAAATCAAACCAAAATCTTAAAGCTGATAAACAAGAAATTAATAATGAAAATCAAAATATGAAAGAAGATATCATTCCTAGATATCAAATACCATAGTTCTTGTAATACTACAGAATCATTGTGTAACTGTCCTAAAATATATATGACCAATATTGTTACTTAAATAAAGTTTCTTTTCTTTCTCTCTCTACTTATAAGTAAAAAAAGAAATTATAGGATATTTTTAAAATATTTTTCCAACCCATTTAAAAGGTTGCGACTAAATTTAATTGGTATAACGCAATAAACATTTTTGACAGATTTAAGTGCAACAAAAATTATTTTGTGACAATTTTCTAAATTGCATAACAAATATTAATAGGTCTTTTGTTAAAGAAAGTTTGTAAAAAAATATTTTAATTCATTAAATGTTGAAATAATGATGGTGGGACTTTCCTTGTATTTTTATCGATTGTGATGTCGATTCATTTCATTATAATATTAGGGTGATTCCAGGGATATCATATTTTCACCTGTTACCAATATCGAAGCAAAGGCATTTGTTGATAAGTTTTCGTTCACCAGGTGCCAATATCGCCTCGTGTATGTTTGGTTTACACATGTTATCACCGGTCAGTTATTGATAAGTCAGAGCATGATCAATGATCGATCGAGCAAATAACGCTACTAGGGATTACATAAAATCAAAATACTTTTACTTAACATACATTTCAAGCAGATACAGTCCTCCAATATCAATACAATTTTATACACTACGCACGAATTTTATTAAAAAAAATAATGTATTACCCTTTTGTATCCATCCTTTTTCTGTAAAAAAATTAACAAATGCATAAATATGTCACTTAAAAAATATATAAAAATTCAGAGTTAAAAGTCTGGACTTTGTGTTTAGAGCTAATAAAATCAAATAAATTTAAAATGAAGGATGAAACTCATTCCGTTTAATTTCATAAGTATTTCAATTAGTTTTTAAAAAATACATCATGCATTAGTACTTTGAAGAAAATTCAATTTCAGTATTTGAGATAGAATAAAATAATTTTATGAATTTTATAGAGAAAAGAATTAAAAGAAATATTCTCAAGCGCAATTATAGATTTAGTGTTTTTGTCTTGTTATTTCCTCATTATTGAATAGTCATTTTATAAAATGACTAGAGAAATACTTTGGTAAACTAAACTTATGTGTGCCTCTGTAAATTTTAACATGTTTTGAATTTGACTAACATACCCCAAAACTTTTAAATAACTAAATAAACTTATTTTTAAGCTACTATTTTAGACATTATAGTAATAACCATACATGTTTAAAACAAAATTGCAATTGTTCTAAATAAGTAACAAAACAAATAGTTTCCTACTCCTGCATAAGGATTTAAAGGCAGGCAAATTCCCATATCATCAACAGTCAACTGCAAAAATAAGGTTCCTAGTGCTTGGGAGCTTAGTTGAGATATTTGAGGAACCCTTTCAAAAACTTGTTGAGTTGCAGTAAGAACCTATATAAAAGCATAACATTCATGCATGTTCTGTAACAATAACAAACATAATTATGAACAGAAACATTTTTTAACTAATAAAATCAATGCAGGTAAACAGTTAAATGATTTTGGCAATAAAATTTTAAACACAGAACATATTTATCAAAAAGTGAATAGATTTTTTTTATTACTATGATTAGCAAATGCTTTGTTTTTACTTAAATAAAAAAGTAAACTTAAATCACCAAAATTAGTTACTTGAAAAACATACCTCTTTGTTCAAGCTTGCTCTTTGTTCATTCCAATATTCATAAGCATTTTTATAATTTAGCCAAACTAAAACCGCTGAAAATTTAAATGATTTAAATTAATTATTTTTGCAAAATAATTTCAACATTTAATTAGCTGTAACAATGTATAAAATAATGTTGGGAAAAAAACAAACATTCATAAATTTTTTTTGTTTGTCTTGTACTTAGTAAATTTTTAGCAATACCGATGCAATTTAAAAATAGTATTTGTTAAATTTGAAATACGAAGAGTTTCTTTCAGAGACAATGAAATTGAAATCTTTCAACATTTGGAATTCAAGTAATAAGTTTAGTTTAAGTTGAAATATTTAACACTTTCCAGTTCAAAATTACGATATTATTTTTATTTTACCTGGAACTAATTATTCTCACCTTTATCTAAAGCTATGGGCTGAATATACATCAACGGTCTATTCAATGTAATTAATACAGCTTCTTTATCTTCTGAATGACTTGAAATCATTTCATCCTATCAATAAATAAATTTATGACTGAATATAAATAAAGCAAAAGAATGCCGGTTTCTAAAAAAAAACCCGGGTGTTCACACAAAGAGCCTTTTAAAATTCTCTTTATAATTCACTGATTTTCCCATGTAAGTCACAATTTTCATGGGGGGCATATAGATTTTTTTTTTATTTCAGTGATAAAGTTATAAATTAGAAGTGAAATAACATTTTTTTCGTGATGAACTAAAAAGAATAATGGCTTCATTAAAACCAATAATAAGTATAATACAGAACCTCTAATATGGATATTGTGGGACTAACAAATTTCAAGAAGGTTCGTTCAAGATTAACCAATTTTCTGGATTATGGGTTGAAAAATAAATTTTCCAGAATTCCTGAAATTGGAAGTGTTTAGAGGAACCGTGTAATCATAAAATTGTGTTATAAGTGCCCTAGCATTAGTGCTAGACCAATGCATCCGAGTCTCCACTTGTTTAAAAAATTAGCCATTTGCATTTACATCAGCAACCAATGCAAACTTAGAGCAAAGATATACCAATCACCTTGAAAAATATCTAAATGTCAATGGAAGACAATGTTTTCAATAGGAAAAAACTTTTTTTTAACCCAAACATTTTATATTTCTATTTACAATCAAATACGATCGTAACAGAATTTTTGGAAATTGTGTTAAAATTATGCCTTGAAATATTTATCAGGTCTCCTCATAACTGCAGTAATGTCTCGTTATTTTATAATATAGTTTTGGTTCAAGATGGATTGTTTATCCAAACTTCAATGCCTCTTAATATTTGCTAGTATGTTGTGATATGACCAACTGCAAAAATTGGAGAGAAATTAAATTGCTTTTGGTGCCATTAAAAAAATGTATAGTCTCTTAATAAATTGAGAAAAGCAAAAGCATTGAAATAAAGCTAAGAATTGAACAGGCTAGTTTTCATGGAGGACGAGAAACTCTTAACCTAATCTACTTAAGAAACTACTATTCTTACTAAGAAATATTGAACATAATAAAACCATTTATTTGAACTTCATAGATTTTGAAAAGGCTTTTGATAGCATTAACAGAGTCTGTTAATGAAAAATTTTGGAGTTTCATGACACAAGTAATGTATCATTTGGAGTCTGTATGAGGGAAGCAATGGACAAGTCATACAGAGACACTACAAAGGTGGGAATTTGGATAGGGTACTGGAAGACCTTGACTATGCTAGCAACATTGTGTTGATATCCTCTAAATTAGCTTGCAAAGAAAACTAACAAGGCTGGAAGAAATTGACAAAAAAGTTGGCCTTGTTATAAATGAGAAGAAAACAAAAGTACTAGAAATTAATAGCTGTACCCCAAATCAAATTTACGTAAATAGAAAAGAGGTAGAAGTGACCAATTCCTTCAACTACTGGGTTCAGAAGTCATCTTTGAAGGCGACATTAAATCGAAATTAAAACAAGAATAAATAAAGCACATCATATTTTAGAACTCTAAAAAGATTTTCGAGAGCCATAAATATTCAGAGTAAATTCAAAAGTGAAATTTATAATGCAACAGTAAAATCTGTTCTTTCATACTTGTGCTGTGAAATTTGGAAATTAACCAAAACACAGGAAGACAAAATTGATACATTTAAAACAAAATGCTTCAGGGAAATTCTGAAAAATTATTAGATGACACTGTTTTCTTTACACACTTGAAGAAGACTGGTTGACTAAACTGTCTTGTACCAAAGCTACACTGATCACTCACCACACTGAAAACTAACAATTAGGTATCATTGGTGGATGCTGTAAACAAATACCAATCTTATTTCATCTTCATAATTTAATTGTTATGTGTCTTTTTTGATAGATAGAATCTAAACTTTAAGTTTTATTGAAATTCAGTTATAGTTTAAGAATAGATGGTTTTTATTTACATTTAATTTGATGTTCCATGTATAAGTTAACCCCGCTTTTTACACACAAATTTTGGCCAAAATTTCTCAACCAATTATATACAACTCTCTCTCTTTTCAATTATACATAAGTATGTATATACGGGACTAATATCTGAAAAATATATATAAAGAAACCAAATTTTATCTTTGTGAAACACATGGTGAAGTTTTTTTAGGAGAAACAGCATATTGCAATGGCAAAATACAAATTTCAATCTCTCTGCATACGATAGATATTTGAATATTGAAACTACACTAAAAAGTATTTTAACGTTAAGCTTATTATTTTAGACGGCGAGATATCCAATCATGAAAAGAAAATAGACTAACATTTTTGAATACCTGATGATGCTTTTACAGCAATGCAGCATACTCTTACGGCGGAAATCAAATTCAATCCTTTGGCATCCAATAGAAATTTAAATATTTTGCCCCAAAAACTATTTTAATGTTATGCTGATCCCTCTAGCAAGCAAAAAATATATTTCCATTCTTTCGCATCTAAGAGATATTTGAATACTTCGTCCTAAAAACTATTTTAATGTTAAGCCTATTATTCTAGAAACCGATACATCTTATAATGAAAAGAAAATTGGTAACCATTTTTTAATTTCTAATATCCTTCGAAAATCTGCCGAGTGTTACATTTGACGGATTAGACACTGTTCCTTGTAAACATTTCTCTCCTTCTCCCACTCTAATATTCAAGTCAGAAAACAGCTAAGATTTCCTAACAAATGTTTACATTTGTAACAATTTCCTAGTAATTTTAGTTTATCATTGCATAATAATATAATCAGGATCGAAAGTTTACTGAATACATAAATTTAACTGAAATTTCATCTGACAAACAAAAACAACAGAGAATTACTGGTAAAAAGAACAAATTGAATGATTTGCAGAAAAAATCAAACAAAGCTTTGTGTGTTTAAATTAGCTTAAAATAAACAGAAAGAAAAATAGCAGGAACAAAGTACCTGCTCTGACTAAGCAGCAACTTTTTTCTGCCTTGAAATAAGGACATTGTGGTTTTGTAGTGATGCCTTCGATATCACTATATGGCACATTATACAAGTATTTCATTAAAAAACGTTAATTAACTTATTTTAATGTACCATTACACTATTTTGAAATAGGTCTTAAGGGATTCTAACCTTTTAGTTTTAGATACTTTATTTAAAATGAAATTCAGGAAAAAAAATATTATTGGGATTTTATGGGGAATAAAATTTGAAGCGTTAGTAATTTTATTATTTTTCACTTTTGATCAAATATGTTTCTGTTATCAAAAAATTTACAGTACAATAAAGCAGAAAGGGAAAGAATATTTCCCTATAAGGGTCAAAGAATTTTTAATAAATGTTTTAAATAAATTGTGCAAAAATATATGTTCAAAAGTAATTTCACTTGCACAGATGGATTTTGAACATTTAAGTATAAAAAAAAAATTACCAACCTGTAAAGCATTGCGCATACATATTCTAGTTTTAAAATAAGCAAATTGTTGGAATTCTGGCTCAGCTTCTTCAAACAGTGCATTCTGTAAAAGTTTACTATTTATCAGAAATTTCAATAACATGCTGCAAGATACATTGCAATAAACAATATAAAAAAATCAAGGACATAACTTTGTATCAAGGATACAAAATACAGTTGAGTCCTGCTATAATGAGCATTGTTTGGACATCATAAAAAAAACTTAAAGATACTTCATACAAAGTGATTAAAAAAAATTTTGATTTACAGAGTTTGGCTTTGACTAGTAATTGGATTCTCTTTAACAATGGATTAAATGTATTCAGGATTTACTATAGCATGGTCTTCTTACATGAAGAGAGAACTAATGAATTTGCTAAATAACAGCTCGAGTTAATGTCATGAAATGTAAGTGATTCCTTTCCAAGCATTTACTGATGAACAATGTAAGGCATTTTACTTTTAAACTGTTATAAGTACAAAATTAGATAAATTGATTACCCTTAGAACATTGCATATTTTTTATAAAATAATAATGAAGACTTCCTTCATAGTATTTTAAATTTAAAGTTTAATTTTATGAAATAAAAAATGTTATATGTAATTTAAGAAATTAGAAAATAAATTTGTAAAATAATTGAAATAATGTTAAGTAAATGTGTACATATAAGAGGACAATATTCTCTATAAAAATGTACCTACCTTAATAAGTTGGCCAAGAGCAAGATTCACGTCAACCTGAGCTTTTCCAAAAAGTTTCATATAGCTACCTAAATAGTTAAATGAAACTTCTTAAAAATGTAAACTTTCTTTAAACAAAAATCTAAAAAGCTTTGATTGAGCCAACTCCAGCTTCTAACATTTTCTGAAGAATTAATTGTAAAGTATAGTAATTAGGACAATATAAAACAAATAAGATATTGATGCAAAATGAGCATTGCTAGTTGGGACATGTTACAGACTGACTTTAAAGACTTTATTTGACTTAAAAAAGCTATTTTTTGTAAATAATATTTTATTAAATATCAGTCATTTACACTTATTTAGATCATTTTGAAAAAAATTAATTAACTGAACTAGTAACTTTTATCATAAATGGTATTATATGCTGGAGATATATGTTAGAGGAAAGAATAATATTGATACAGTTTTAGTTGTTTAATAATTTATATTTTTAACTGTTGTACAAAACCTTACGGTCCAATGATCATTCTGGCTGAGTAACAATGTTTAATGGAGAAGCATGTAAATACATAAAAACATTACATATGCACATACAGGGTGTT
This sequence comes from Oedothorax gibbosus, assembly GCA_019343175.1. Classification (NCBI taxonomy): domain Eukaryota; kingdom Metazoa; phylum Arthropoda; class Arachnida; order Araneae; family Linyphiidae; genus Oedothorax; species Oedothorax gibbosus. Next base: position 351,730 of record JAFNEN010000453.1, on the reverse strand, counting down.
CCAAAAGTCACTGGTCATTTTCCAAGTGAAGTTCCATAGAAAATAAGTGGTCAATTTTGGAACACCCTTTATTAGTCAATATACCTGTATATGGACAACTTGAAGACATATTTTGAACTCTGTTTGACAGTTGCAACTCCACGACACCAGTTTCTAAACGAACTGCACTGCTTGTCGGGGTAGTAGCAGTTATTTGAATGCCCTTAAGTACAACAAAATATATAAGATATTTAAAAATGCAATAACTTAAATTGCAGTGGTGTAGTGGGGCCGGAACGCGCCGGTACGACGTTCCGGTACTTTTTTACGAGCCGGAACGGCGTTCCGGAACTTTAATGCGTGATTTTTTTTTTACTATTTCTTTCATTAAAAAATTAATTTAAAATTTTTCCACTGAACTAAATACACGGTGTAGTGACCAACCACCCCGACCGACGCGACGGCTTGAAAAGGTGGAAAGGTGGAACGAATTCATCCCCCCCCCCCTGCTATCAAGAGTGAAGTAGCGAGAACGCCTCTAAAGAATGGCGGCAGTTTACAATAGGAAGCTTCTAGGCTTCTTTCCTTCACTTATCTGCTATTAACAAAGTATAGGGTCATTATGTCCATTGACAGTTGACACTATATGTCCCCTGGCCTAAGTAAGATGTTAGCCGGCCATGTGTTGTCCATTGTACCCAGTTAGAGTCTCTCTCTCTCTCTTATTCTCAGACACGTGCCGTGCGACACGCCCTTTTGAAAACAAATCACTCGAGTTGTCATACAAGAAAAAAGGTATTTTTTTGCTTTTCAGGGTGTTTGTGTTCAGAAAATACTAATTCATTGTTAGGCATGAAATGTAATAAAAATAGGTTCTAGTTTAGTCGACACTACAAGGGGGCCCCAATGAAAGGCCATATGACTTCCCTACTACTGAAGTATGGATCAGTACTTGGAATCACCTCTTTGTCCAACCCTAAATGACAGCCGAAGCCGACATAATGGTAGAGTTTTTCGGACCCCCTTTTCCAATGAGTCAAAGAAACCATTATTGTAGAGCTGTCGGTCTTAGACCAAAATAACTGGCCAGCTGAAATTCTTCCGGGTTATGGAGAATCAGAAATCAAATCACTAAGCAGACGATTTCGATTACCATTCACTAAGACTTTAAATGCCTATCGAGATTTTCTGGATAATGGGGGGCGAAAGGTTCCTGAAGACTTGACGCCTTTAATGAACTGCTCGAAAGTCATCCCAGTAAGTTCTTCAGAATGCGAGCGGGGCTTTAGTCACATGAACAATATTGTTTCAAAATCAAGGTCCAGACTTATTATTACTCACGTGGCCAATCTTATGTTTGTCAAAATTAATGGTCCACCAATAAAACGGTGGAAGCCCGAATAATATGTAGTTAGCTGGTTGAGGGAGCATAGGTCAGCAATAGACAAACAAACGCGGGTGGCAGTTGCCTCCGGTAATGAAAATGTCATTGAAAACGCTCTTTGGAAGCTTTGATCTTTCTGTTTCATCCCTAATTTAAAGCACTCTTGCTAAATACTTAAAAGCTTCATTGCAATTTTATGTAGTAAATTGAAAATTGCAAATTCTGGTAAATCAGGAAATGAAATTGCAAATCCTCATATATAAGAAAATTACAAATCCTATGAAATCAAATATTGCAAAAACTTGCAAATTGAAAAATGTTGAGTTGTCAAAATTCATTTTTAAAGTGTGTATTTTTTTGTTTTTATGACATCTTAATATCCACCCACAGTTTTGTGGATTAAATAAACACTTAAAAATCCTTTTAAAATTCTTAGAATCATGTAAGAAGTACTGTTTTTTTTAAAGTTTAAAAGCATTTAAAACTACTAATAAAAAATACATTTGCTTTTCAATACATGTTTAGTCATGGAGAACTTTACTTAAAAATATTTTGATTTAAATACATCCAAAATTATTTCCGGGAAGGGTACTATGTCTCCTTATTAGTTTAAAAATAATATTAGACAATTACAAATTATAAGAATTTTCAAACTTGTATTTTAATTTCAAGAAATAGCTAAAATAGTTAAACCACACAATTTGGCAATTTTTATAAAGAAAATTAAATAAAAACAAACCTTAAGGCGCAGCAAAAGAGAGAAGAGTAGTCTTCGAGGTCTTATGTGAGTTGTTTTGTCTTGTTCGCCCCATAAGGGAACTGGTTTATCAGCTCCCGACATTTTCTGAACCACTTCATTTACTTCCTAATATATATAATAATGTTAAATATCTTTTTAAGTTTGGGCAAATATTTTTGCTTAAAATACGCAAAATGTACTTAAGCTGTATAAATTACAGTAGATGCCATCTTAACCGGCTAAAATGGAATCAAAGGCAAACCGGTTAAGTAAAATAAATTATTTAGATCATGTATATTTACTGCACATTTAAAAATTAATATTTGTCTTATAAATGAATACACAATTAAAATTATTTTATTCAATGTAGTAAAGTATTATAAGTTATATATCATAAAAAGAACCAGTAACCTTTTTTTATTGAAGCCAAGAAGTTCAGCAAATGCCACATTGTTCTGGCTTTGTTTAAAATCAGCATCACATGGGAACCGATAGCAAAACATGTGGTTCTTAGCTATTTTTTTCATTTTCAGACAAAAAGAGTTTGGCTAGTTAAAGCGGCGAACCGATTAAACTAAGTCCGGTTAGGAAGGAGCCTACTGTATTAAAAATTATTAAAAGAGAAGTGTGAAAATAAACTAAATTATAAGAAGAATTAAATTCAAAACAATATATTATCTATACTAATGTCATTAAGGTTTTCACAACAAAACTGTGATAGCAAAAGAAATTAGTACTATTAGAATTTAACCTGAACAAAAAAAATCCAGACATACTTTTAATCCAATCAAGCAGGAAAAATTAGGTTAATTTAATTTCAAAGATTCAAGTCAACAAAAGTTATTTTTGAAATAAATTTTCAGTGTTTTTTTTTTTAACTAATCATATAAATAATATGTACTTGTGTATAAGCGGAGAAAGTTTAGAAAAAATAGTGTTCTAAAAGAAGCTTTTGCACAAAACATTAAAATTACCTCACTAATACACTTACCACACTATTAAATTATATTTTTTTAGAGACATGATTGGAACTTTGCCTTATAATCAGGTTCTCATATTAAAGAATGGGGGGGGAGGGGGTCCGCCTCTCTGGAGATCTAGTTATATATATATGTTTATATAAACAATGAATATGAAATTTAAGTTAAAAACCAAAATGCTGTGTCTACTTTAAAAAAGAGGCTATCAAGATTCAGAAAATCTTACTTGATAACAATCATCAATGAGGTTTGCAATTTTTGGTTAAAAAAACAAAATGCTATCATGTGGCACTACTTTTTAAAGGGTTGACTTTCTATATCATTGTCAGGGTTTACGTAGAAAAAATGGCATTAATTTTCACTCTTAAATTTAAAAAAGAAGCACCCAAAAGATATCATAAGAACACTCAAAAGATTGCATGCAATGAATATTTTTAAGAAAAAAGAATTTAATTTAAAATATAGTACCTGAAGAACATTAGCCAAGACAAAATAAAAATTGCTTTCAATGAAAGAGCTATAATACTATAGAATAAACAAAACAAAAAAGTAAACACTTAAATGTAAAAACATGCACACAAGCAAACAAACATAAAAGCAGTAAGATCAGCAACCAGGCAATTCATTAGTACATTTAGGGAAACAACAGAATTGAAAAAAAAAGAGCTAGCATGCATACTTAAACCATTAAAGGATCTTTAAATAAGCAATCAAATTAAAGGTAATCCAAAGTGAGAAAAGAAATAAACATAAATCATAATAAATAACACATAAGAAAAGTTTATTATATGTTAATGATAATTCATCAGTTAAACTAAAATTTTAATTAGTAAGCTAAAAGCATATAAACCAAAACCATTCTTGTGCATGTGCTAATAAAACAAGGTTTTTATGGATCAAGGTGGTTTCAGTTCTAGTGACTTTTGAAAAAAAATTTAATGGAATAAAATCTTAACTAAAAACAATTTATTAAGAAACCCTAATTCTACAGTTGAACTCTATTATGGAAACATCCAAATGACTGCAATAAATATAATGTTAAAAAAAGAGTGACATTGATGTTTTTGATATTGAGGAGTAAAATTAGGAAAATGTAGCAAAATATTACTAGACATTTCATTCTGATCTGGAAGAGAACCTACAAATCAAGTAGAGATCAAAATTCTAAGAATCATCAGTTCATTAGATTTGCTTCATTGATCATCAATTGTTCTCTTACTTAGATAAAACTCATCTGTGATTGTATCTGTAATCCAAACATACATACACAGGCGATTCACTATCATCTATAATTTAAGACCTCATAAATTTTTGAACTATTGAATTGAATATATATAAATTTATTAAAATATATGCATTAAATATAAAGTCAAAATTGACTATTGAGCAAATAATTTTGATTTTATGGCAGGAAAAAAGAATAAATATGGATATGATAAACATTTGCTTTACTTACTTTAAATAAAATTCCTTAAAAATTAGTGTGATCAAAATAGCAATATTAAAAGAATTGATGTTGCAGGTAAATAGCTTAAAAGCAGGGAATTAAATTTCAATTTGTATGTTTCAATAATAATTTATCAATATTTAATGCATAATACTCCAAGAGAATTAATATTTGACACAAAAATGTTGTAAATATTTTATAAGCTTTTGGAATTATTATTTATTTTTGGTAGCTAACAGTGAATTGCATAGCATTAGGAACAAACAATCTACAAGCTAACCAGACATTTACAAATCTTAACGAATAGGGTATTTGGTTAAAAATCGGGAACTGACCAAAAAATTATTATAAACCTATTATAGGGACTAGAAAACGTACATTCATTGGGTTTTTTTCATAAAATTACTCAAATATTACTTAAAATAAGTTTTAAAATCCTGATATTCTAAGGTTTGGTCACAAGATTACAAACACTGTACTGATAGGTCTAACGTCAATTCCTCATTATTTATCTGCCCCCATGTGTGGTTCAAATTTAGTCATCCTAAAACATTTTAGAACTCTTTAATTCTAAAGTGCAATTTTAAATAAGTTTTATTTGTGAATTAGTGCTTATAAATATTTATTAAATAAAAGGATTTAGAAAAACGGACAGCTCAAATTTGCAGATAATCGATGCTTATGATGGTGGAACTTTTTTTCTTCAAATTGTCTCCGGATTTCTGTTCTGATGCGTTCCGAAATGTTTAAACTTCAGCGTAACTACCAATCAACTTTAAAGTGATTATGAGGAAGATAACAATATTTGTAATGCAAATGTTCTAAAAGTGTAAATAATAGTCCAGTTAGCAAGGGAAAGTGTTATATTTAATGTTGTAATGCTAACTGGTTTCATATCTTTATCTTTGCCTATATTTGACACCGCAAACTAAATTTTTCTTCTACTTCCCTGTAATCTAGATAATAATAAATAAGTTCAACTCTTCTGTTTACGAAAAGTCGTTCCTGTGTTCCAGAAAAAAAAAAAAAAAAATCTATTTATTAATATTTACACCTGTTTTTAGCTCATTTTTTCTAATAATTTTGGTTCCTTTTGCACATATTAAGAATTTTTTTTCATGTCTGCTTTTTAATTTATTATAAATGCATAGTAACACATTTTACTAAACTCAATACTTGGATAAATCATTCGTTTTTGAAGGCCTGGCTTATAATTAAATTTTGATTGCTATTTTTTCCCTTTTTATGGGGTATTTGAAAAAAAAAAAAAATACCCATCTAATATTTTTTGCATGAACCAATATATTTTTTTAGTCAAATACCCTATTTTTGCATTCATTAGATTTCCGGCTAAGAACGATACATTCCCATTCAAATAATAAGTTGTTTAACTCGTCAAAAATATCTATGAATATTTTTTGTGTGACAAGAAGAACATTTTTTTAACAAGGGATGATAGTGTGAAGTCAAAAAAATTTCCTTGAGATATTTTTTCAAGATAAAGTTATTCAGGAGATGATCATTTAATTTTCGTCTTTTCTTTACATAATTATGCATTTATTTTGTAACTAGTTTGTGAGACATAATATGGAAATAATTAGTCAATAATAAATAAAGAAGCTAAAAAACTAACATGCAAAATTATTTAATACATAATTATTGTTGAACTAAAAATTAAATAGTAAAATTACTGTAAAATGCTTTGTTTTTCTTGCTTTCTGCAAAAGTTTTTGATAAATTGGAGTAAAAAGATATCCAGCAACTGTTTTCTTGTATATTGTTCATTGTTAATCCATCCCAATATTATGCAAGAAAGTTTTAAGGGGACATAATTCCTCCATAAAATCTAGAATATTCCCCCAGAAACAATTTTTTTTCCAAGTCTAGAATTTAATGAGATGGAAAAAAAAATAAATGAAAAGAAAGTAAAAGTTGTCTTATAATCAAATGATATTTCAAGCTACAAGTGTTTGCAAAATATCAAAACTGCTCACATCTATAAAAATAATTGCTGGAAAACATTAATAACCAAATAAATCTTACTTTCATGAAGACTTTTTGAACCAGGACTAAATGATTTAATAAATCTGTTGTCAAACTATGTTCAAAGGATCCAATTTCGGCCAAAGCACTTAAATAGCTTCCTTTACAAAGAACCACACCATCAGTAAAAGATTCTAGCTTATTGTTAGTTGATGTAGGATCTAAAATATACTCTGCAGAAATATGGACTAGAGGAAGATCAACACTTGCAGAGGAAGGCATATTGCCTTCTGATGGTTGTATCTATATAATATAAAAAAAATTAAATTAATTCACAATTTGAAAGGGAATAAGAAGTTTACAGAGACACAAGTTTCATGAATATAATACCTCCTCCAAAATATTTTTTAAATATATAAAAATATAAATGAAGAAAATACATCATATTTATGGTTAAGTATGTTTAAATTTAAAAAAAAACATATGAAATATACTGTATTGTTTTAACAACCAATAATCTCTTATTATAACAGTAATTCAAACTTATAAAAAAAATAGTGTAGTAAAAAGCTAGTTTTAGTTTTAAAAAAATATTTAAAACTTTCCTTGGTATTGAAGCTCAATGTATGTTGGGGCAAATCCACAGTAAATTTTGCTTTGCTTCCTGTTATCCCCAAACTAGTAACTTGCCCCATCTATATAATATAATAAAAATAGCAATGATTAATCAGATAAAAAAAACATTTTGATACTAATTAAAAAATTTACCAATTATATTGGATGTATTTTAGTATTTAGAGAATCTATATCTATTGAAAATAACTAATGAAGAATTTTTTACAACACAAATAATTGAGCAAGAATAGCCTCAAAATCTGCCAAGATCAGCCAATTAGATAATAAGATATTTGACAAAAATATGTATTAGCCTAAAAGATTTGCATGCAACAAATATTAGACTTGTATTTTTCTTTTTAAAATACCCCATAGAAAGGGAGAAAGATGCAATTAAAGTTTAATTATAAGCTGTGCCCCAAAACGATCCCTAGAAGAAATCAAGGGTTGTGACGACAATTCGCAGCAAACAGTCTTGACATGCGCAAGAATAGAGGATCACCTTATTTCTATTCTTCTGGTAATCCGCCTCCCCCTCCAAGAAAGCACAGAATTGGTATTAAAGGGGTCAAACATTTGTAGTGACCAGTACAATCCCCTTTAGAATTCCCTTTTATTATGACATTTTGAAAATATGGTGTTCCTAGGATCGAGTTAAAAAACGCTGTGCAGATGGGTGTTACTTTTATTGTTGTCACAGAAAGTTATTACCTGAAGATATTTCTACTTAACAGAGACTAATGGTTTATTTCCACACTTAACCTTCATTACAAAAGGGATAAGGGTGGTGATGTTACGATCTTGTATGAAATGAAATGTATATATTGATAGATAATGAATATATTCTCGTATATAATGATAATGAATATGTTCAATCCCTAAGAAATTTAATTTACAAGTTGAACTGAGTCAAAGAAGTGATGGTGAAAACCCAGAGGATGCACCATCTGAGCTAAAAACTCTCAGCACTTCTGAAGCCATTGCTTACTACGAAAAACTTAGAACTTTCGTTTTTCTACAAGCAAATGTCCGAAACACTATTTTTTCATCTATGCAATATTTGGATAAGTTTGTTACATTGTCAGCTACTAAATCACTTGTTCAAAAGAAAATTACGGATTTTACGCTTACATGATAGTTACAATTAATGTGTTTTCCCCATGTTTGTTCTTAAAATTTTTTTTTAGTTATTCAAATTTATAAACTACTAATACTTAGTTCTATTATTTAATACATATTCATTTAAAATATGAATATTATAACTAGTATATTAATGAAAATGTTGATTATTTTTATTGACTTTTGTAGTATTTTAAATTTGACAAAGTTTAATTTTTATGCAATTCCGTTTTAACTAACATTCCACTATAACAAATAACTTTTCCGTTTCCTTGGATTTCGTTGCAACAGAAATTTACTGTATGTGTGTGTGTTGTATTCGTGCACACACGCACAAAGTGTCTGGACATTTGAGTTTTATTGAAATTATGGGAAGTTAATAATTTACATAAGGCTAAGGTTGTCCCAAAATAAAAATTTGGCAAAGTATATAAGTTGTCAAATGTAAATAAACATCTAACTTAATAGCAAATAAAGAAGAGGGAGCGGTGCTACTTAAACAGAGAATCTTCTCTATCTACTGAGTAGGAGGCTACCATCACACGACTATGACAATACAACAAAGGAATTAAACAAATAATTTTATGAGTTAAAAATACATAAAGTTACCTGATATTGTGCACGAAGTGAAGGTAAAACAGCAGCTCCAATGGTCAGACTATCCAATATGATACTGAACTGAATAATTATTGGTCTAATAAGCTCATGATCATGATCAGGAATACGATTCTGAGGAGTATCCCAAGGAGGCTGGGGCGAATGATTTGCAGCACTAGCACTGTATTCATCAATTTGACGACTGAAACAAAACAAAAACAAATATGATAAATTGTATGCGCAATGCAAAGAGACAAAAGCTAAGATAACCCCACACATCAAAAAAGTTTTGATGTCATTCAAAGAACAAAGTGATAAAAAACTGCTGATATGTATGTCTGGCGTTTAAACCAAATTTAGGCTAAATTATAAAATCCATTTTTTTTAACAAATACACCTGAAAACATAAGTTGAAATCAGAACTTTTATAGACTTTGTGTAAAAATTAAGGCCTTTTTGGCGTGAAGTGGAAATTATGGGGCTTTTCAAGGAGCCCATGAAATCTTTTTTTCAAATTTATGGCTTTTTAGGGAGTTTTCATAGGGGCGTGGAAACCCTGTGTTTTCTGTAAGTTAAGCATTCAAAAATCACCAGCCTTTTTGAGCTTGGGTGTTCATCAATTGCTTATTATTATGTGTATAAAAAAGGGCTTACCTATTTGAATTGATAATTTGTCTTTTAAGCAGATAAAATTTGAAATAAACATCACATTGACATAAAGTACGAAATAAAATATGTAAGCTCCAACACATTATTTTAAATTAAATAAAAAGTATTTTTGCAGAGAAAATCACACAATCAGTTTTGAAACAAGAAAATTTCACTAAAAAAACCTGATCTTCTACAATTTTAGTTACCTTGATCGTAATGGCTGCCTTGTTGCTCTTAGCTCTTGAAGAGTAGTGGATAACTGGCGACTACTACGAGTCATCATACCATGTAAAACAACTGGATGCTGAGGAATGTCAATATTTATTGGACCAATAGTAAGTAGTGCTGAATTTCTGTCCTTTCCTTTTTTGTTTTGACTAGAATATAAGGCTTGGGATTTTCCCACAGTCATTTTTACCACAGTTCTAAGAGAAAAAAAAAATATTCTAAAAACAAATTTTGTATTTATTACAGATATTCATTTATTCAATGCAACAAGTATTAAGGGGGGTGGGGGATACATGTAAAATAATCAAATTTCTTTTCTTTCATAGAACTATAGTCACCTGAGGAGCCGACATCTGAGTAAGCACCCAATGCAACTTTTATGGGCGACAGCGTACACTACATCAGGACTTTGGAGCATGTTTAACATGCACTCTCTCTACACAGAATATTATTTGGCAGACATTTTTTAACTATCTAATAATAATTATACTGTTGTTGTGAGTTACACAAATTAGTTAGAAAAAATAAAAACAAATAATCACAATATATACATATTCTGCCATTTTAAAATAATATTTTTTAAAAAGTAATAAAAAGGAAAAGGGGTAACACATCTGGAAAATATAATTAAAATATATATTTTGCAAAATTCAATTGAAACGTACTGCTGATTTGGAGGAACACCTTCCAGAACAACCACCATGGCTTCTCCCAATTGTCCAGACAATGAGGATTCACTCCATTTACGTGTTGTACCACGTACTTTTTCTTTATGTGTCAAACTTGAGTGGAATCCATTTAACTCTCCTTCCAATTTTAGACCACTAAGCATTGCTAAAAGGCGTGTTTTGTGTACAGTAGCCACTCCAAACACCACTAACGGAGTCCAATCTCGAACAATTACAGCTACAAAATAATTTTTAGTTTAAACTAATTGTCATTGCAGATCAAATGCTACATTTGTAAAGTATATTTAAATTATTAAAAACATAAAAAAGCATGGCAATTTCTTGTTACTTTGAAAAAAGTATGAATATGGCCGTTTATAATTACAATATTGATGCCTGAATAAATAAATATCATTTGTGATTGTCCTGCACTTATTTTTTAGCAATCACATGTTACTTTCTATAGTTTAGAAATCAGAAATTTTATATTCATCGAAAAACTGAAGTTCATAGCTGTCCTAAAAGCCAAAGGGCTGTTTCTTCCATTTAGTCAACCTAAAATATAAACCCTCCTCCCCTCTGGTTCTTAGGTAAAGAAATGAGAAAAAAATAATAAGTTAACAACCAACAAAAGAGTATTTGTAATCCATATACTACAGTATATCCTTCAATACAGCAATGTTAGGCAGAATATACCTTAAGCTAAATTTCTTTTTGAAAGTAAGCTTTCGTAAAATTAAAAGATACTAAACTAGTTAATTTTTAGGTCCATAAAAGTTAATTAACATAACTACACTAACCTATCATAATTAGTAGCAAACATATAATTATACGAATCGGGGGAAAAATAAATTTAAATGTGTACCTTTACCAAATCCCTTTAAATGATCTTTAGGTACTGTAGAAGATGGGTTAGTTTCAGACTTCGCTGTAGTAACATTATGATTATCTGGAACATCCACATCTGCTTGCTGTTCCTTTAAAGGTTCATATTTTCCGTTTCCTTTGTATTCATCTGATACATCGACAGATTTTCGATCTTGGGCAAGGGTAACAGCTGAACATCTGTTTATTAAAATAATAAATTATTCAAAATGTTAGTAAATTCCAAAATGTGTCAGATATGAAAATCATTTCTTTTAAAATTGTAAGAATGCCTACAGAATATGGTAAATGAATGTGTATCTCTTACAATGTCCAGCGTAGGTAATATTTTATTAATATGCTTTAATAACATGATAAGTAAATTGGTAAAATAGATTGTTTCTTTAATAGAACTTGTACTTTTAAAATTTAGAACATTGCATTCATGTGAATATTTAAGTGAAGTTTAAGAGTAATAAGTTTTGGAGAAACCTTACTTACCGTTCATTAACTGTCTTTGGTTCAGGCATTGTGTCATATAAATCCAGTAAGTAAAACATAGTTCTCCAGCATCTTGGATGCAGCTCTTTAATTTCTTCAATCAAAGTATGTTCAGATGCAGGAACAGAGCAGTTATCCGGTATATCAATAGCCACTGATTCACTTAGCGTAAAACTAAGAGGGCTGGAAGAACGTTCTTCTTTTGATGTCATTTCCTGTAGATTTGTGTAACCTTTCGTACTAGCTCTTAATCGCTGTGAAAGTGTGTGTGGTCTGCGAATACCGGCAGTTAAACTAGAAACACCAACAGATGAGGATTTTGTTGGTGTAGGTGTACTAAATTTGGCTGGTGGAGGTTTGGGATAGTTAAGTCTATAACTTCCTGTTTGACTTTCGGAAGGAGAAAATCCTTTCTTTTCATTTTTAATACTTTCCTTAAATGAGCTGGGTCTGTTCGCCTTCAATTCAAGTCTTGTTTCTTTTATATTTTCATACATTGTAGAAAACTGATGCAGTAAGCGAAGTAATGGCATATTGACTTGCTGAGCAACAAAATTTATATCAATCGTAAAGTTTATAACAGTTGAATGTTTAGAGTTATTTGGCATAATTATAATTGATGGAGCATTAAGAAGAATATCATTACTATAACTTTCAGCTTTTTGGTTAAATGACTCTCTCAATTCCATTTCTAAGGAAAATTTATCACAAATAAATGTTGGAGTATCCATACTAGTGTCAATAAAAAACTTACCATGCAAGTTCGTTTGCTTCCGACTAGTTTTCTTCTTATTGCGAATTTTACTTTGGTATTCAGACTCAATTATATCAATTTTTAACATTTCTACTGCAGCTGATACTGATATTTTAGGGCCGAAAATGGCACTAAAAGATGTATGATGGGCTTGATTTGGAACATCCATACTATTTAGAAGAGGCTGAAAAATAACATGTGCATCAGCTAATTGAGTACTTAAAGGAGCAAAATTAACAGCAGCAACTGACTTGGGCACTTCGTCTTCAAAACTATTTTCAGTGGCAAAAGTGCTTTTTTTAGAATCTAACTGGGCATGTTCAATTCTTTTCTGTTTTTTAGTATTGTGAATATAATCTTGTTGCCTTGCCATCCAATTATATAAATCTTCATCTACTTGATCTATATCTCCATTAATAAATCCTTTTTGAGGTGTTCCAAACACAGATGACTGTAGATTTGGTTCAACACTAGACAAGCTCCATGTAGTTGATTTAAGACTATGCCTACTATCACTTTTTTTCAGCTTTGATATACCATTAACCCCATATTGTTGTAAAGCAAATCCATTATTTTTGCCATTCATGCCACCAGCATATCGGCCAGGAGAATCAAGGGGACCACCTAAAAGTGGAAAGGCAACACTTGCCCTAGATGTACGAGGAGGATAGCTAGGAAGTTTCCTTTGAACTTTTGTAGGACCAGAGCCACTGCTTACAGCTTCTTCTGTAACTTCTTGTCCACTGCTGCTGGTACGAGAACCTGTTTCAGGACTAGAATACAATTTCAATGGGGGTGTACCATGAGAAGGAATAACTTTTTGTCCTTGACCTACAGTCAAAGAGCCCCCTTCAGCAATGAGTAAATTTGTTGTTTCATCAGTAACTTCACATTCATCAAAAGATAACTTATCTCCATCTTCATTACTGGATAACACAGCATCAATTTTAGGAGCAGAAAAAGATAAGTTCAATGGTCTCATATTTTTACGAAATCTGATATTTTGTTCCACTAGAAAGGGCATATATAGAACATTTTTCCATTGACGACTTAATGCCACTAAACCTCGATGCAATATGTTAGTTGTAGGAATATATTCTGGAATTAAATTTTCTTCAACTGCATCTATATTGACTTGTTTTAAATATCTTCGAAGTACCATTAATAATTGGCAAGAGGGATCTTCTTGAAGAGTCTTTGCTAGAGGCGATATTTTAAAAACCAGATATTTACTCTGAAAAAAAGAAAAATTTAGCACATCAGTTTTAATATTAAAAACTATAACAAATATATAAACATATCTTTATGATACAATCAATGAACTAAATAAATTGAATGTGGTGAAAAATCTAATAAGGTTATCAAAAAATGTTGTCTAAAGTTGTCTAAATGGGCTGTCTACAATTCTCCAAAATCCAAAATTATTGTAAATTTTCAAGTTTTAAAAAATATTAAAATGTTTTAAAAAAGTTTTTTAAAAACATTTTGGACAAATCAGAAATTTAATATTTTTTTAAAAAATTAACGTTAAATTTTTAAGATACCTGGCATTATTTAAATTATTCTAATTAGCGCCACAAGCAAAAATTAATCTCAAATAAGAATGTTTATTTACAGGGTGTCCTGAGGGAATTCATTTTAACGTACCCTGATAATTCCCCGATTTTCCCCTACGTGCTGCAATTAATTACGACTTGAAGCATAATAAATTTTAGTCTCATTAACATAAATATAATATTCAGCACACTGCTAATTCTCGAAAATTTGAGTATTCATTAAAAACACAAAATCTAAATTTTTTTTAACAAATACAACTAAAAAATGTTTGTGCTCAAAATGTTCCGGAGGAACAATTATTGACAGAGGTTGCTGTTTAAAGTGTTTTTTTTTAAATCCCTAATTTTTAAAAAAAAAATTGAAAAAATCCTTGATAATTTCAGGTTTTCTCTATCGCTGGACACCCTGTTTTAGCGGTTTAGATTGGCACATTTCTTTTTTAATTAAACGAAGGGATTTTATGGCAAACATTTGGGAATGCATTGCAGTTGATGTGTCAAAATTCTGAGTATATTACTTTTAACTGTAAAAAGGCAGTTCTTCAAAGCAAGAATATTATATTAATACAACAGCCTTTTTTCTACAGTTACAGGATTCTCCAAAAAAATTTGGCCACTGACCTCCCCCTTAATGATATCTTTTTACCGATAATTTTTTTGAAGGGAGGTGGGATTCACCTTATACCTTGCAGTACCATAACACTTTTGGTTAGTTGAGAGTTGAAACAAACATTGAATTTACACTATTTGTAATCGCTGGGGTATTCAGTGAAATGAAGTAGGCTAAGTTCTGTAGTACAAGTCTGTTGTTATCAGTGATTTAGGACAATTACTATAAGGGATTTATGCATGGCAGCAAAGTATTTTTCTAATAAGTATCCCAGAACGATCAATTACAACAAAAACAATTACATTTCATGCAAGTATTCACAGAATCAATCTCATAGAGAAAAGCAATTTGTGGCTTTGCACACTTGCCTTCCAAGAAAAGATTCCTGAAGTTGTTTTCGGAAAGATAAATTACATAGCACACTATGTAAGTAACTTTTGTTAAAATGCAGTTGGAGTTGGGGTCAATTGAAAAATTAGCGAAATCAAACTTTCACTAAAACGAATCAAAAATTTTAACCTCTAATTGGATCAAATATTAACCTCTAATTGGATTCTTTAAGTTAAAAATTAAAATTGAATTTGTGATTAGCTCAACAAATTTTGGATGAAATTTTACATAGTTTAGGATTTTAACAAAACCCTTCCCCTAGAACTTTTTTCTTAAAAAAAATTAGGAGGTTTCCATTAATAATTTAAAAATTTTTATATTATTTGAAAAAGTCCCAAAAGATTTATTGACAGACAGCATCGAAAATGATTGAAAACAAAATCATTTTGAAATCTTAATTATTTTGCGAGTAGGATATTTTTAAATGTGAAACTTATTTGCCATTAGGGATACTCGACTATGAGTCCATAACACAAAAATCATCATACTGTATAAATTCAAAAAATAATTTTCGGAAAGATAAAATATACTTTCTAAAGACAATGAAGCTATTTACCTTAATTGGCATATGTATACTTTGAACTTCCAATGCTTCAGCCATAAGACAAGCCATGGAAGCAGCACATCGTAGCCCACTTTCTCTAATCATTTTTCGAGCCGATACTAAAAGACGATCGCTGGGTTTCAGCCATGCATTTATTGATGGAGTTGCTGTACTCAACAAATGCCAATCCAATCTATCAAAATATATTTGGTTGTCTCTTTAAATAATACTTCTAATGAAAATTACTGGAAAGTAATGTTAACTAAACAATATATACTAATAGAAAAGAACTTGGTCACTATTAAGGTTTCAAATGTTTAACAAGATAACTATGATATAACAAAAAAAGGAGTAATATTGTGGAATTCTTAGCATTTTCTGTTTTATATTCATTTAGTATAAGGCCTAATTAGGCAGTTAAATTTACATTAAAGTAGGGATGCACCGAATATTCGGTATTCGGCCACTTTAGCCGAATATTCGGTTTGGCCGAATAGCTTTACTATTTGGCCGAATAGTGAAATTTAATTTTTTTTCAAATTTCGTCATGTTATCACTTTCTAAAACATTGAAAAATTCCCAAACAGGACTTGTTTACTTTTTTGATAGACTCAAATTCTTGTTTTTGTTATTTATAATGTTAAATCAAGCTTTACTCAAGTTGTATTAAATAAACATGTCTCTTTAAGGGAACAGTGAGTGGGCTTTAAAAAAACAATAATTACTATATATATCACAATTGTAATTTTTTCACTAAAAGATAAAAAAAATAATAATTTTGTAATTGCATAATAATATCGTAAGCCATGGTTCTTTTTTTCTAATTTTCATTCTACATCCGATCCACCTATTCCAGTTTTTATTTTCATACTTCTGTTTTCGAGTTGTGATTTTACAAGTTACACTTTCTTAAAAGCTTGTTCGAATAATAAACGAGTACCACTTTATTGTGTGTTGCTTTAATTAAAAATTTAATAGCTATATAGTATTAAAATTGTTGTGTGATTGTGTACTTATATGTTTATGTTGAATTGAAATTGATGAATAAATACAACTTACTTAAATCTGACAAAAAATAAAAATTGGTTTAGGTAGGCCGAATATTCGGTATTCGGCCAAATTTGATATTCGGTGCATCCCTACATTAAAGTAGTTACTAGTTTAAAATGTAACTTTTTTAAGCAACGGGATAGAGTGTTAATAAATCACAACTTAGGAAATTGCAACTACGAGCATGTTTTCACGCTTCACAGAAGGAGTTACTGAACCTCTTTTGTAGAACACTCTAACTGGCTCAATAAGCACATTAAGCCTAAAAACACATTTTAACCATCCAAAAATTGAGTTTGGGGAAACACTCATAATACTTAAGAGTCATTCCACGTCAAATCAACACACTCATTAAACATCACCGTCTCAGATTTTTTTGAAATTTGGTACAACAATAGTGTTTATATAGTTATTTGTGAAATGAAAATTTTTATTCACAAATATTGATCCGTTTAAAAAATATGGCACTTTAAAAGTTCAAAAAATTGGTCAAAAAACCGCATCCGACCAATTTTCAAATTGACCTAGAAGCTTTCCTAATTAAGCTAGAGGCCTGGGATAGGTGTCATCTGTCAGAGATTTGTATGAACTTTTTAATGATATGTAACACACTTAGGATATAAAAGATTTTATTTAAATTAAAATTTAATTAAATTTTAAAATTTAAATTTTTTAAAAAGTACATAATTTAAAATTTCGAAATTAATTACATGAATAGTTAGGACTCTTTCACATCATCTGACAAAATATCATGTTGGGATGAGAATGGGTTCATTGATAAAAAAAATTCAAAACTAAAGCTTGTTTTTCATAAATAATTGTTTTTATTAATAAACTTGATCAACTAATTTTAAAAATGACCTAGATGGTTTCCTAATTAATTTAGAAATGGTGTTAAGTGCTAGTTTACAGCAATTTATAAGACAATTTAAATAAAATATAACACACTCAGATTATAGAAGATTTTATTTAAATTAAAATTGAATTAAAAAAAAAAAAATTTTAAAGGCATACTTAAAATTTTAAAATTATTTTCATGAATAGTTGGTATTTTTTTAACAATATATGGGTAAAATATCATTCTGGTATAAGAATTGGTTCATTGCTAAAAAAAATCAAAACTGAAGATTGTTTTTCATTAATAAATGTTTTCACTATTAACCTCGATCAAGCAATTTTCAAAATGACCTAGGAGGTTTCCTAATTCAGCGATAAACCTGTGGTAGGTTTCATTTTACAACAATTTGTAAAACCTTTCTAATGACATGTAACAAATTTAGAATATAAAAGATTTAAATTAAATTACAAATAAAAATGAAACAGTGGAGCTTGTTTATCATTATTGTTTGTTAATAATTCAGCTTAGGTATAACACAAGAATACTAATATTAACACTACCTTTATAATAAATCTGAATGATAACCTGAAGAAAGTTTCATTTGTAGTTTGAAAAAGCCACATTTGTTTGGAAGACATCACTTTGAAGTAGAACATAACTTCTTCCAGTGGGAGTCACAGGATTAACTTTGCTAGAATGTCCAATCTCTGTCTCTTTACTGAGCCTCCAATTCCGTCACAAGGCCCTTTACCATGCGATGTGGCTGAAAAGTGCCACTCTGCTTTTACATTAAAATCTGTCTCGGTGTATGCAGGAAACTGGTGGCTCGGGTACGTTTTGGAGAAAAATGAACTTGATGAGGTAAAGATAACTTTTCTTCACCCATTTGGGCCAGCTGCATCATTCTCGTATCCAAGAAACGCTGATGTTTTGTGGGTGTCAGTAGTGGACATTCTAGCAAAAGTTAATCCTGTGACTCCCACTGGAAGAAGTTATGTTCTACTTCAAAGTGATGTCTTCCAAACAAATGTGGCTTTTTCAAACTACAAATGAAACTTTCTTCAGGTTATCATTCAGATTTATTATAAAGGTAGTGTTAATATTAGTATTCTTGTGTTATACCTAAGCTGAATTATTAACTAACAATAATGATAAACAAGCTCCACTGTTTCTTTTTTATTTGTAATTTAATTTAAATCTTTTATATTCTAAATTTGTTACATGTCATTAGAAAGGTCTTACAAATTGTTGTAAAATGAAACCTACCACAGGTTTATCGCTGAATTAGGAAACCTCCTAGGTCATTTTGAAAATTGCTTGATCGAGGTTAATAGTGAAAACATTTATTAATGAAAAACAATCTTCAGTTTTGATTTTTTTTAGCAATGAACCAATTCTTATACCAGAATGATATTTTACTCATATATTGTTAAAAAATACCAACTATTCATGAAAATAATTTTAAATTTTAAGTATGCCTTTTTTTAAAAAAAAATTTTAATTCAATTTTAATTTAAATAAAATCTTCTATAATCTGAGTGTGTTATATTTTATTTAAATTGTCTTATAAATTGCTGTAAACTAGCACTTAACACCATTTCTAAATTAATTAGGAAACCATCTAGGTCATTTTTAAAATTAGTTGATCAAGTTTATTAATAAAAACAATTATTTATGAAAAACAAGCTTTAGTTTTGAATTTTTTTATCAATGAACCCATTCTCATCCCAACATGATATTTTGTCAGATGATGTGAAAGAGTACTAACTATTCATGTAATTAATTTCGAAATTTTAAATTATGTATTTTAAAAAATTTAAATTTTAAAATTTAATTAAATTTTAATTTAAATAAAATCTTCTATATCCTAAGTGTGTTACATATCATTAAAAAGTTCATACAAATCTCTGTCAGATGACACCTATCCCAGGTCTCTAGCTTAATTAGGAAAGCGTCTAGGTCAATTTGAAAATTGGTCGGATGCGGTTTTTTGACCAATTTTTTGAACTTTTAAAGTGCCATATTTTTTAAACGGATCAATATTTGTGAATAAAAATTTTCATTTCACAAATAACTATATAAACACTACTGTTGTTCCAAATTTCAGCAAAATCTGAGACGGTGAGGTAGAATTTTGCCGAAAAGTGTGTTGAATCGACGCGGAATGACTCTTAAAGGTAAACATAAAATATCAAAAATGTGAATTCTTATTATGGTCATACAACATAAAATTATATACAGTATAGTGACATAGTCTGGAAGGCAAGAGGGGTGCAGTAATATTTATTGGCACATGGCTTTGAGTACCCATGAGGGTGGATATTTATTAATTATCTCAATTATCATTAAAAAATATCTTAGATTATCATTATCTAGTTCAAGTTAAGTTTACTTGGGGGGGGGGGGACTAAAGTCTTGTAGCTCCTCAGGATCTACTAATGTTAACCAGCCTTATTTTTTTAATATTAAGAAAAGGAATTAGGAGATAAGGAATTCTTTGGTTGGCTGCTTGATCAGCACGCCACTACAATACATGACACTTTGGCGGTAAAGCCACGGGGGGAAGGGGGGAGATAGATTAATAGCCAGAGGTAATTAATGTAAAAATAGGGAATTACTGAATTTTTGCTTTAAATCTTCTGCTTATAGTTTCGAATTGTAAAAAAAACCCACATTTTCACAGATTTCTCATACTTTTAGTTACATTTTTAAAATAGCGTATTTGATTACATCATGTTTCCAGCTACTTTCGGGCAATTTAAAAACTTATACTTTTTATGAATAAATTTTTAACCCAATATTCAGATTCCTGATGGTGTTTTCTTTTTTAAAAAATTTAATTAAATGAAAAATAAAATAGAGACCGTAAGAGTAGATGCTTGAGCCACCTGCAGGTCAAATGGGTAAATACTTGTGTGGAAACATTGCACTAACATCTGTTTGTTTACTTTTAGAGCCATTTCTACATTATTTTTCATACCTTTATAGGGTGTACTTCAATAAAATCTTCGGAAATGAGTAAATCCATATATATATATAAATAGCTACTGAAATTCCATAGATTAGAATAACAACCTGTCATCTGTGTTGTTATTGCTTACTTAATTCTCTGTACAGGGTTGGATTCTTTTTGACGTCGTTTAAACATGGCTTAAACTATTACATCAAAAACTCAATAAAAAAACAAGATAAAAAATGTTTACTTTTCAATTAAAAGCTAGAAGAAGTAATACAGAAACTTAATTATTTAAATAATCAACACGATCAAAAACCAACGTGTATGAATGCCATGAATTGTTTATGATTGTCTTTGTTTAAAACTAATCTTTAATGACTTTGCAGGGCAAGAAAGAGTTTACTTTTTCTTAAAAAAACATACATTTCAGAATACTATGAAATAAATGTTTCATTATAATTTATAATGTAATGGAATTTATCTTAGGCAACCATAATTCTGGTAAGATATACAGTAGAGTCCTGCTTATCCGAAAGGTACGGGACCGGAGCACTTATGGTTAATCGAGATTCCATATGAATTTTCGGGTAATCGGGAATCATCCACCTCGCGCCTAGAAAAACAACCAGTAACTCGGGACGAAAATGAACCTGATAATGAAGATGAGCTCGTGTCTAACAAGTGCAGCATTTTGTATACTGGAGCTACAAAAATTTTAGATACATAGAAGAGCAAGGTGAAGCCACTCTTTAGACGTTCTCGTTTAAAAGATGGTAGGACAGGACAGGGCTGCTTTAAAACGAATCAAATTAAGCAGCAAAAAAAATACTGCATATTTTTAAAAATAAATCCAACTTTGTAAGTACGTATTTATTTTTTGTGTACATACTTCATTTTTGCACTTATGCGTACATTTCATATTTTAGCAAAATAAAAATCCTTAGCCTTTGGGTTAAGCTGAATTTCGGATAACCGGGACTCTACTGTATGTAGTACCATAAAATTTATTAAATTGAAAATTTTAATTTTTTGAAATTAATAAATTAAAGATTAAAAAATAGAATTTGCATTTCAATTTTCTTTTTAGAAGCAAGTTTCTTAATATTTATTCTTATTATTCAGATTGAATACATTTTTGTTTTCGTATAGGACATGACCTTTTTTTAAAAGAGGATTCATGGATTTCACTGTCAGAAATATCAATTTTAACAAAACCACAACTTAAAATACATTCCATCCTGATAAAATAAGCTAAAAACTAAACAACTTTAGAACTATGAATTAATATTCAACGTACCAAACATTTAAACAAAAATTTCTAATGGGAAACACAATGTTAACAAAACCTTAGCGGCGATTGTTTCCACACAAGTGTTGCGGTGTTCGGCCATTACGAGCGCATTGTCGTTTTTCTCGCTTTCTTTACGGTGTCTATAGGCTGAAAAACCTTATTACTAGGTAATGAAAAATCATTAAACACTATTAGGCTAACATTAATGTAACTTTGCTAAAAAAAAATTACAATTGAATGATCTTAAGAGTAACTTGGTAAACTAGCCAAATAGAGTAAAATAAAAATTCTTACATTCTGAAGATTCGAACACTATCCTTTTTAGAATAGACGAGTAATTATCTTATGCTTATTTTTTTTAAATTCAATTTTCAATTCTCGTGTTTTGCAGGAACTAACAAGTCTATCAGTGATAGAAATAAATAATTTGTTTGGGTACCTTTGACTGGTGTCTTGTTCTCGACAAGTCTGAAAGGAATCAGAATTTTGCAATGCTATGTGTTTTTTTTTTTTTTTAATTTACCCTATTTTAATGTTTACAATTTCTAAAGGTTGAAAAGTACATTTTGAAACAAACAATTCCCCTGATTATAGGTCATTCTAGATATTCTGATTTGAGACTCTCTATTGTATAATAATACTTTAGGTAAAATATTATAAATCTAATATTACCTTGTAAAATCAATTTTTCTAGTATTTGGTGTCCTTGGTGGTGCTGCAAAGTTGAACCACACAGTTTTCAGCTCAATTATAAAAGATGACGCATCTCCTTTTAGATTTTTAACATTAATTTCTGATTTGTTATCCTCACTACTTCCATAGCTTCCACATTCTGATACACAAGAAGGAAAAGACACTTTTGTATCCCAAGGTTCATCATAATTACTAGACTTGTGACTATGTCTTGATGGAGAAGGCTGTTCAGTTGGCATATAATTTTTTTTAGGAATCCTAACATCACAACTTATTTTAGGAGCAGATTTCTTTTCTTCTGAATCAATGCATGGTAATGAATTATATCCCCATCTTTTAACAAACTTAACTCCAATATCTTCAAGACCACATTCAAACATAATAAATCCCATTTTTTCTTCATCAAGGTACTGATTCCAATCAGAATCTATATAAGAATCTGGCCTATCTGCTTGTTTGGAAGACTGGCGTCCTAAATAAAAATTATTTTCAAATGTAAACTCAACTTTGCTTCGGTGGTAAGGAATGACAGTTAGCATTGCCTCTTTTAAAATGCTGCTATTATTTCTCAATCTACGTAATTGGCAGTGAATACATGTTACAGAAGCAGACAAGATTGTTTCTTCTTGTTGAGTCTCACTGGTTTCTACAGTCAGAAGCTCAGTAGGCAAAGAATCAGTTTTTGATTTTTTAGATCGTTCATTATTTTTGGTTTGAGCAACATCATTGCAGTAATCTGTAAATGTCTGAATAACTTTTTTTGCTTGACAACTATGGGATAATTGAATTAAAGTACTATCTATACAAATTGAGAGAAGAGAAACACAAGTTAAATCCTTCAAATTATCTAAGGCTGAAAATGATATAACTTCTTCCACAATTGATGCTTGCATTATGCTCACATTTATCTAAAAAAAGAGAAAATATATAAAGAGATTATAAATAATCATTCATTTACTTTTTTTTTTAGTTGGTATAAGGCTGAAAAATTTATATTTTTACAAATGCAAAGAAAATACCATAAAATGATTTAGTAAACATTATAAAATAGTTTTGTTTAATATTTTTTTCAGTATATTTAATATTTATGAGCAAGGTCAAGGGTAAAAAAATCTGAACTGAGAAGGCCACGAGCAGACTAGGCAGATTTTGAGTAAAGGACAAAATCATTGATAAAATAAGCAAATAAATGCAAATAAACTAAATATGAGGAATGCAATTTTTTAAGTATAATTTACAAAAGTATAATATAGTGCGTCTCAAAAGTTTGGACAAAAGACATTTTGAGTCACAAAATTTCACTGAAAAGGTTTATTTTAAAAAAATTTCTATAGTAAGGATAAGGCAAGTACATATAATTAAAAATAGCATGAATCACAAAGAAAACAACCAATAATAAATATTAATTGTAAAAAGTTCCCAAAAAAATCTGTCTCATAAATATAGACAAAATCGATTTAATGTCATTTAATGATCTAATTTCGCATTTTTTTGGCTAGAATTGTATTTCTGTTTGATATGATGATTTAAAAACACATTTTACCGTTGAATTTTAACCATTTTGTACCATTCCTGGTCCAATTACATACCAACAGCCAATATAGCCGTTTTAGCTTTTTTTAAGGGGAAATATTGAGGGCGATTTGCGCAATACATATCCTAATTAGATGTAAATAACGAATATATGCCTCACAAAATAGTACCGATAAGTTTTGCCACCGATTCGTGCATTTAAAGACATGTAATGACTTTATAAGAGGAACAACCCTTTGATATACGCTATTTTAGAAATGCTACACTGTTAAAAAAAAGCCCTGAAATTTCAGGAGAAAAATTGCTGATTTTAACGGAACTTTCCCGTAACAACTGAAAACGGGTTTTTTCCTTCTAAAAACGGAAAATGTTCGTAAACCACGAGCGAAGAGATGAAAACGGAATTTTCCCGTTTTTAGAGCTGCCATACTTTTATTACCCTATCGTAGAATTGGCGATAATGCACTAAGAATACACACATCGAAACTCGAACATCAAACACCTGTATTACCAAGGCCCGTCCGTGGCCGAGTGGTTAGGGCATCAGCTTTGAAATTCAACCTTCTCAGGAGTGCGGTGGTTCGAATCCCACCTACTGCCAGTCATCCTATAAATCGGATCTGTGCTGGAAATAGTAGAAAATCCTCAATTCACGGATGGGTCCGAGTACACTGGGACAGACGTGCTCGTTAAATCAGTGGAGTCCAAAGTTCCGGCGACGTTAGCGAACGATGTCGCTCTTTGGGGGCCCGCTCAGGTGTCAACCTCGTGACTTGACCAGGTTCTAAATTACGAGGCGTTATTGGCTGTGTTAAAGCTCCTAAAGGAGGCTAGAAATAGGCAGCCGGAAACGATTACCTTACCTTACCTGTATTACCTGTACGGGGAAATGCAAAATGGAAATTTTTAATAACGGAGAAATAAGAAACGGAACTTAAGTAGAAACACGGGAAAATGCAAATTTTTAATAACGGAGAAATAAGAAACGGAACTTAAGTAGAAACACGGGAAAATGCAAAATGGAAAATTTTAACAACGGAGAAATTAGAAACGGAACTTCTGTAAATACACGGGAAAATACTTAACGAAACGGGAAAGTCCCGGCAACTCTGCTGCCGGTACTTTTCCCGTTAATTTCAGTAAATTTTTTTTACAGTGTACATAAAGAGAAAATTTCGTATTTAGGTAACCATTCCACATAGAATCTTAATCATAGAGTAAAAAATCTTTTTTAAGGCAAAAAAATTCAAAAATTCCTTTCCTTTTTTGCAGCCATTTAGGACGCAATTTTTGAAAATGGCGTCCAGAGAGTTTTAGCTTCCACACAACGTTTAGAACGTAAAAAGTGGAAGGTATTATAACCGTTCAGTCCGTCTGTCTGTCCGTCACCCACTTTCATAGCCCAAACTACAAATGCTACGGACAAGTGTGGTACGTCAAAAAATTCAGCGCATCGAAATTAGAAAACATTGAAAATTTCAGAAAAGAATTCGAATTCGAAGTACTTCAATTATTTAAAATACTGCAAAAATTTAATGCTCATTTAAAAAGCATAAGAAGACATTTTTATAAAAAGCATAAGAAGACATTTTAATTAAATCACCATTGCCATTCGCAACAATAGCTCGAGAAACTTTAATTGTTTTAGACAATAAATTAAAATAAATTTATTTTTGCGACATCGATCAGTTTGAAATGACGTCAAATATATTTCCCTACGAGATTCTTTGTATGTTGATATGAAATGTTTTCATTCTATTTAAAAGCGAGGAATATTACATATTTATTTTTTGAAATATAAATTAATTTTTGCAAACGATAAGTAATAATTATTGAATTTTCGAAATAAAATAAATAAAACTAGCCAAATTTAGCATGTAAATGTTTAATATAGAATTAATGCTGTGTTTGGCGCCTTTTAACCTGTTTAACACAATTTTTGTGTGGAAGCGGGTTAAGTGACAGATTCTGTTACAAACCTACTTGTTTTTTATTAATTTACATTGATTACCGAACAACATAAAAATTTTAATACTGATCTAGTGACAACGGATTTTCACTTCTGCATCCAAATCGACAGTTACATTTATATATTTAGGAAATCGGTAAAAGAAAAGGAGTAAAAAAACTGTGCCAAAGTTGAGAGCAGAAGCCAAATAATTGTCTCCAGGTATCTGTCATCGATCATGTTCTCTTAAAATTGAGCAGGGGGGGGGGGGGGCTGGTGAGCCCATTTGGTTGTGTTCGCCTTGCATTCGCAAGGTCCCAGGTTCGGGTCCGGCATCGCCAACATTATTGCCGCCCTATAAAACGGCCCGTGCAGCCGAAAATGTCCGACGAATAATACGTGTAGAGGGAGTGCATTAATATGCTCCAAAGTCCCTACACTGCGTACGATGTCGCCCTTATAACGGTTGGGTTGGGTGCTTACTGAGGTGTAGGCTCGTCATCTGACTGTGAATCTAAAATACGACGTCCGTCGCCAATAGCCCTCGTGTAGCTCTAGTGCGACGTTAATTCAAACAAAACTGAAATTGAGCAAGCCATTCAATATATATTATAGATCGTTGACAACAACATGCAAAAAATCTATCATCTTCAAATAATTTCTCAACGAAGTAATTTTCAAATACTTTCCTTAGAACAAAAATCGAAAAATAATTATCACAGTTAATTTAGTTTTAGTTTTGAATTATCGTCGCACTAGAGCTACACGAGGGATATTGGCGACGGGCGTCGTATTTTAAAACCACAGTCAAGTGACGAGCCGACACCTGAGTAGGCACCCAACGCAACCGTTAAGGGCGACATCGTACGCAGCGTTAGGACTTTGAAGGATATTTAATGTGCACTTCCTCCACACGGGGTATTATTCGTCGGACATTTTTGCTGCACGGGCCGTTTATAGGTCGGCAGTTATTTTGGCGATGCCCGAACCCGAACCTGGGACCTTCTGCATACTAGGCGAATGCCTAACCGACTGGGCTCCCCAGCCCCCTAACTAACGCCGTCGGGACTTTCAACTCCACAAATTTAATGAGCATGTATATCGCAGTGTACTCGGGCACTCCGGTGATTTTTAGAGGATTTTTTTTGCACCAGCACGAATACGTCTATAGTATGGCGATTACCAGGGTCATACTTCATGACCTCAGATAATATTTGCATAAATTTAACATCTTCTTTGATTCGTGTCTACTCCTAAAAACTAAATTTGTGCAATTTCCACTATTCCTTCAAGTAAAAAATATACGATTTCTTATTTGCTAAAAATATAAATCTTAACTGCCAAAAACATTTCGGATTGCCAAAAGCTTCCTCGTCACTGGACCAGGGTTCTAAATTACGAGGCGTAATTGGCTGTAAAGAAGGCTAGAATTAGAATTTGTCTAGGGGAGCAAATCAAGAGTGATTGTGTATTAAAAACTGTGGTGACTTTTAGGTCTAACTTTTTCCCTAATCACGAGGCGTTTCCTCGTAATTTGTGCCTAAAAATATTTATCGCACTATTTAACTTCACACATTTCGAAGTTAGATTTGTAATATTCGAGGATCGAAATTCTTAATATTCAAACATTCAATCAATTTAGGCATTTAAAGTTTCAATTAGAACTCAGCTGTATTTCTCGCTTTTTTTAAACCCTCTCACTACTAAAACGGCCCTTACAACCGTACGACTAAGGATTCGATAATGATATTGCTATCATATATTACGAAGAAACAAAAATCCTGCTTAGCGGAAGGGTTAAAGTTGTAAAAATCTCGAGTAGAAGCTTCCTAGGTGTTTTGCTCCATTCAAGTCATGAGACAGGAAAATGGAAATAGAAAATCAAAGAAAGGAAAAAATAATTCAAAAACTGAATTAGAAAGAAAAACTAAAAATAGTTTTTAATTAAAAACGGAAAATGTTCGAAACACTCAAAAACTGTTTGGAATCCTGCTTTTACAACAAAAGTTTAAAAAAGGGAAAAGAACTAGAAACCGGAAAATAATGTCGTTAATTAATTTCTCAGCAAATATTAAATATTTATTGTTTGTTAAGCATTATTAGATTACAAATTTCAATTTAATTTATTTTCAATTTAATATTTATCATTATAAAATCGAATTTTTTTTTAAAAAAAAAAAGGTTAAAAAAGTTTTTAAAAAACAAGGTTTCCCTAAAAAAGTTCCTAAAGCACCGATTTTTTTTTTAAATAAAAAGTTTACATGTTATCAAAAGGCCCCCCGGTGTCCGAGAGGTGTAAGCGACGAGCCTCTCACCCATAAGGTTCTTGGTTCTGTCGTTGCCCTAGCCATACCATAGACGTATTCGTGCTGGTGCAAAAAAAATCCTCTAAAAATCACCAGAGTGCCCGAGTACACTGCGATATACGTGCTCATTAAATTTGTGGAGTTGAAAGTCCCGACGGCGTTAGTTAACGGGCTGGGGAGCCCAGTCGGTTAGGCATTCGCCTAGTATGCAGAAAGTCCCAGGTTCGGGTTCGGGCATCGCCAAAATAACTGCTGACCCATAAACGGCCCGTGCAGCCAAAATGTCCGACGAATAATACCCTGAGTGGAGGGAGTGTACATTAAATATCCTTCAAAGTCCTAACACTGTGTACGATGTCGCCCTTAACGGTTGCGTTGGGTGCCTACTCAGGTGCTGGCTCGTCACTTAACTGTGGTTCTAAAATACGACGCCCGTCTCCAATAGCCCTGGTGTAGCTCTAGTGCGACGATATTTCAAACTAAACTAAGCCCGACGGCGTTCGCGCACGATGTCGCTCGAAGTTCCGTTGGGTGCCCTTCAGGTGTCGTCCTTGTCACTTAAAAAGGGTTCTAAATTACGAGGCGTAATTGGCTGTGTTAAAGCTCCTGAAGAAGGCAAGAAATAGGCAGCCAAAAATGTGTGCATTCATTCATGCTTTTAAAAAATCGGTTTTTGAAACCGGTTTTTGAGTATCCTTACACCGGTTTTTTTCTTATCGGTTAAACCGATTCTTTTTCAGTCTAGCCAAAAAAAATGCGAAATTAGATCATTAAGTAACATTAAATCGATTTTGTCTATATTTATGAGAGATTTTTTGGGAACTTTTTACAATTCAATTAATATTTATTATTGGTTGTTTTCTTTGTGATTCATGCTATTTTTAATTATATATACTTGCCTTATCCTTACTACCAAAAATTTTTTTAAATAAACCTTTTCAGTGAAATTTTGTGACTCAAAATGTCTTGTCTAATTTTTTGAGACACACTATAACATTACTCCTCTGAGGGATGAGCAAATTCAAGAATGTGTAAACTTGTTTCCACTGCATGAACTTGAAACTTAAATTTCTGCAGCAGATGATTATAAATGACTCCTTCATACTTGAAATTTTAAAATGTCGTGCATTTATACTTTTTTAAAATTATGTGTGTTACTGGAAAACCTGACAGACAAGGCCAATGGTTTTATACATCTGTATAAATCTTAGGGTTATATAGCTTATTAGACAGAAATTACATTATCAAATGCTCTTTCAGTCTAAAAACTAAAAATTGGCATCAAATGTTTTCTACTTAGGCTTTTTTTTATTGTTGTAACTGATAAACGCCATTATATGTGGGGACAGTTATGATAATAGTGTTGTGAAGACAATGGCAAACTGGTCAGGTATCCATATCAAAGGTAGAAATGAATCTTCCCAAAATGAAGACAATGAAATTAAAACTGATTACAAAGTCAATCACACAAGTATGAGGCAATACAGGCTGCATTAAAGATTAGTTAAGCAGAGGCAAGAAATAAGTAGTCGGATATGTTCCTTACACTAATTATATTTAACATTACTATTCTCAATCTTGATTGAATATGCTTACTCATTTCAAGGATAAAATACTTTGAACAAGGAATAATTTAATACCATTTTACTAACTTTGATGTTGATCAAACCCAGTTAATATGAACTCGCTAAAAGAGGAATTCCACTTAAGATAGAACTAAAAGCATTTGTATATCATTTCTTTGTGCCTATCTCACCAAGTTTTAAGCTATTGCCTTCAACTTTGTTTAACACAAAAATGCTTTGCATAAACCAAACATATATCATTTTTTAGGTCTATAATTAACATTATTAAAAAAATTACTAATTTTTTTTAGTAAACTATATATTTTAAACTATTCGATGGTTCAGTGTTAAAATTTCCTTAACCCATTAAAGCCCACCGTTACCATATGGTCACAGCAAAAAAATTATTTGCTGTGATCATAAAAACATTTTTTGCTCCTGAGTTTTCTTAAATCACTTCTGTTTTGCACATGTGGGCTTAGTAATAAATTTAAACTATGTATAACAGATTTAGTCAACACTCTAGGATTTTTTTCATGTTTATATAATTTTTTTAAAATTTCATACTGAAAAATAATTTGGGCTTTTATAAAACTTGAACTTTTTAGCGTCTCTTTGAGTTCATGTTATTTGGATTTGACCATATTTTAGTAATTTTAAAGTCTTACCTTAGATATTTTTATCAATGTACTGATATGATTTGTACGAGTTTCTTCATAATTATTTCCTAAATTTTCTGAACTTCCTTCAGGATTTTTAACAGAGCTGTTCAAATTTCGTTTCTTATACTTTTCAATTATCTGAGCTCTTAACTGACTTAAATGCATAACTTTTTCTTTTTTAAGTTGGTTGTTCTTTTGCACTTCTTGAGAACATTTCAAGTGTAAGTGGTTAACTATTGTAAGGGGATGAAGTTGAGCCAAAGTAGGAGTTATAACATCAATGAAACTAAAAAAATAACCATGTTTAAGTAATATTGCAAAATTGAAACAAGATTTATAAAGAGCAAAATTGAATTAACTTTTACCTTCGAAGGCTTTCCACTAATAGTGGTGATATCATAAAATGAACATCCCCACATAATTTAATAACTAATATGAGCTTGCTTGCATTTTTGGCAGAATTGTCAGCAGTTGCAAAGTTTTCTAAAAGCATATTTAAAGTGCTTTGTTAACATTATAACATTTACATAAAAAAAGATAGTGATAAGAATATTTGCTAATTTAAATAGTAACAGGTAATAAATACACAGTAACAACTTAGTTTACTTTACTAACAACACCAATTTTTAAGAATACTTTTAGGTTTTATTTTGATAAATATACAGATTATAATATTATAAGACATCATTTTATATTTTAAAACACTGGTACATATTTTTTTTATTTATGTTTCTTTTAGAGTTAGGGAAAGAACGTTAAATTAGTTTGACAAAGCTTGTTATCTTAAACAAACCTAAATCACATATCTAACTAAAAAAAGAAAATATTGCTGAAGAGAATTAACAATTAAATAACATAAAGGAAATAATTTAACCAACTTTTACTGAAATAAACCAATAACTAATTGTAAATAATTGGTTAAATGTTGTTTTGCAAATGTTGAAATGGTAAATTAAAAAAAAAAAAATAAAGATTAATTTATTTTTGAAAAAACAAAGTGAAAGCTTAATAAACCAAACAACAAACCTTTTTTCATGTCTGCATGAAAAGAACCAGGTTGAAATTCTTCATCAGAATGAGTTGAAACTGATTTTTGCACAAAATACTTTTGTCGATAACCAGGAACTTTATTCTTATCCACCATATGTATGGAAGTAAAGCCTTCAGTTAAAGGTAAAAATTTTGGTTTCCATGCAGAATGTGTTCTATAAAATATTAAAGGACTGCTATGATGACTTCCTGATTGATGCATGAATTGTGGTAATGGAGGTGGCTGTATCCACTGATGGCATTGTAATTGTGTCATATGTGCTGTGTAACAAGACATTAACAGTGGGGATTCGATAATCGGCTTATCCATTTGGTTATGAAGATCAACTAAGGCAATGTCTTCTTGAGATGACATGGCTGATAAAAAAGATGTACTTGACACAGAATTGGTATCAGATGGATCATGATTTCCACATGAAGGTGTTCTCTGTAAAATCGTAGCATGCAGATCACTGTCACTTGATTGTTGTGATGGAGTTTCTTGAATATCATGAAGTGATCGCCTTGTTGTAGAAACTTTTCGGTCAACTGAGTTGGTACCATTCTTTATAACTACATGTCTCTTATCTTCTTCCACAAAAGATTCATCCGATACAGCAGTTTCACCAGAGTCTTCAGTTGAAATGATTTGATGATCTTCATCAGCTGAAAAGTAACTCTCAGTAGAATGAGTAGATTCAGTAGACGCAGCTCTTCGTACTGATCGAGGAGAATAACTGCGAGCAGCAATGTTTGCAAGAGAATGTCTAGAACCATTGCATTCTCCTCTGCCATTGTTAATAGTGCCAAGAGAAATACGAGAACCGCATCGATTTTGTGATATTCCTGGACTAATGCTTCCTTCTTTAACAGGTGAAGGATGAAATGAAGAGTCAAAAGAAGGTTTCCAATCATCACTTTTTAAAATCATTTTTCGTTCATGTTTTCCAGTTACAGGAGCAGATTGTGCCATAGACACTTGAAATGAAGAAAGGGCAGATGAACTAGATGGCATAGACATATGAGTTGGACTACTAAATTGCCTTTTTATACATCTCATTTGATTGTGCCTATATTCTCGTGTCAATGAAGAAATATTTGCATCCCCACCATGCAAAAAATCCAAATTTTCAGACATCAGTTTATTATGATCAGAAATAGACATTTTATCATCAAGGAAACTCTCTGAAAATGCACTTTGTCCTCTTGGAATGAAGTGAGCATCAATATCTGAAGATTTTGATGCAATTATATCATGAGGCCCTTTTTTTCGACTGATTGCATTTGAACTTTCAGTAGCCATAAAAGAGTTTTCAGAATGACTTGGACTATAACCAGCACTTGGGGCAGAATTATGTTCAGGAACATCAAAGACAAAATGTCCCTTGTGTAACAAGCTTTCTCCATACCCATAACTGTTGTCCAAACTAATTTGGTATCTAGCTAGTACAGGTAAAAAATCTTCAAGATGAGAATTCATACAAAAAAAATGGATACCATTTCTATTACTGCTAAAAAAGGAGCAACCTCCTACACATCCACATTTACCTATAATTGGTAGATATGTGGATATTGTCTCAGGTGGCCACAAAAACCATAATTTTCTTTTTTTAGCGTCATGTGTTTTTAAAAATTTATCTTGTTGAACTATTTCATCTTTTTTCAGTTGTGAAGACGCTGCATCAATATGAATGGGTCCAAAACTGAATCCTCCAACCTCAAGCCATAATTCAGTAGATGTGTTTTGCTGTGAAGCAACACCATGGCTTACAATACTGTACACTGAAGAACAAACTACATTAGAGGTAATTTTAGCATATTGCTTAAATTGTACATGTTGAAGCAACATACTCAAACCAGACAAAGTATCCCCTCCATGAAGATTGCAAGTAGCAAGACGCAATGGAAATATCTGCAAAATTAAAAATAATCATGTATATCTTAGTTTGGTAGGTTATGAAAATAAGGAAATTTGCAAACTTAACTTACTTCAATTTCAATAGCAGTTCCACTTTCTACTATACAAATATCTAAAGCATCAACAGAAAGTCGAGTCATTCTATATTTAATGTCATCAGGACAGGGGCAAACTAAAGAAGCTGTAGTATGAGAGCAATTTGGTTGAGGTAGGTCATGTTGACATAATTTAAAAGCATGAGGGGGTTGAAGATCACAATCAGCTTGCTGTACTTGAAATACAAATAATTCTAAACCAGTAATGGTGTGATACAACTGCAATTTAAAACATGGAATATATAAAACAAACATAAACTTATAAAATAAGTTTCCTAAGTAAAATAAAAAACTTCTTGAAAATAAGTTTTTACCTGAGGAATTGTAATACGTCCTGTAATATCTCCTATCAAAACTTCCACAAGCCAGGCATACTCTAGGGTTTCACTTGCAAGAGGTCTTTCAAAACCAGAAAACATGGCATGTCCACGAACCTTAAAAAAACCCAAGTAAATATTTAGTTAACAATCAAAGTATAAAAATAGGAAGGTTTGCAAATATAAAATTGCACACCATTTTTCTAATACTTATTTTATGTAGAAAAATGTTGATAATTCTAGTGTTTTACCTTAAACACTAATGAAAACAAAACAGCTTCTTCAAAATTTTAAATTTGATATGAAACAAAATTTCACACAATGGCTTTATTCAGCAAAATAAAAAGCACAATTCCACGACTTACAACATTTCACTTTTTTATGTTGAGTGTTAAGGATTTTATAATTTTATTATTTGTTTAATTATCATTTAATTCCATTGATTTGTTGATTTTCTACATTTTGTAATTTACAAATGGTTAATTTGAGCAATTTTGAAAATCGGCATGGCAAACGATACATGCGTCAAAGCATGGCAATTAAAAAACAATTAGAACTGGCTATAAAACTTGTGTATAGTCCAAAGCTTGTGGTTTGGCATTTAGTAGATGGTTTAACAGCCAGATAAAAATAATATTGCATACAATTTTAGTCTTCATGAGAGACCAAATTTTTTAAAGGGCATGAAAACTATAAATCTAATTCAAATTGAAAAAATATAAATTTGTAATTCTACACCTAACCTCTTATGTCTGTTGGTTCTCAATTGGGGTATTGGGTACCTTAAAAAAAGTTCATACCTTGTTTTATTTATGCTAATATATATTATGTAACTTATGTCATTTGAAGCAAAATTATATCTAGATCATTCTGGTTTTGAACAGGAAAACTTAAAGTTTATAGTTTAACAAAAAAATGTTCTACTTTCCAAAAGTCATTAAAATATTTTGATTAATTTGATTAACTTTCAAGAAAGTAAAATATTGAGGAACAAATATAAGAGACATGATATAAGATGTGATTTGCTCAAAAACATTATGAGATGGTACTTTAGTAATAGTTAGGTTTTAAATATTTGTACTAATATTGCATTCTGTTCATATTTTGATTGGAAAGCGTACAAAATTTTATTGTATAATCAGTTTTTGATTATTACTCAGATACTTATTGATTTCTAATTCAAGTCTAAATCTAAATTCCAAAATTAAAGTTAACAGTATCAAAGAAAAAGAGTTCAGTAAAAATCTTTATACTCAGAATCTCATCAACTCCTACGCACAAACTGAATAAATCGTTCATCTGCCAAAGAAGTTGCCACTAGAGTGTGCCTTACATAATTTATTTCTCTATTGTTGTTGCATGCCCCCGGAGGCCAGCAGTGCTAGACCAGGTCCATGACATCGTACACCCTCAGAAAGTCCAACACCATTAAAGGGTCGTCGTCTAAATCCTGCTTGGAGAGCCCCAGGCACGCGAGTATGTGATCAGGCGAAGCCTGCTCAAAAAAGCAGTTAGCAGCAGTTAAAAGCAGTTACCCCCTCAAGTCCCACAGGCTCCTCATAGTGTGCACTAGTTGCCGGCGAGGGGGTGTTCCTGGGCGGAGTGGGTGATGTACTTCGGGAGAGTATTCTCCTGGTAGGGCCACCCAAGGCGTGAAGGCAACTCCAACATGCTCAGCTAACGCCTGGGGCAATGGAGCTAAGTCGGTCCTCTACCTATTACTTTAGGTGCTCCGGTCTTGCGACTAACAGAGGCTGCAACCTTTCCCCATCCATGAATAGTAGTTTCTCTATTAATGGAGCTTACCATTATATTTTGTACATATGAGTACTACTTACATGCAGTCTAAGCATTATTATTTGTTACTTTTAGGGATATTTATCTAAATTACATTTGAAAAGTTAGTTCCATGGAGCTTCCCAGTTGAATGATTTTCGGAAATACTAAGACACAGTTCACCAGCTAGAGTTGCAATATTTGGTATGAACTGAAATTTAATAAAACTGTCAACTAAACCTGAAATTTCAAAATCAGAAATGTTCAAATGTAGAAGACTAAAATAATTTAATATTTTGCTTCAATAATTACCATTCAAATAAAATAATAAAAGCAATAGGCTGAATGGGTATTTCTATAAAAAAAACTTACTTGAAGAGATGAAAGAGCAATGTGTCCATCTTTTAAATGTGCATGGCTTTCTGGACGTACAATAGTATCAACTGTACTCAAAATTAAAGGAGAAAGTAAAAGCTGTAACTCGGTCTCTTCATATGTTTTGTGCATCTCAAAAGAAAATCGTTCCAGGTATAAACTGGGACATGGTGGATCGTTATCATTGCAACACTGTAAAAACAATATTTATTAATAGATATTCTGAAAATGAAACATCTATAAAATGGAAAATATAATTTAATCTTAAGAAAATAACTTCACACTTAAGAAGCCCTCAGCACAAAATATGAATAATTTCAGGAATGTGTCAAAGTAGAAACCCTTTAAGAAACCCAGAATTGCAACTTTTAGAAGGTCACCTTTAGTCACAATACAAGTGCATTATCATTAGCAAGCTTCTTTTTTCCTGCGGCTAACATGAAACTGTCAATAACTAGAATCGTATAAGGTTAGTATGCAGAGAAGGGTGTGTGTCAGCAAAATGCCATGACAAACTGGTACTAAATTATGTGCTAGTCCAAAATGTGTTATTCTGATGCACTTGGCACCTTATTACCTTCTTAATCTTTTACAGCCATTCTTGGGTCAAGGATAGAAGGAAATTTTAAGTATAATTGCTGTTTATAATTTTAATTTTTAAACTGAAACTAATTAAATATCATCTAACAGCTTGATGTGAAAAAAACGTTCTTCTGATGTGACCGGAGATTTGCCCAAAAAAAAACATTCTTGCATTATCAATTAAAGACAAGGTCATGTTGATCAAGAAGTTGGAGCATGACACACCAATGATTAAATTGCGCAAAATATTTGGAATAGGAAAATCTACTAAAATCTAGATAAAATGCAAATTGTTCTAGTTTTTTGGTGGATTTTGTTACTCTGATGGCTATGTGTGATTGCAAAAATTATATGACACACAAGAAGTGAAGAATACAATTCTGTAATGATGGAGTGGGAGAAGCAGCAACAAAGTGAGGGGGTACCTCTAAGCAGCCTTTCAGACAAAAGATAAAGGCAATCTGAAATGTGCAGATTCCAAGACTCAATCCTAAGAGAAATTCTGCTTTTGATAAAATTAGAGAAAATATCAACGACTTCTAAAAGACTTAAAATTTGAAAACAGCTATTTGCAGCATCACCAAGTCATGGGAAAGAGTGCTGGCCGATATAATAAAGAACAGATTGCTAAATTTATAACCATCCACTCTATTTCAAATTGAAGAAGAAGCAGATAACTTCAAAGAAGATTTTTGTTTTCCCCATAAGAATTTCAGTAAGTATTTAAGCAACAGGAAAAAAGGCTACTTTAGTTCTTTTAGAGCATCTTGTTTCATAAAATAAACTGAATTTTTTAAATACCTTTTTAACAATTATTTTATATTTTACTACATTTATTATTATTTTTTTGTAATATTAATATACACCAGACTTGCATACTTGAAGTAATATTTTACATTTCAGAATTTTCAAACTCTCAAAACAGTCAGTGTTTCAACATATTTTACACTATTAAAACTAAAAATTCTAATGCCAAAAAAAAAAAACAATTTTCAGCTGTTATAGTTTTAGCAAACAAAAATAGTGCGAAATATATTTGGTTAAAGAAGACTACAAATTTTCATAGCTCGACATTGAAGATGTTGTACAAGGACACATTTAACATGCACCAGCTCTTCAAAAAAGTTTTTAAAAGTTTATAAAAAGATGTTTGGTAATAAAATATGATTTAAGTGGGAAAATTCTATAATTCAAATTAGTTGGTCAATTCAGATATGCTTAAAAAGTACAAGTCAAATAACTAATTAGGAAAACATAAATAAGAAAATGTTAAGCTACCTTCATAATATGTCCTTGTATATCATGCAAAGTGACTGATACAGTCACTTCTAAAGGACGATATAAACGTGGATCAAACTCTTTATTGTCAATTTCGTTAGAATAATTTATAACTTGGTTAGGAGTGATGATTGGAGAATCAAATTCAAAAAATTTCTGATTTTCACCGAAGTAGTTCTCCTGTAAAAAATAGCCTTATATTACATGTTCACTGTTATTGATATTTACTTTAAAGTCATTTTTTATTAATTAAAATAGCTTTAAAACAATTATCAATCATATACTTTTTAATTACAATTTGATATTTCATGTGTTTAGAGGTGTATATATATTGGAAAATATATTTAATGAGAAAGGAATCTGTTAAAAAAAAGTTAATTTAAATCCTTCAGTGAAATCAAATTTGCACTTTACATATTGGCTTATTTTCTTTATAGAATAGCTAAATTAAAAATTATGTTATGGACAAAAAAAATTTCATTAGTATTTAATGAAATTTTCATTCAATCTAGGAATTGTAGATGATCGGTTTGTTGTCTTTATCTGGTTCATAAAATATTGGATGTAAAATTCAAATAGGAATTTTTTAGAATCTTATATCTTGAAGACTGGTTTTCAAAGAGTTCAATATAAAGTTTTTTAAAAAAATCTCAACTGCTTTACTAAACTTTTGTGTGAGTGAGAATCTATATACATAGACTTGAAATCTAGACTGGAACTAAAATGACACTTATTAAATGATATTTTTATTTAAAAAAATTAATTTCTAGAAAAAAACAGATTTTGTAATTTTATAAGAATTTTTTCAGGTTAGTATTATTTTGACAGCGTATCTTTCTCTGGACAGAGGTGTTTTGGTACTTTTCATGATTTAAAAAAGTTATTACAGATAAGTACTAGAATTTCTTTCACAGCATTGCTATACATTTTCCTTAAATAAAAGGTTGTAACACATTTGAATAGATTGTGACTTTGTAATGTCAGTACTTCTATAGCTAAGTGAGTTAAAGATTTTCTACAGTTTTAGAGAAACTTAGGACAGAAAACAAGGCGCCCTAAGTGAGGCTTAGATTAAACCTTTAAAAAATCATAAAATATTTTTTTTTAATTTTAAAAGTACAAATTTTACCTTTAAATGAATAAGGTTACTAAGCAGGGATCCATACAATTTCAACACAGATGAGCCAATTTCTAGTTCCAGATGCACGCTATCTGGATCTAATGTCATGGGATCAAAATCAGACCCTGGGCTATATACTTTTCTTTTTTTAGTTTGAGAGCCATTTGGCCTTATGGGAGATAACAGTATTTCTTCTTTTTCTGGAGTTGTTATATCCAAGTCCAAGCAAGAATGCCCACATGGTGGAGAAGGATGATATATGTACTTAATACTTAGAGCAACTATTGGTACTGACCAGCAATCCACCCATCCAGCACTAAAATATTAAATATAGCAACAAAATA
Organism: Oedothorax gibbosus; assembly: GCA_019343175.1. Taxonomy (NCBI): domain Eukaryota; kingdom Metazoa; phylum Arthropoda; class Arachnida; order Araneae; family Linyphiidae; genus Oedothorax; species Oedothorax gibbosus. Next base: position 312,445 of record JAFNEN010000453.1, on the reverse strand, counting down.
TTAAAAACTTGTTATTTTCATACTTTTGAATTTTTAAATAGTTTTCTTTACTTAACATTATTAATAAGAATGTTTTTAAGTTTAATAAAAAAAATTCCATAAAAATCATTTTGCAAAAAAAAATCTTTTTTTGGATATATTTCTTATCCAAATTTTAGAAATTCTTTGAAATTGCTGTCTTTTATTCGTTACCTTGATTAGTTTTGCTATTATTGTGAAAAGCAAAAATTATAATGGTCTTATTGTCTTGTAACAGAAATAGACAAGACACAAGAGACAGGTATATCACGACTATCAGGCGAAAGTATTCTCCACCTAGCCCTGAAAATGCATCCGTACAATGTATTGTTGTTCATGAATTAAAACCAGAAGATTCTCCTCAGCGACTCCAGTTTTGTTATTGACAAACCTGCATCCACCGGCCTCGTACTATTTAATATTTTCTATTGTATTCCAACTAGCTTGCCATACAATGGCACAGTTATCGGAAAATAATTTGCCAAGCGTTTGTTTGGGCTTAATGGCTTTACTTGGCAAACCTGTTTTTGCATTGGTTTTTGACTTGGCAGCTTTTCCTGTCTTGTACTTCTAAGTCAGGCCACTTTTATTTGTGCCACCTTGTATATTTGGTCTGTTACATTAAGGTATCGGAAAAAATACAACTTAAAATTTCCTTCATATAGAAAATGAAGCACTTAAATAAAGTTTAATATTAAGAACATTAAACACTAATGATTGCAACTAAATAGAAATTAAAGATTTCAAGGTCAGAGAGAGATCAACAATTTAAAATTCTATTTAAAAACATTAAATAGTTTTCATAATTTACCTAATATTAGCCATATTTCTCCATTTTTTAGGGTTATCTAAAGTTGCAGCAGCTGGAGAACCATTTCTAGATGTTAATTTGGAGCACTTTTCAAGCATCAAAATTATATCTCTGTTTGGATTAACTTCGGGTAGATACATGCACATATCAGCACTTTCACCCTAAATTTAACAATGTTTGTTACATTAAAAAAAAGGAAACATTGGAATTAAAAATATTTTCAAAAACTAAAATTATTATATAAAAATAATCATTTTAGGAGTTAATAATTTATAAATTAGTACACAATTTGAATTGAATTATTTTTAATTGTCACCTGAATCCAAAATTTCAGTGCCACTGTTAAAGGAAGATATTCAGTAAATGGCAAGTCAAAGGACAATTCAAAGTGGTCACCTGACACTGCTATATAAGCTGTAAAAGAAAATTTTAAAGTCATAAATCTGAAATACAGTTTTAAAAAAACATGTTATAGATGATGTGGAACTTGCTAGCGTCGGGAAATAGAGAAATACTTCATGCAATCTGAAAATCATTGACATAAAATTTTCCGTAATCTAACGATACTTTTATTTTTAAATTTTAAAGTTGGGTGCTTAGCTCTGCCACGTGAAAAGCTGGCATGCAGCTTTAGTTATAAGAGTAAATAAAAATTCTTTTTCCATTTAAAAGTTTACCCTGACTTTAAGGAACTATTTTTAAAATCCCTTCCATTCTATAAATATTTATATCTATTTCATTAAAACTTAATGTTAATGAATTTTTGTGTACCCATTATTATTAGAAATTGATATAGATTAGGAACAACAGAAAAATGCCAACACCAAATAAGTATAAAAGCTTTAGTTATAAGAGTAAATAAAACATCTTACTATTTTCTTGATGTTGTGATGAGCAATCTATCCAATTGTATTCATTAACAACTGTTATTAATTCAAATTCTTTTAGAATCAAACTAAAATGCCAAGTATAAGGTACAAAATGCAGAATATCAGGCCTTGATTTACTAGCCCAATCTTCCATCAAAGCTATAATATAAAGAATAATTCATAATCTAATTTATACCAGAAACATAATTACTTTAAATATGCAAGTGAGATTTTTGGACAAATTTTAATTATGGTGAAATTATGGAAAATAAAGATTACACACAATAATGTGATATGGTATTTATATACAACTTTCAATTCCTAAAATAATATCTTATATAGATAACACAAGCTACAAAGGTCCTCCAATGTCCCTGGAGGATAACTTCTGGAATTTTTTTCATTTACATTCTTTTTTCTTTTTATATTGTAAGAGTGGTTCATATCATGTATATTTATCAATAAAAAAATGCTGAGAAATATTTAAGACACAAGATATTGCAGGAATTATCTTACTGTCCCTTGTCCCGAACATCAAATTTTGAGTTTGGTGCTCAAAATAATATTTATTTGCAGAAAAATTGGATTTGCATTTTAAATTGAATAAATAATATTTCTTAACAAATACATTCTACAAAATTTTGGCTTTTGACTATTTACTGTGGATTTCTCTTTAACTTTATCTCTAGGTTGTTTTTTCCCCCTATCCTCATTGTTAAAGTACATGATGGAGCTACAGCGTGTTTCTTCAATCATGAAATCTGGATTGTAGAAAACTTACATTTCAGTTAGTAGCCGCATTTTTTTGCTACAATTTAACAAGGCAAATAACTAAAGAAACATAGTAAAATAAATATTGTACATCAAATAAGAAAAAAACTTTTGATTACATTGGAGATAATTGCAACAAACAAAAAGACTAGAAAACATTACGAGTTTTCTTCTCCTTGAATTAGAGAAGGAATACCAAAACTGGTTTTAAGATAAACAGTGTTTAGGCTTCGGTTTAAACTGAAAACCAATTTGTTTTGTTTGGCAGGTTTAAACTAAAAATTGGTTTTCCTTTTTTTTTAAAAATAAACCGACTGAAAATAAAAAATACTTTTTATTCACTGTTATTGAATTGGCTGAATCAACAGCTGGCTTTATTATCTTTTTTATTTTTTTATGTTTGAATTATAAGGTACACCGATTTTTGATAATTAAATAATTAGTTTTCGGGATATAATTAAAAAAGTCGATTTTGGCAACATTTTTTAAAGAAAACATGTTTTTTTTAATATGTAAAAGCCTAACAGTTGCTACTATCATTTAGTATTATCTTGGTTATGCATACTGCACCCATCATTTTTGCAGGATGAAAGTATGAATGGCAGCACAGTGGCTACGTATACTTGGCATGCCAATTTATGATATTTTTCTCATTTCTGTAATTTTTGGATAGCGTATAAAACAAAGAGTCAGCAAGATACCGAAAAGTTCTTGGCAAATTATTATTCTTTAGTACTATAATAAACAATTAATGTAGAAAACATGTTGGCATGATGCTGGCTCACTACTTTACGGACATCCCAAAACGATACATTTCGGAAAATGTATTCCTTTGTCCTAGTACTACTGACAGAGCCAGAGGCTTAAAACATACTTGTTGCTGAAATATTATAGTTAAATACCTGTTAAACAAAAACAATTGAAATTTTTTGGCAAGTACCACTATATTACATTTATGGACGCATGAGTGAAAGTGCATTTTCACTTGCCCTGGTGTATAAGCTACAGAGGAGATTATGTGGCAACATGGGCAAGTATAGATATAGTATAACGTTTAACAATAGCCAGCATACAAATATTAACATAGCTGTTAAATATTTGTATTATTCCAATAATTTTTTTATGAGGTTTTTTTTTTAAACATTGTTTATTAAAGTTAAGTTTATATTAAAATTTAGTATGTTTCTTTCAAACCTAACAGTTTAATAGTAAAATATATGTGTTTTCAATAGAAAAATATGAATCCTTTTTTTGACTTTATATCAATTGCATCCCTTTTAGAAGGTAAATCTTCATTTGCATTTTATTGTTTTAATATAATATTCGAGGTTTTAATTAATCCATATATGTTCTTTCCTAGCAAAACTATATTAGTTTTCATAATTAAAAATTATTGTTTTTGTTCATTGTCTATTTACCAACATCCCGAAATCTACAAAACTCAAATCCCCAACTTGTATACATTTCCAAGCATTCTACTGTGTTACATTGTTTGAAGAAGGTTATTTTTAGGACATACGAGGAGGTAATGAGGAATTGCTTCTCAGGGTGATATTTAAAAAAAATTATTTTAAATGTGTGTTTTGAATAAACTGAATAAAAACATAGATAGATTGTCTCAATTTCAATTTATTATAGTATTAACATTTTTTTTATTTTTTAAACATAAAGCTATTGTGTCTATAAAGTTATCATTTGTTACATTCTTTGGAACAAAAGTAAACTTTTTTTGCCAGATATCAATTTCATTTTATGCAAGCCCGTCTATTGAATTTATATTTCCCAAGTAAAACTTAATAAAGAGTCATTCCATACCAACTCGCCCTAAAAAAATAAAAGTTGGTCGCATGACCGACTCCAATTTTCTTCAAATTTGGTTTACAAGTTGATGATATAGAGGCATGAAAAAGTCAAAAATTTTAGCTTCCTGCATCACTTATTTATGGAGATACAGTATCTCAAAGTTTGTCCACTCCCTCAAAATACCAAGAAATTGATGTTATTTAAAAAAAATTATAGAAAAAAGTACTTGTGCAATCTGTAAGTGTTTGGTATCTATGGAAACTAGTTGTTTCAGGTATGTAATTAGAAAAAATTATATTACGGTACCTATAATGAAATTTGTTACGGTACAGTACTATTAGAAGTTGCAACCACGGAAATTTGAGTTTCCCGATTTTGTTAAAATTGAGACCTCAATTACACTAAAAGGAAAACCAAACCAAAGGTTTACTCACTTTCTGGTAGAGTACTTGTCTTCACTATAAATTGCTACACAATAAATTACTTGGGTTTCTCACTCCTTCTTGGAAATATTTGAGTTTAAAGACAAGCCATAGGGTAAAAACATGCAATTTCGGCCACATTGGCAGCCATTTTTCTCCTAAAGGGGGAGCACTAAGAACCTTTTATTTTTTTTAAAATAAGCCACTGAAGTGTTAGCTATTCATAGAAAAAGAGTTTACTTCTGGTTATTTTTTTCATAAAAAGATATCCTGCTGAGAGTATAGGTATGTTTTTAAATAATACCATGTCGTTGTGTACCCCCTCTCATAGACTTAACATTAGAAAAGAGAAATAATAATGCATGTATTAATAGCTGTTCTATCTATACAAAAATTAAAGAAATCAAATGCATTAATTTAATTATTAAAAAATAATTTCTTTATTTTATAGCAAACTTGGATATTTTATGAAGTACAAGAAATAAAATTTATCCATATCTGGACGTTTACCAACTAATTGTAATTAAAAAGTATTAAATATATATTCTTGAAATACAGCTATATTAAAATTTGATGTGTGTGATGTACAGAATTTATTTAACTTCTGCAAGCATAAGTTCCGGCATTTTGTTTACAGTATCCTTTGGTATCGAAAACATACGTCCTGCGGCTGTTGCTGCAGAACATTTTGTATGCAAGCAACATGAGAAAAGTTAGAAATGTTACTAGAATTTTATTTTTTTACAGGTTTGTTACTTACTGCAGAAAATTCAATCTAGTTTGAGAAGCATTTGGATACAGTGGAAACTAAAAGCTTAGATTTACTAACAGGAATAAATTTATGAAAATTCATGGTGACCTCAATTCTTACAGCTGAAGCTAGTCTTTCAGAAAGCAATGCTTTAGTTTCTGTTACATATTCTTCAGATGCAAAGAAAAAGTTAATATTTTTGAAATTACCTGTGCAATAATTAAATAAATCAAGTGGAGAAATTATCTGATCTTTGTAAAGACGTTGCAAGCTAGTTTTGTAAGCAGACCTTTTAATTGTACCTAAAATGGCATCACACTGGCATTTGCCGTGGTAGGTAGCAAAAAAATGCCACTCAGCATTTAGTTCGAAATCTTCTTTATGGCGGCATAAATTTAACAAGTTTTTTTTGTTTTTGTATTGAGCTGAGCTACCGTCACTGAAATTTATTTTCTTGATGTCTGGATATTGTGATACTAAATATGGAATTACTAATCTTTGAAAAGAAGCTACTGCCACCATGTATCATGCTTTAAACAGTCACTAATAATACACATAGAAATAACTTTTAGTTTATAATCATTTGAAGATCGAACATATCCTACAAAAGGATGAAGTGTAGCTTGGCTGTTTTCCCAATGATATCCTTGTATTGCATCCTGTACCATAAAGGTAAAATTTTCAGTAATAAAATGCACTCATCTAGTTTTAGTTCGGCTTTTCTGGTTTTTAAATACTGTGATTGAGATGTTGCAATATAATGGTGTTTTGCCAATGGCTTCATTTTCAATAAAAGTTCCGATTTAAAATCGGTTAAAGACAATTTAATTGAAATGAGTGTTGAATGGTCTGTAGTTATCCACTGCTTAAAGGTAGGTCACTTCAGATTCTTCATCAGGATCATCCACTAACATATCTAAAAATTCTTCAAAAGCAGTTTCGCGTGGACACTGTGAACAAAGTCCTTACATACATTTTTCATTGTTAATATCACACACATAATGAGACAAGAGATATTTTTTCTCTGAGAAGGTTCAACAGATTGTTTTAGAGATGCCATCATTAATTTCACATTTTGGTGAATCATGCATACACTAGGGTGGGCCGAAAAAACACTTTTTCGCAAATGTTTAGGGACACAGAGATAAAAAGGTGTCAAATGGTCTCAAACTGACGTATGTAAAATTTTATTGCATTCAGATAAGTCTTTTTGCCTCCGAATTGGATTTGAAATTCTGAAAAATAGTCAAAATATGCACAATATTAAAAAAAAATTGAAAATTAAAAAATTCATTAATTGAATTGCAATAATAGATCTTTATGAAAACAATATTTGTGCAATATTTTAGAATCTTAGGTTGATACCTTCTATTGTCTTAAAAAGGCATAATTTTTGATAATTGAGCTATAAAATGTTAAAAAATTTTAAATATACCAATCGACACAAAACGTTTGTATTTGATAAAGGTGCCCTCAAATGATTTTTTTATTTCAATAGAATCACCTATTCACAATTTTTCACTTATTAGTACTCAATAATGACAGTTTTTTTCCTCCTTATATTATCCCCTTTTTAGTAGTTGTGCTCCGCCCACAAAAGGGCCCTGTTTTTAAATTGTTTCCTAACTTTTTGTGAAAAATTACAAACTGCACTGCATCAATATCAGAATTGATAAATTATTATTATAAAATTGTAGTGTAAGAAAACTTTCATTTATAAATAAGAAAACAGGGCCATCAAGTGGGTAGGGGAGCCATAGAAAGCATGGGGAGATTGTTAAAAAAACCAAGTAAACATTGTAATAATCTGGGATTGTATCATTTAAAACCAAAAATTTTATTTTTAATGCAATTTCTATTTTTCAACATTTGCATATACTCGAGCTACTTAAAATAATAATGAAGTAAGGAAGAAGAAAGGTTAAGCAATATATGCATTATGCTTCAAAGCTGTCTGAAATTCATTAAAACAAACTAGCTACTTTCAGATAAAGTGATGTAACATTCTATGTGGTGTTCTTATAAATCTTCTTATAAATATACATCATTCACAGTGAAGGTACCTGGCCACCTAATACGTTTACCTTACCGTCAATAAAAATAGAGTTTTCAAGTCTGGTCATATCCCCCAAACCCAACAAAGTTCAGAAACCGGCTTTTCTTTTTCCTGCTGTTCGTGCAAGATGTTTTAAATTAAGGCTTTTTGTTTGGAAATGTAGATCCAAATTTAAAATATTCTTGTTAACATAAATTCATTACTTTATTGATAGTTAAACTAAGATTATCTGGACCCTCCACCTACTCAACGGCCCTGTTTTATCATTTGTCTGAATATTTTCTTAAATTGCAATTAGTATTAATACTACAGTGATATTAGGTTTTAATATTTAATCATTCATTTTTGTATTTATTCACAAAGAGTTGGGTAATAATTTTAAACCAGGGCCGTTGTGGGGGTGGAGCAATGCCACTAAACTGGAGGTAATAAAATGAAAAATATATGTGTTTCTATCAATTATCTATACGTAAAAAAAATGCTAAATGTTTTGCTTTCGAAAAGAAATTGCAATGGGATCACACCGCTATCAAATACAAACATTTTATGAATTGGGTTATTCGTTGAAAATAGCAGCATTTATAGCTCAATTTTTACAAATCACGACCTGTCAAGATAATAGAAGGTATCAACCTAAGATTCTAAAATTTTTCAGAAATATTTTTTTCATAAAGATCTATCAATTTTGTATTATTGCAATTCAATTAATGAATTTCGACAATTTTTTTAATATTGTGCATATTTTGACTAATTTTCAGAATTTCAAATCTAATTCGGAGGCAAAAAGACTTATCTGAAAGCAATAAAATTTTACCTACGTCAATTTGAGACCATTTGGCACCATTTTATCTCTGTGCCCCTAAACATTTGCGAAAGTGTTTTTTCGGCCCACCCTAGTATACACAGACTGAATGAGTACCTGTACTGCCAGCTAACACACACCACTTAGGTCGCAAATCGGCAAATTTAGAAAATCCTATCTTGTAATTGGGATATTCCTGTTTAAAAAGTATATATGCTTCTTTGAGATTACATAAAATGAGGTGTTTCTGTTTATGTTGTTTACTTTGTCCAGGCAATCGCACAGATATATATTATCAATTTTACCAGGACAGATTCTGCTAACATCAGTGCTTTCATAGAATTCTAGTACATCTTTTACTACATGTTCAGGTGTTGCAGACGAAACTTTCTTGGGGCCTGATACTCCTAGAGGGCCTTTTTCTTGTCTCAATCTTTTGGCTTTCTTTACCATGTGCTCAGTTGTGTCAAAAAACTTGCGTCTCTATGGTCCAACTTTGTGGGATAGTGAGAATTTGTAATTTTTCACTTACAGATGTAGATTCTGAATCAAACTTTTGCTTAAGAACAGAAATAATATCAAGCAAGTCAACACTATCTTTATGTTGACTGGTGCAATCACTACACTGATTTTCCAGAAGGCCAACTTCATCCACTTCTAAAACAGAAGCTATCATTGTTTTAATAGCTGCGCTAAATATTTCTACTTTTTTTGTTTTCCCATATGACACACATTTTTCAGCACTAAGTTTTTTCTTCTTAAAAGGACTCTCTCCAAGAATACTAAAACTTTTATTTAATAAGTCTTCTCTTTCTTCTATAGGTACATATAAGTCAGAATGATCCTCTTCATTGTTTGCTTTTTCCTCAGACTCTTCCAGAATTTTTTCACACTGTCGACATATCTTTCTTCCACAAATTAATTTTCTATTTGACTTTCTAACTCTTTCAAGTGTTATAGAACGTAAAGACTTCTTGGCTGAGCACTGACATTCTAATGGATCGCAACATGATTGTCCAAATAAATGAGAGTATCTGGATGTATATACTTGCTCGTGGTGAAAACACACATTCTGTATGTCCTTACACTCAGTTCTTAACTGCAGAATTTCTTGTATATCACATGGATATGAGGAAAATGAACAGATGCCTTTACTTTTGGTGTAGGATGTTTTATGGCAAATGTCATTTAATTTTTTACCAATTGAACATGATGATAAAGAGCTATTACTTTCAACACATAATTCCATTTCACCTTATAAAGATTCAAATATTTACAATTTTATTTTAAAAAAATACAAAAATAGTAGAAATGTAGAGTAATTCTTCAAAACTAATGAACATCAATACTGATATGCACTAAAAAGAACAAGTTTACTCATTAAAATACCTGTTGACACATTAATTCTTTTTTCTAATATCGCTTTTGAGGGTTTAACATAATTCTAAAAAAATAAAATAATCGTTTGGAAATAATTTTTATTTTATTAAATATTATTTATTTTCAGTCATGTTGTTACGTAGTTGCTAAAAAAAATATTTTTTAATAAAATTAAAAAATTGAATTAAAAAATTTAATTTAAATTAAATTTTAAAAAATATTTTTTAATTATTAAATTATTTAATGCATTCGAATTCTTTAATTTTTGTTTATATAGAACAGCTGTTAATACATGCATTATTATTTCCCTTTTTTTCTAATGTTAAGTCTATGAGACAAGGATATGGTATTATCTAAAAACATGCTTATACTCTCAGTAGGATATCTTTTCATGTAAAGAATAACCAGAAGTAAACTCTTTTTCTATGAATAGCTAACACTTCAGTGGCTTATTTAAAAAAAAATGAAAGGTTCCTAGTGCTCCCCCTTTAGGAGAAAAATGGCTGCCAATGTGGCCGAAATTGCATGTTTTTACCCTATGGCTTGTCTTTAAGCTCAAATAGTTCCAATAAGGAGTGAGAAACCCAAGTAATTTATTGTGTAGCAATTTATAGTGAAGACAAGTACTCTACCAGAAAGGGAGTAAACCTTTGGTTTGGTTTTCCTTTTTGTGTAATTGAGGTATCAATTTTAACAAAATCGGGAAACTCAAATTTCCGTGGTTGCAACTTCTAAAAGTACTGTACCGTAACAAATTTCATTATAGGTACCGTAATATTTTTTTCTAATTACCTGAAACAACTAGTTTCCATAGATACCAAACACTTACAGATTGTACAAGTACTTTTTTCTAGAATTCTTTTTAAATAACATCAATTTCTTGGTATTTTGAGGGGCGGACAAACTTTGAGATCCTGTATCTCCATAAATAAGTGGTGCAAGAAGCTAAAATTTTTGGAATTTTTCATGCCTCTATATCATCAACCTGTATACCAAATTTGAAGAAAATCGGTGGTCATGCAACCCTCATTAGGTGAGTTGGCATGGAATGACTCAACCCCAAATTAAAATATAAGCCTTTTAAGGTAATTTGAAAACTATTAAAATTCCAAAGAATTAATAAGAACTTTCAAGAACTTTGCAAATCCTGTATTACAATAAAAAAAATAAACCTCTTACCATGAAAAAAGTATTTATGAGCATATATTAAATGAACTGTAGATTTGCATCCAGTTAAGCTGCAATTCCATGTTTGGTGATCATTCCATATTTGAGGATATTTTATGTTCACATCAAACTAAAAAAACAAAAAAAAGACAACTTAGTGGGACATATGTCAAGTGTCCATGAAGATAATCCAAACTTAATTGGAAATCAACATAGTCATGAACTTTAAAAAAGAATTAATTTGATTTTAATTGTTTGACAAAGTTTTCACTTGTGCACTTTTTAGGAAAAAAAGGACACCAGGAAATTTTATTTTTACTGAATTGTTTCGATTGTGCACAATCTTGAAAAGCACCCAGCATATTTGCAAAATATCTCTGAATGGCATCCATTGGTATCTAATTCAAATTTTAAAAAAAATATGTCATTTTCAATACTTTTGAAGTTTAGCATGTGATAAAAAAAAAGAACACTTCATAATATTTGTTGTTTTGACAGCATATCTCTTGTAAAAATATGCTAAATATGCATTTTATATGGACAATTCCCATAAAAAGAGGAAGAGTTACCAAAAAATTAACAAAAGTTAACAAAAGTTTAAGAGTGCAATATGAAAATCTAGCTTTGAATCCTAATATGGGTTGCTAATCTAAAAAATTACTAGTCTAAAAAACCTACAACATGCTTTTTTTTCTAAAACACCTTTTCAGTATATTATAATACAATATTCTAAGATATAGAGTGCACAAAAAACAGGAAGCTCTAATTGTGCTTAACAGTGTCATATAGTCACTATATAAACCTAAATAACTAGATAAATATGGTCGTACAAAATTCTAAATGCCAAAGATATAGACAATTTTGTGTTCAACAACTTTTGATTTGACAACTTTGTTCTTTAACTAGCATAAATACAGTTATCGTAGAAAAACCATAATATGTGCAGTGTTTGTGATGGCCTTGAATGTAAAATTACTTTACATACCTAATTAATGTGTAATCTTTTTATATAATGCTACCAGGATAAAAAATGAAATGTGTAATATTACAAATGTCTTTGTTGTTGTTATGTTTTAAGAATTTTCTGTATCATTCAATAACATTTTCAAATACACAGACCCTCAACTAAGAATGCAATTCCAATTAAGCTAACTACTATTCATCTGCAATAGTCACCAACTTGCTAAACTTCTTGATTGGCGAGACACTTTTTGTCTAATCAGTATCAGAGGAGTAAAAAATTGCCCTGACAAGTATTTTGGGAGTCGTTAAAGTGGGATGAGATTCACCGATAGTCAAGAAGGATGACTATAAGCCCACCTCTTGCCTACCAACTTGTTCTGTCAGGAAGCGAGAACCAAGCCCAAATTTAACAACAGTATTTAAAAGAAATTTGATTAGTTTAACACCCGCCAAAATGACTCATTTTTATGCCTAAAAACCCACTTTTTGAATTAATTATATACCAAACTTTTAAAACAAGTATTTTTAAATAAATATGCAAAAGAAATCTATATTTAGCATATTTTATAACACAATGCTGTCACAATTTTTTTTTACTAGGGTCCAATTTTTTTTTACTTGTGTTAAGATGTTAGGGGGTTGTCAATTTTTTAAAATTTAAAATATAGGAATAGGAATTTTATGCTATAGGTGTTTCAAAAATACATAGTTTCCTGTAATTTATGGCAGAAATGTTGTACTCTTCTACTATTTTTACAATGTAAATACAGTATTGATACTGAATGAAGCAAGCTCTCCCTTAAAAAAATATTTGGTGAGGAGCAAATGGTCTAAGCCAAAGTTACAATTAAGGAATTGGTTTGCCATTATACAGTTCTATGAAAATAATATATTATGCTACGCAAACAACTGATTCATTGAACTTGCTGGGAATGAAAAAAAAAACATCTTGCTAAATGATCTTAAAGTAATTAAAAATTATTTCAAATAAATTTAAACAGATATTTCATATAAAATTAAATATAGATATTTCATATAAAATTAAATATACATTTTAAACACAATATTAAATTGCTAAAAATAACAATATTATTGTATGTAGGAATTTAAATATACCTCTAGTGTTTCACTCTCAACTAATGAACGATATTGAAGGCTAGTTGAAGCTTCCAAGTGTAAAAGCTGACCATTTATTTTACTAACATATCCATCTTCTGTGATGCGCATCGGGATAGTAATTTCTAAATAAGAACCTTGGCCAACATTCATATGAACAGCATTTGTTTCCTACAAAATACAAATTTCAATCAGATTTTTTTTTCAATATAATTATTACATTAAAATATATAATAAATCAGTTGTGTTATTGAAGTTTCTTATTCTAAAATATTGTTTTAGCAGAATTGTATGGTTGAATTCTTGCATATTGCAGTGCAAATTAAATTTGAAAATGAGTGAATGAGAAAGTGTTATATGTATATTAAATAAAGTTATGTAAAAAAAATTTAGACATGAATTTAGGTAAAAAGTAGACATGAATAGCATGAAATGATTAAAATAAACAATAAAAAAAAACAAAAGTGAATTTAAGCACCCAAAAGAAAACCCATGTCCTCTCCAATTACTTAAATTTATTTTTAAAAAAAAACAATAATAAGAACAGAGAAAAAAATGGGTGAAGATGTTTTGAAAAGTTGTAACATAAGCTGAAAATATTGTCATTTTACTAAATTCCAATGCATGAACAGCGGGCATCAAATGTCACAAGAAGAAAGCCAAGTTGTAAATAACAAAATAGATAAAGTAAATTGCAAAAATGAGGGATGTGAAAAAACTATAGGATTTGTAGTTGCATAAAATAAAGATTATTTTTATCGTTTACATTATAAAACTATGTAACATGCTTGTGAAAGAATGCAAGCTATTTTATTGCCACCTGATACAAGCCTAAAAAGAAATGAAAAATTAAAATAGAATTCAATGCTCTTAACCACTTACTTTCTCTTTTGAAAACAAAATATCTATAGTAGCTTCAGATAAAGTACTTAAACGAATATCAAAACTTTCACAAAATCGCTTTTCACCAACTTGACTGGCTCTAGTAACTTCCAATTTTTGAAAATCCTGAAGAAAAATAATTGTTTAGAGGTTAATATATTGGCAAGATCCTAGCATGGAAATTTAGTTGTCAAAAAATTAAAATAATTAAGTTTAAAAATTAAATTTTAAGTTTACTATAATAACATAGAAAACTGAGTCAAACAAAATTTCATTTAATAAGTCCTTATTATCTATATTGTGCTAAAAGGATAGAATTTGAACTCGTATGTAAATCTCGAGCAACTAAATATGATTCTTTTTAACACAGCAACATAAGGATATACACACAATTTTTGTTATGAATGAAAAAGTATAGAAAAAAATGAGTACATATAAAAAAATTTAATAAAGAGTTTGAAAATGTAAATGGAGTAATATAAGGATATTTAGTATTTTTTCCATCTTTAAACCAGATTAGTCTATTATTATTTACAACAACTTTGTGTCAAAAAGATTGACATCTAAGTTAATATTCAATTAACATTAAAAAAAGAAACATTTTTGCTTCTTCACAATATCATAGATGGCAATTCTGAATAATTAACTAAGAATGAGGTTCTGGTAAACTGATACAGTTAATATGATGAACTCAATTAAGCAGATATCAATTGGACTGGGGGGAATATCATGAACTCAATTAAGCAATTTGTCACTTAAGTTCCCACATAAGCTATCTCATTTTCTCAACTTGGCTGAAGTATACATTGACGCCTGGCAGTAAAATCGCCAATCTGGCAACCCCGCCAAATTCAGTTTTACTGCAATGGGTTTGGCGAAAAAATTTTACTTGTCGCCAAAGCTGATGTATACTTTAACCAAGATGCGAAAATGAGATAGCACAAGTGGGAACTTAAGTGACGAATTATCAATGCCACTAGGGAGTTTCTACTTAGAGAGTCTTAGGGATACAGAAGTATAAACCAGCTTAGAAACTTTCAATATTTTTAAGCAATGCACATAATTTTTAAATTCATAAATTTTAATAATTTTTTAATTTAAAGTATTAAAGTGTAAGTTATTATGCCTCAGAGGTTAAAAACACAATAAAATCATTGAATGTTGCATATATTAAAATTGAGTTATATCCTTACTTGGGGAAAGAAAAATTTATAGAGATGTTCTCTTTGACGATCAGCCCATGGCCCATAACTAAAGTCAGTGCCTTTTCCGCACTTAATATCCAACCCCCACAATGGAGAAGTTGATCGTACTACAATATCTCCGTCTGCAAGTTCTATCATTTCTGGCTCCCCAGTAACAATGCCTTGATAAAAAAAAAAGAAAATAACTTGCTTTTTTTAACAAAATAAACAAAAAATATCAGAGAGAAAAAAAATTTACAATTTGCATAGAATACTAGTTGCAATGCAGTAAAACATCTCAAATCCAGATATGTATTAAATGTAAACCCTGGTAACAATAGTTCCTGATATTTGATCAATTATCTAGGCAATCTAATATCTTGAAATACAACAAATTTATTCAAGTTAAAAATTTTGGCTTATCGGCAAATGCCTTTGATTTGATACTGGTAAAAGTTTAAATAAAAACTCTGCATTTTCCTTACACATTTTAAAAGAATGGCAATGCAATTAGTACAAAAAAAAATCCTATAATCTCATTTATTTTAATAATTAATTATTTAAAGTACTTATTTTAATGAAAAAAGTATTATATTCATAGTTATTTTGAAATTTTCCATTACAATTTACTTGTTAGAAACTAATAACTAAAAATAATAAAACCAAAAGTGTTAAGCTATAATTACCTGCCTCATCCTGATAATAATAAAGATCAACATAATTAGATTGGAAAACAACAAATCCTTCACCCATATACCTTGGGGGTTCATCACTCAGACCTGTATATTTGGGACTAGGAGCTAAAATAACTTTAAAATTTTCAGCTTTGCATTTCGTTATGTGGGTAAAATTATCTAATCTGGAAGATGCTGGTTTAGTAGTATATATGATATGGGCTTCTTCGAAGTTCACAGATAAAGTAGTTGGCAACAAACGATTGCCAAAGACTATGCGGCCCTATAAATACCAGAAAAATGTTAACTAATGAGCAAATCAGACAAAGTAATAAATAAAGAAATTATCGATTTTTTAAAAAAAAAAAGACATTTTGTCAAGACTAAAAATCACATGTTATAACTAAAATTATTGGTACTAAACATAGTAAATTTATAAAAATAGAAACCCTGTTATAGTGTCACTGTTCAGAACATCACCTTAATTATATCATAAAGCTTTTTAATTAATATCATAAGGGATTGGAGTAATGTGTTACTTGTAACGCTGTTACTTGTAACAGTTACTTTTTTGGGGTAACGCCGTTACATTTTTCAGAAAGTAACTGTAACTTAGTTACTTTTAGCGGTAACAAAGTAACGGAAAATGTCGTTACTTTATGAAGGCTGTCTGATGCCAATTTTGAAATTCCACTCCTAAGAGAGAAAGAAAGAAGGAAACATTTTGCATTCCCGAAATACAAGCTTTTCCTGGGAGGGAAAAAGAAAAGCATATAATATAATTGTCCACTTTGGCTGATAAAGGCATGACAGTGGCTTTCAGACGGAATTGTTACAGTACGAATGTTCTTCCTTGTCTGTTTACCTTTCTAAGTATCACATAAGCCCCGCACAATTACAGGCATCTACGGAAAAGAAGGGTTTTCAAATAAATTACGCTAACTGCCAAGCAGATTGGATCCCTCAGTCCAAACCCCTTTGTGTTTTGCCTGAATGGGTTCTACATTCAACAATGACCAACAACAAAGTCCTTCTCGAAGAGGGGTGGGGAGGGGGAGACAGAGATTTCACGTTCATTCTTGAGATACCCCTCGTTTACAGATGGACTCGTCTTTTGATTATCAGGGAAAAGGATTAAAATTAATTATAAAAAAATGTTTATTAATTATAATTTCAGTGTTTTGTTTGAGCTTACGATTCGTTTATCGTGGTTCTCTTTGAAAAATGGTAAGATGGCTAAATTTCATTTTTCTTATAACTTGAAATTTCAAAAAGTAACTGTGATTCGTTACTTTTTTTAAAAGTAACTGTAATGCGTTACTTTTCATATTAAGTAACTGTAACTGAGTTACTTTTTTAGTTAAGTAACTATAACTGTAACAGTGTTACTTTTTAAAAGTAACTTTCCAATCCCTGAATATCATATATGAAAGATTATAATAAAAAATGATGCTACAATCAAGTTTGCATATTAGTAAGATGTTTGAGCTATTCAAGGGACCACACTTTTTTAATGAAATAAAAATAAAGATTAAACCTATAATTGGTAACATTGAAAAGCTATAAAAAAGCATGCTTGGGATTGAACTGGACACCAACAATGGTAATAAATGCAACACTTTGTACCTTTTAATAGACATTTAGTTTCAGTATTTAATGTATAGCTAACAGTCGGGGGAACTCGGGACATTTGACCCATAAGGAGACCCAATGCCTTTTTCTCAGCTATGGAAAAGTTTTGTGAGTTGAAAGTGGCATCACTTTTTCCTTTTAACCAGCTGATCACATGGTGAAAAAATCGATCTGAATCATTGCGTTTCTGTTTAGTTATGGGAAGAAATACATTTTCATGCACTGAAAGTAAATTTTTGAGGCCCTAAGGTTTTTCGGTCTACATTTTTTGGTTTAAAGGAAAAAATTTTTCAATCTGTGACTTGTTTAGTTCATGCTTTTAGCTACAATTACATGCATGATAGTGTCAATTTATTTATTTGCAAAATACTTTGTTTTGGGGTTAAGAAAAAGTGCAACTAGGGATACTTGACCCAAGTAAATAACAAAAAAAGTAGGCCCAAGTAGACCGACTAAATTTTTAAAAAAATCACGGGAGTCCCAGAAAATGACTGGGTTCTTACCAAATATCGGGGAAAACGGAATATAAGAAGATTTTTTGGAAAGGCACAAGAACAAAATTCTGATGAGCCCAGAACTTTTAGTTTACAGATAGAAGATGGAAAATGCTTTAAATGGCCTGAAATGGATAATATATCACAAGTTAATAATGTTAAAAAATAGAAGCGATTCTTCAACCACCTGTGCAACCTACCACTAAGCCACTGGGCCTCAAATGCGATGAAAATAGGAAATAATTTGGTCCGACAAAAATTAAAAACATACATATAAACTTTATATGATGTTAGTTTTGTTATCATGCAAAATTATTTTGATAATTTAAAGTCCTACTAATAAATATATGGGTTGGGTCACGTATCCCTAATGGGTGGGTCATGTATCCCTATACATTGGGATACATGACCCAAAACTAAAGTTTTAAATAATTTATATTTTACTTATATTGCAGTTAATACTTCAGAAAAATACTAAAATATATTGTGTAAGACTTATTAAGGTAACAATAGACAGCATTTTCACATCCATTAATAGTGTTTTTTAAAAGTTACAAGCCAAAAACTACAAGTTGGGTCATGTGTCCCTGGTTCCCCCTATTGTTATTTTTTTAAATGAACTTTTTGTTATGTACAAGTAATTACTTATAAAATTACTTTTCTAAGTTTCATGAATGTTATGTAAAAATTGTCCTCATTCATTACATACTAACCTCCCCTATCCTAACTAACTTCTTCAGATGCGGACAGTCTTAATTAACTTGTAACAATTTTCATTTAGTTTGCCTTTTAAGTAAATATAGGACACAACTTTAGTTCTATAAAAACCTGTTAAGAACTGTTTAAAAAAGTGCATTAATTTTAACTTACTACTAGTCTCTATACATTTATTTTCTTCTCATTTCTGGAATTCAAGTCTTCAAATATTAAGACAAGCAAAGTTATATTCCATAGCAAGTACACTAAATGTTCTTTGAATTTCATATTTTTTTGTAAGGGACAGGAAATTAAGTTCTTACAAAATTTAAGTTGTAAGAAGTAGTAAAAGTTTTATTTTACCGTACAGTTTTACAGTTGTTGTTTTTTCATATAAATAATCGAAATACACACTTTTAAACACATTCTTGTTATTCATTTTTAACCCCATAAAGTTAGGCAAGCTTTAACAAAAAAAACCTACTTAGTTGCACAATTTATTATTGCAGAATTTTACTGAAAATTAATAATGATAATATTTTTTATTGCAAAAACATACAGACAAGTACTTGAAGAAAAATAAAAAAAGTAATAATGCAGTCAGAACACCAAGGGTCATAAGGACCATATTACAAACATAAATAAGTAGATGCTACTAATTACAAACACAATTTATAAATTCAAAAGCACACTCACTGTAGAAATTTCTGCCTTAACCACGGGAATCAAATCTCGCCACACGTATGATTCCACACTAACAGGGTCAGGATAAACAGTTTCAGTTGGAGATTGTGTATCACCCTCCCCTCCAGAATCTTGCCAATATGGTTCTGATCCAGAATTAACAATAAAAGGTTCCAAGCCGAACAGATGTTCCAATCGTGAATAAAGATGAGAGCGATTATACACATGAAGTTCAAATCCATTTAGAAGCAAAGACAATCTTGTGTCATAATGAGACAAATCTAAATGTAAAATGATTTACATTCACATTTTTATAATTTTTAAAATAATACTCATTAAAAAAATTAAAATTTAAGCTTTTACTATTGAATAAAAATATAAAGAAATTAAACATTTACTTCTATTGAGTATTTATTATAAAAATATCTAAAATAAAGTTTAACCCTGATGATTTTCAAAGAAACATTGAATTTATTTTTAAGATACAGAAGGCTCCCTCTTCACAGGACTCTGTTTAGTCAGATCCCCACTTTCTGGCTGAATTTAAGTTTAAATCATAGCCAAACTTCTAGGCTTCAAAAAAAAAGTATTAGGTACTGATTTTTTTTAATGATATGTATCATATAATGCTTTAACACACTGATTAAAATGGCAAATTATTTCTATTGTGCATTTATTTATAAGCCAAATATCATTAATGCATAAATTTGCAATCATTAAAAATTAGCAATATCTAAGATATAATCTTTAATCCAAGTCTTAATATAAAACGATTAATTTTTTATACAATTTAGTGTTAATAGAAAAGTGTCGGCTATTATGTCAATGAAAACACCTAAGCCAGTGATGTATTTGTGGAAGTAGCATAAGGTATACTGTATAATACATAAAAGAAAAACAGGGTATAACACTTAACTAATTAAATGCAATTTTGTAAACAAACCAAAGAGTACACACTGTACAGAGGTATGTCCTTTTGGGTGTGTTTAAGGTGTTTTTGCAAAAGCTTTAACGCTTTAAGAAGAGCCTTGCACTTTGAGGGCAGCCCTGATGCTGTATACCCTGTGCTCTACATCTCTATTCTTTAATTTAAAATACCTTTGTTTTGAAACTATACTATACATATTTTTAACAGACAAATAGTGCACTTTATTAAATTTATAACCAATAAAGAGTGGATAATTTTTTTATACCTCCTTGAAAATTTGTAAAAAAGTTTTTAAAAAATAACAGAACCTTCAGAAATTTCTTTTGGATGATATGGTTGCCACCAGCGAAAAATAATCCAGCCATCTTGGGCTCTATAAGTGCAGTCTTCTGTTATATATGAAACATCACGAAACATAATTTTTCCAGACAGTACAGATACAGATAAAGAACCTGAAATTAATAATTTTAAATTCTAAATAAATGGACAATTGCAGCGTTTTCCACAAACATATTTATTCGATTAAGCATATTAAAAAACCTCTAAAACTCAAGTATTTCTGGTTTTAAAGATGTATTTATTTTTAAATTCATTTTTAAAGTTAATGATACGTCACTCCTGTTAAACCTCTCTTAGCATAACAGATGACGTCACGGTTGGCTTTTTTTTTTGTTCTTGGCGTGTTATTTCGTATCATGTTTCACTGTATCGCTTTTGAAACTGTGAAACGTGCTTTCATCCTTATCAAACTCTTTAAAAAGTTATGCTATTTTACAGAAACATGTCATGTTCATTCCAGTTAATTTCTTCAAACGTTGAACGATTTCACTCGACTATTCCGATCAGATCCAACAGTCAATAGTTCTGCAATAGCTCATACGCGCTCTAGTGTGTGTATTTTAACTAACAACCAAACTTGGAACAAGCTGTTTAACTTCCTTGATATGAACTGGTTACAAATAATATTGTCTTCTTCTTTTAATGAGGTTTCGCAGAAATTGTAAGGTTTACTATTTTATAAAGTGTATTACAGCATAGATCGAAACATCGCCAAAAACATAACAGTTGACGTCAGAGCTGTTTTCAGTGACGTACATTTTCGGCAAATTTCAAATGCATTTTTTGTTGAAATTAAACATATTTGTGAATATTTAACCTTACATTCGGAATCTGCAGCTTCTAATGTACCATAAAAACACATATATTATGAATGTTTCATGCAACTTGTCCATTGTTTTAAAACTCACCTTTACTTTGCTTAAGTCAGTCTTAAAAGACTAGCATAATTTAAGTGAAAAATGTACGAACACTAGATAAGAAAATTTGCCATAAAATTTTAAGGATTTTCTATATTGAAATATAAAGCAAGAAAAGTCTTTCAGAAGTAAGAGGGGGGTTTTTTACTGATGAAAGGGTATAATTTTCTTGTTACTAAGCTGGGGGGGCTTTTGCTGAGATAGACATACCCCCCTCCCACCCCTGTGCCCCCTGAAATGAAGACCCTCGGTAATAAACGAATCACAAACTTTAATAATCTACGTAAAACATACCTTAAAATTCGGCCCAAATCTTAAATTTAAATAAAAGACAAATCTTGTAACTTTGAAGTTAGCCATATCAGAAACCCATAGACAATATAGAGTTCAAAATTCTGAAATTTGCAAATCTGATAATTTTTTTAATCGGCCGATTGCTAAATTTTGTAATAATTGGTACAAAAGGCTTATCTTCAGAAATCTATAGAATTGGCATGTTAAGGTGAAATAGTTAATTAAAGCTTTCATTTCCGAATTTCCTTTGATCGGTGCTCTTTTTTCACTTGACATTGATTCACTAATCGCAGTTTGAAAAAGAGTTTATTCTGTTGTAACTCAAGACCTGAACATTTGGAAAATTGCAGGAAGTGGCAAAGTATCCTAGCGTCTAGCGGAATTTTGAACAATTTCAAGCATGGCTTTATATTTTCCTGACGCGAAAAAATTAAATACAATTCCCGACTTTCCCGGCAGCTTTACAGTGGACACTATATCCATGTAATAAGTTAAAATACATTTATGTTTAAAACACCTATGTTAGTAGATTAATATAATATTTGAAATATTTTAAATACAAATAAACATCTCTTACCAACTTTGATGTATCCTTGCTTTACAAAACGGTTTATCACTCTTGTTAAAATGTATCCAATTACTCGAGAATTGTAATAAGTTATATAAATAACCCAGCTCATTGCCAAACACAAAGCAAAAAGAAGCCAGGCTAAATTTGAATCTATTGGTATGTTTTTGAGAGGAGCAGTAGTATTCCATGTTGGTGCAGATATACGGCTAGAAGGCAGAGTAGAAACAGGAATGTCATATCTAGGGGAAAAAAACAAATTTATGACAGGTCATTAACTATTTTTGTATTTACACACAATAGCTAGTTATATAATCATAGTTTATTTTCAATAACAACAAGAAATATACAGGGTGTCCATAATTAAATTGATGGCACTCAGGGTTTCTGTAGGGCAAACTAATAAGTGGGGTTACTATTTCTTTGGTATGGGGCTATTAATGATATAGAAGGAAGTATTCTGCGGGGAAAAAATTAGTTCCAAAGTTTTCCGATAAGTTGAAATTTGGCGCCACTGTTGTCATTTAAAGCCTAGAATTACCATAAGACTACTATAAAACTTCAAAATGCAAATTCTTAACAGGGAATAGGCAGTTTGATGGCCACAAATTGTAACTATAAGGGTAACGATTGACTACAAAATTAACAATGCGACTCAAGTTTCTATGCTAATTTTATTAAAACTGACTTCGGAAAAGGTAAATAACATTCATTTTAACGAAAAATAGCATAGAAACTTGAGTTACATTGTTAGTTTTGTAGTCAATCATTACCAATATAATTGCAATATGTGACAGTTGAACTGCGGTACTATAACTACACTGTTGAAAATTTGCATAATGAAGTTTTTTAGTCGCCCTATGGTGATTCTAGGCTTGAAATGAAAACAGTGGCGGAATTATTTTTCCCATGTTGTCAATAGTCTCTATACCTACGGAAGAGTATATAATTCCGTCTACTAGTTCACTAACCAGAAACTCCTAAGTACAGTCAGTTTAACTATGGACACCCTGTAAATACATATAAGAAAGCTACAAGTAATCTCTCTCTATATATATTCTTCTTAGGTGGTAAAATGTAAAAGGAAATTTCTATATTTAGAATGACAACATTATCGATTTACCGCCAAGTCAGGCTTAAGAAAAATATATCCCAATTAAAAAATTTCTTATTTGTGAATTATATTATTTTATTTTCTATACGCTTGTTAATAATATTGAAACGATTTCCGATAGCATTTTACAGAAAAAGACCAAAAAAGTTAACAATTTTGTAGCAATTCCCGGGGCTTGGAGGAGCGTTAGCGGAGCAAAGGACGTAGCAGCCTTATTCTATATAATATATGAAGGATTTTATTTTTGTACCAGGTTCTGTTGGAGAGTTTCGCAAAGCAAGGTTGTCATACTTTTCTAAACTTTGCATACAGCAAGGTTTTTAACCTAATGAATATGTACTATACAGTTACACGACAAAATTTTCTCTGTTCAAAATCAGATTGCTTTTGTCGACGAGTTAGAAATTTCAGTGACTTTTTAAACACCCTATTTTATGTCAACCAATTATAAAGTATACATCAGCGCCCAGGTTTGGCGACAAGTCAAATTGTCGCCAAGTTAAAATGACAAACTTGGCGTTAGCCTTGCTATCTTGAAATGACAACAAATACTTAACAAATATTTTGCTGAGACCAAAAATGTCCGCCAAAAAGACCTGGGGAAAATGTTATTAACATTAACTAATATTATGGCATTAACGATCGAGCAAGCGATCTTTAACAAAAAGAATCGTACTTCGACAGTTTTTTTTTATCAACAATGTAGAAAATAAAGAACCATAATACGTTTTAAAACATTGTATGATTTCTATTTTAAATAATATTAATGCCATTCAAGTAAGAATTAAAGAAGGAAAATGCATGCACATTCAAGACTAACCAATGATCTAGTAATATAAGATTAGCAAATAGACTTTTTAAGTAGTAGTGAAAAGGGAAAAATAAGAGTATTAAAAAAACAATATTTTTGAAAAGTAGACGATCGAAAAATAATCGATAAACATTTATTACATGCCATTAAAAAATAAGCAAATTTTACCACGTAATAAAAAACGTATATCATAATACTGCAGGTGACGAAAAAAATTATAATAAATAATTATTTTAAATAGTTAAACATTGAATTAAATATCAATCCACACAAAAAATCTTTACTTTTTAATAAAAACAATTAAGATATAAATAGATTTTGAAATTAGAATTTAGATTCATGTGCACCGCATCACCCTCACAAGTCCGAGTTGAGAAAAAAAATAAAACAAGCAAGGTTGTCAAACTTAGATTTCAGGTTTTTCGTCGAAAAAAACAATTGGGAAAGTTGCTACAATCGGTGAATTTCACTCAAAATTGAAAATTTGACATTTTCGCCAAACTTTCGTCCCCAAGGGTTGCCGTAAAACAAAATTTGGTGGGGTTGCCAGAATGGTGACAAAATTGCTGGGCATTGATGTATGCTTCAGACTTAACCACATCTCATCAACAGAAATTGGAATACTTAAAAATATTGAAACTATCTCAACACGATTACAGTAGGTAACAGATTTTCTTTGCAAACAATCAAAAATATATAAATTGGAAATGCATCTCAAAAACACAGCAATTTCTTTAAAAAAATACTGTGTTAATCATTAAAGTTAAGTAATAAGGCAATTAACTGTTCTGTTAGGGTATATTTTTCGAAAACCAAAAATTTTTGAAATTGTAAGGCCTTTTACCTTTTAAATAATCAATACCCTGATTGTTTCAGGTTTATAGGTACACACAAGGAAGCATATTAAAAAATAAGGAATGAAACTGAGTGGCACTGCATGCACACTTAAATATTCTTAATAGATGTTTATGCATATTTAACTCAAACCAAATGAAAACTTGTATAGTTTTTTTTATTTATATATTCGTAACAGATAACTGTCAAGTTGCATGATAAAAAGTTAATTGGAATTATTGACCGTATAACTTATGATAATATTTAAAAGAAAAAAGGCCGGTATTTGAATACATCCAAATATGTGATCACATAAAACTTAAAATAAAAAAATTATTCTTTTTTTCATAATTTATAATAAACTCATTCTATGAGACAGTTGAAATAAAAATGGTTTATTAACACTATAGAATAAAAAAAGGGTACAATTAAAGTGGTTTAAGTAATAAATAAAAGTTGTGTCCGGAGAAAATACAGAATTTACAAAATGAACATTTATAGCTATTTATACCACAACTGAAATGTAATTATTATTTAGAATTAACTTACAATCCGGGTTCCATGACTAGATTCTTATTTTATGCAGCTGTTTATTTACAAGGAACTTGTCTTGAGACGGAAATTCTGTCAATAGTTTCATTCTTGAGAACGAAAAGATTGGTGTTTACTATTTCCTCCGGTTTCTTGAGATTGGGATCTTGCCTGATGAAAAGCGAAGAAAAATTTTTCATATGGTGCGTCCGCACTTAAATAACTTTTAGTGGCAATTTAATTGCCACTAAAGCGGACGGTGTTATGCGATAGCGGACGGTGTTTCGTCGTCAACCATGGCATAAGGTTTTTCAAAGGCATGCGCTGCATATTACACCGTTGCCTATCTTCATAATACATATTTGTTTGAGTTTTTAATAGTCAGATTGGTTTTGTTGTTGGGCTTGACTAAAAAAAATTTATCGGCTTAAAATATTCTTATGCCAAAAAAATTAGACCCGTATATTTTCTTTTTTTCAAATATCCCATAAAAAGTGGAAAAAAATAATTTTAAAATTAGGACGAAAAATCACTCGCAACGACGCTTTGTGGCTGTCACGTGGTATCTAAGATGTCACTAGTAACTATAAAGCCCATTTCACAGCTTGTCACAACTACTTGCAATTGCAACTCCCATGGGACACCATGCATTTAAAAGTTGCACTCAAGTCGTGAGATTGTTTCATGCGAGCACGAAAAAATCTCAAGTTGCATGTATTATTAGCCAATCAGAATACAGTATTTGTTTGGCTACATTGTGGCGAACTAGACTTCGCCAACTGGTTGTTTATTTACTTTTTAAGACGCCAACTTTCCTTGCTTGCAAAAAATGCAAAAATCTGCGCAATTATAAATGGGTAGTAATTGGACGGCAAATATGGAAATTGATCTTATTAATGAAGTTCGGAAACATAAATTTCTGTACGATGCAAGCGATGCCCTGCAAAAAGATGAAACTTGCCAAATTGTGAGATAAATAATTTTTTGTGGGAACCCGAAAAACCAGGTTTCCACAAGTTGCAGTTGCATTTAGTTGCAACGGAATTGCATGTAGTTGTGCAGGTGTGAAATGGGCTTAAACAAACTTTGAAACACCATTTTGGAATCTACTTTAAGCAAATTTGAACTATCCGCTTCTGTAAAACCTCCACCCATTATCTATATAACTCTTATTTTAATAGTAAGTTAGAATAAAACCAGTTTAATTACAAACAAAAAAACATCACACCGGTTTGTTTATACATACTAGTGACGTCGTCAGCCAAATCGACGTGTTTGTGATCACGTGCGTACCGATGAAAATAAAGCCATTTGAAAATGATTTTTATTAATTATTTAAAGATTTATTTTGCAAAAAAATATATACGTTTGTTATATTTGGGTTCAAACTATAATTTAATTAATATTGGAAGGTATTTTAGCGATACTGTCAAGTACCCTGACCGGACCGGAACTAATGTTGTGCACAAACTTTTCTTTCAGTAGAACTAGAGCTTTTCGCTGTTCGTGAGTCATTTTGAATTACTGTCCCACATTTTCGCTTAATTTTTCCGCATAAGACAGAATATCACTTAAACCAAAGTTTTCTGACAACAATGGTAATGCGTTGCATACTTGAAATTGAAATTTCATCGAACTTTAATAGATACAAATTAATAAATAACAGGAATAAAAACATATTGCACGTAGAGAACACATTACCAAACGAAACAAATGCTCATTTTGAAAGGGAAATCGAAACAATTAATGAAATCGCAGGAGAATAAATGAAAACATTAAAGTTACATCTCCAAACGTTTTTTTTTTTTTCATTTGTTGTCTGGAATCACTTTTGTCTTGGTATTCGAAAATTAATTTTCAATGAATATTTTACTTATAAATTTTTAAAGCCACTTCTTAGTGTGCTGATGGTTGCTCAAAACATTTCTTAAAGAAAGCTTACATAGAAAAAAAGTTTATTTTCATCTATATCGGCCATTTTGAGAGTGAAACCGAAGCAACTAATAAAATTGCAATACAGGGGAAAATGAAAAAAAAAGCCCTACATCATCTGAAACAAAAGTAAAGTTATTGGACAGCCATTCAACGTGATTCACGAACAGAGAAAGGCTTTAGTTCCTTGAAAGAAAAGTATGTACGCAAC
Organism: Oedothorax gibbosus; assembly: GCA_019343175.1. Lineage (NCBI taxonomy): Eukaryota > Metazoa > Arthropoda > Arachnida > Araneae > Linyphiidae > Oedothorax > Oedothorax gibbosus. The sequence goes on along the minus strand of JAFNEN010000453.1, from coordinate 284,791 downwards.
ATTCGGTTTAGTAAGGTAAGAAAATATTTTGTATTGTTCAAAACAAATGTAACTCCAGAAGGACCAAAAGTGAAAACAATACAGCTGGAATTTCTGGCGAAAACCAAAAAAAAATACGTCTCCCATATCAGTTTCGGAATACTATCCATTTTCACTTTAGCGTTTTCACAGTATATGAATCCACATCGTTTATTATAGCGTAGGGGGTATATCGTATAGCTGGGGCGGGGGGGACCTCCGCCCTTCGTTTTTCGGCTGCTATTGGTCAAGAAATTATGTGAAAGGTGTCATTTTTCAGGAAATAGCGTAAGGAATTGATTACCGGCAACAAAAGTTGTATGAGGGGTCGTCTATATATTAAAATGAGTACCTACTTTTGAAACTTCCCATAACAACACGCAATTTTTTCTATTTTAAAATGTTTATAATTTTTAAAATATCCTAATCCAAAACAAAATTAATTAATTTGCATTATTTGTTGAGATATAAGCATTCAAAGTTGAACGTCCATAACATTAAAAAAGTTTCACAAACTTTTATTCATACCTCCACAAATAAAATGAATTAAACAAAGGCATTTTCATTATCTACTTCTTCATCTTCCAAAAACAATTCACACAAGTTTTTTCATTAATTTTTCATTTTTTATATTTTATTATTTAAATTTAAATAAAAAAAATTAAACATGAATAGCAACCCCATTTTTTTACATAAATCGATGAAGTAGATCAAGTAGAACCAAAATCCCGAAATTTTTAATTCAACAACAATTATTTGCCGAGTTATTGTAAAAAAAAACTGACAAAAAACGAGTTTTTGGGACCGTGTAAAAAATTACTTGTCAAATTTGATCCTATACTTGCATTATCGTTTGGTGGTTGAAAAGTGTTTATTGGTAAATGTTTATTCAAATTATTGATGTCTGTCAAATATCTAAAAATCTGTTCTTGTTTCAAGTGCATACAATGTATTTTGTGGTAACCGGAAAAAAAAGCAACGGAAAAAAAAGCACAGGAAAAAAAAGCACGGAAAAAAAAGCAACGGAAAAAAAAGCACACGGAAAAAAAAGCACAGGAAAAAAAAGCACACGGAAAAAAAAGCACAGGAAAAAAAAGCACGTGGAAAAAAAAAGCACAGGAAAAAAAAGCATAATTACAATAAACTCATAATTATCAAGTTGCATTGTTTATTAACGTCGTTAATGACAGTTTAGAAGGGTTGCGAATAGAAATTAGGATTAGGATTGTGGCATGGCCGTACACAAGGGGTAAAATATTATTCGAGATGTAATAATGTATTAATTTTTATAATGTTATTAATTTAATGAAAAAAAAGCACAATTACAATAAACTCATAATTATCGAGTTGCATTGTTTATTAACGTCGTTAATGACGGTTTAGAAGGGTTGCGAATAGAAATTAGGATTAGGATTGTGGCATGGCCGTACACAAGGGGGTGAAGTATTATTCGAGATGTAATAATGTATTAATTTTTTCTGTTAGAAAGTTATGATGTCTGCGACCCAACTTTCATACTTTTGTACGTCTGTCTATACGTCCGGAAGGACATCTGTGTACCTAGTGTCTGTCAGCGAATTTCCCATCAGAGACCCAATTTTCATACTTTTTGTCCACCTGTCTTTCTGTCGGCAAATTCCCTATTGGATTAGCATTGAAATTTAATTTCAAATCATTTAAATCGCTGTTTGGAAATAGTTTATTTTGGCATTTAGAAATTTAAATTATAGCTGGATGGCTATGTTTGGCCATTTTTTTTCTAATGTGCACAATTTTTGTGTAGAAACAGTTATTGATGACATGTACTGTTACAAGCTTATTCAAAAACTTAACAAACCCGTCTTTTTCTGTCGTGTCGCAGTCCCATTGCAGGGAGGGTGGGAGACTGCTTGACACTCATTATGATTGATCGCCCTTCGCGATCGCTGAGACCTGGGGACACCCGCTCGTGCCTTTGTCGGTGGCACCGGCCGGTGTCCGACTGATACGCCTGCAGGTAAAAACCAATTAAGCTTTCAGTCCTTCTAACAGGTTACCACAAATAAGTGATTGCACATTTTGGTTTGTATGCAGCATCACTTGGCTGTATCATGTGTACTTTGACATTGACTGACCAAATAATTAGTGTAGTTGACGATATTTTTTTTTTAAAAAAAGTAATGTATTTGCGTTCACAAGAGCACATTGTTTGAAGTCAGCCATTTTTAAAAATCTGGATTAATTAACCAGTTTAAATAAAAGTTAAAAGTAAAGCAATTTATCAATGAAGGAAATATATGAATTTCAGGGGAAAACTATATATAACTGAATTACTGCTCAAGTTAATTATTTAATAATAAAAAAGAATGCACAAATCCGTGCATAAAATCATGATTTCTATACATTATATGATTTTTCAAAGTTTCAATTAGTATGGGTTTAAGTTATGCGCTCAAAAGTAATCTTGAATAGGTTAATATTTTTAAATCTATCGATAATTACTGGTGAACTTGTTTTGTTAAATAATTCATACATTTTTAATTACATTTTTTTCAGCTTGTTTTGTGGGCAAACGAAGTATAATCTTTTTGTCCTGGGAACGCCAAAAAATAAGTTTAGATAACTTTTTTTGAAGCTAACAAAATATTGCTATAATATTTTTTAATGCTGAACTCGAATTCGGTTTTTGCTTCGAGCTACACTCAATAATGCCTTCACCTTTTTTTTTTTTGAATTAAAGAATTTGTATTTAACTTTTTTTCTGGAGCTCAAAATATTTTATAATATAGTATTTTTTTAAGTTAGGTTAGTTTGAATTATCGTTGCACTAGAGCTACAAGAGGGCTATTGGCGACGGGCGTTGCAAATTAAAACCACGGTCAAGTGACGAGCCTACACCCGAGTAGGCACCCAACGCAAACGTTAAGGGCGACATTGTACGCAGCGTAGGGACTTTGAATCATATTTAACGTGCACTACCTCTAGTCGGTTATATTCGTCGGACATGTAGTTGTACGGGCCGTTTATATTTGCCCAGTCCCGAAACTGGGACCTGCCACATGCGAGGCGAACACCTTGACCGACTGGGCTCCCCAAACTCTCTACATTTTTTTAAAAATAGTTTTCATTGACCTTTAAGATGTAGAATAAAGTATACTTCTCTGTAATAGATTTAGGCATTTTTTTTAACAAAGAAAATTAAGTTTTTCGGAATATTGGTTTATTTGGCATTAAAAATTTAAAATATTCCATTTTCAAGTTTTAAACTTTACCGGTAGCACCTTTAATAGAAATTCGGTATGACAAAGCTTATAGTATATAATAGTAAAATTCATTATGGTATTAATTACCGTTATATAAAAAAGAGCTACAAAATAGGATTAGCCATCATTCGATCTGAATAATCCTTTCCAAATATGTGGACAAACGTCATCAATACATAAGCTAAGAAATCAGTAACTTATATCTGTTTTTACCTTTTTTTTGCATGCATTATGTTTATTCCTTTTTTTGTAATTCAACGATTCATTTCAAAGTAAGGCAAGCGTAAAATTAAAAATAAATCTCCCACTTAATGTTAGCAATGATATTATTCAGTCTTTAATATGTAAACAAAGCGTTTAATTTTCTGTAAACTTTTACAATTAATATAGCTTCCACACTAAGTTTATAACGCAAAAGGCTATGTCCATCTGTCTGTCCGTCACCCACTTTCATAGCCCAAACTACAAATGCTACAGACAAGTTTGACATATAAAAAAAATCTGCGCATTGAAATGTTCAGGAAAAAAATTTGAATTCGAAGTAACTTCAGTGAGCATATTTGACACCATTTTCATGAATGGTAATAATTACAGCGTTATGGTTTTCATTTTTGGTTTTTCTGGAATTACATTTGGTTGGGTGATAATTTGATCTAATTATTTTAATTTAAGATAAAAAAATATTAGAAGTGCTAAGTAATTTTGTACAAACATTTCCATCATTAAAAAAAAACCTTAATGCTAATTTAAGGTGCATAAGAAGTCCATTTTATTGAAATTAAATCAACATTGCCACTTCTAATATAACAATCGTACGAGAAACTTTATTTATATTAAATAGAGAGGAATTAAAGGAAATTAATTTATGTGATATAAATCAGTTTGAAGTGATGTTTTAGTATACTCTTTTTATGGTTAATTATTTTTTATGTATGTAATAAGAAAGATGCAAAAAGAGTATAATTTTTTTTTTCATAAAAAAAATCTGCAAAGTTTCGCTTCTATTTTTAAAACATCATTTTTACTAAATATTTTTCTTCGAACTCCAAATTAGTTTAACAAACGATAAATAATATTAATCAAATTCGGGAAATAAATTTAATGAAAATGGGTTATTTGGCGACTAAAAGTTGTTAATGGGTTGTTTTATTTAAAAAAGTTGTAAAAAAGCTTGTTTTATTTAAATTTGTTACTTGTGACTAGGAGAAAGAAAAAAATTGTACGTTTTTATATTAATGCTAAACTTTTAACTATTATTTCCATTCATAATTATCGGATTCCTGCACATTGTATTTTTTTGGTTAATGGTTGTGAGAACTAAGTAAATATTTTTCCCACACGAATTCTTTACTATAAAAAGATAGCAGTTAGAGAATTGCAAGTTCTGCACATGTCTTCTCCGTTGTACAAAGAATAAAAGGAGACGCTTGGAGCTGAAGTTGCACCAAGAAAGATGTTACCTATTGTATAGCGTCGTCTTTTGTCACTTTGTGTCTTTTGCCTGTATATATTCTCACTCTACGGCTAACATGTGGCCTGCAGCCTTACACACACAACAATGGACGTCTACTTCTTAAAAGCAGTTAGTCAGAACATTCGCTTTTTGTAAATTTAATTAGTTTAGTGTTTAACTGTCAATAAATCTATTATATTTTGTTCTCATTTTAATTGTACGTGTTGTTTGTTATGTATTTGTAAATTGATTCAGTTATTGCTTAAATGTAAATAAATCTCTAGTATTTTGTTCTAATTTTAATTGTATGTGTTGTATATGTTGTACGTATTTGTAAATTGATAAGGTTATTGTTTAAATGTAAAATGAATATCTTGTATTTTGTTGTTTTAATAATTTTAATTGTATGTTGTATATGTTTTGTACGTATTTGTAAATTGATACGGTTATTGTTTAAATGTAAATAAATCTCTTGTATTTTGTATTAATTTGAATTTTCCTTTTAATTTAATTTAATGTAGTACAGCTGGGGAAAAAGACGCTCCACCCCTCTTTACTCGGCTGATATTGGTCAAAGGTGTCATTTTTCAAGAAAAGGTGTAAGAAATCGATTAATGAATCAACAAAAATTGTATAAGGGGTCGTCTACACATTAAAATGAGTACCAACTTTGGCAGCAACTAAGACTGTGGGCACTAATCATTTTAAATAATCAATGTGGCAACAATAAAACGTACTAAAAACCGAACTTCAATAATATTTATGGGTATTTAATTTTAATATTAAACACACTTTTTGAAATTGTAATAGAAACAGCATCATACATTCAAAAACATAGTAATCAAAGTAAGTTAATGTTTATTACACATACAAAATACATTCTATACACTTGAAACAAGAAGTTTTTTTAGATATATGACAGACATCTATAATTTGAATAAACGTTTACCAATAAACGCTTTTCAACCACCAAACGATAATGTAAGCTATGATCAAATTCACCAAGTAATCTTTTAAACGGTCTTGTGAACTTTTTATTTTCATTTTTTTAAACAAAAACTCGGCAAGTAATTGTTCTCGAATTAAAAATTAAAAATCGGGATTTTGGTTTTACTAGATCAACCGAAACGTAAATTGCAAGAAAAAATATATGCTTATAAAATATTTTATAAACAACGAAGTGAATTTTTTGTGAAGTTCAGAACAAAAAGTTGCTGTAGAGCTTAGTAGGTTTAGGCGCTCGCCTTGCATGCGGAAGGTCCCAGGTTCGGGTCCGGGCATCTCCAAAATAACTGCAGATCTATAAACGGCCCGTGCAGCCCAAAATGTCCGACGAATAATAACCCGTGTAAAAGGAGTGCACGTTAAATCTGCTTCAAAATCCCATCGCTGCGTACGATGTCACCCTGAACGGTTGCGTTGGGTGCATGTGGTTCGAAATTACGACCCTTGTCGCCAACAGCCCTCGTGTAGCTCTAGTGTGACGATAATTCAAAAGCTAACCTAATCAGAACAAAATGATTTCTTCGTTTGTCCGCAAAAACAAGCTGAAAAACATATAGTTAAAAATTTATGAATTATAACACAAAACAAGTTCATTAGTAATTTTTTATTGCTTTAAAAATATTAACTTAAAATTCTCAAATCACGATTTTATGCATGTATTGGGCTATTTTTTAAAATTAAATAATGAACTTGAGCATTAAATTTACTTATAGTTGTAATCTAAAATTCATAATTTCTTTCGTTGATAAATTGTTTTATTTAAACTAGTTAATTAATTCAGATTTTTAAAAATAGCTGACTTCAAGCAATGTGCTCTTGTTAATGATGCATTAGTTTTTCAATAAAATATATATTTATATATTTATTATTATGACACACAAACAGATTTACACCCAATTATAAGACTGAGATAAGTACAATTTACAACCAAGTCTTACCCGGGAATCGAACCCAGACCCCAGTCCCGAGCTATAACTGTTACACTACGAGGGCGACAAATACATAATGTGTATATAAATATCGACACCTAGTTTAATTATTTGGTTAAAGTACACTACAAACCAAAATTTGCCATATTTGCTGCATTTCTATTGCGAGGGACTGCACCTTATCTGGTTTTCACTACCTAGGGGGAAATCGGTAAAGCACCGACGCGACAAGTGTACTGACAAAGGAGCGAGGTGACCCCAGTTGGTCTCAGCGATCAATCAATAAGTGTCATGCACTCCCCCTCCCCCCCTCCGCATTGGGTGTGTGTCTGTGTGACATTTACTGTTTCGAAACGAGGGTTTGTAATAGTAAGTGCCATCAACAATTGTTTCTACACAAGATTTGCAAACATTAAAAAAACAAAGTCGCACACAGCTATCCAGCTATAATTTAAACTTTTAAATCCCAACATAAACTATATTCAAACAGCGATTTAAATGTTTTGAAATTAAATTTCAATGCTAATCCAATAGGGAATTTGTCGACAGACAGTACAGACAGGTGGACAAAAAGTATGAAAATTGGGTCTCTGGTCTCTAATGGGAAATTCGCTGACAGACACTAGGTACACAGATGTCCGTCCGAACGTATAGACAGACGGACAAAAGTATGAAAGTTGGGTCGCAGATATCATAACTTTCTAACAGAAAAAATTAATACATTACTACATCGCGATTATTACTTCACCCCCTTGTGTACGGCCATGCCACAATCCTAATTTCTATTCGCAACCCTTCTAAACCGTCATTAACGACGTTAATAAACAATGCATCTCAATAATTATGAGTTTATTCTAATTATGCTTTTTTTTCCTGTGCTTTTTTTTCCACGTGCTTTTTTTCCGATGCTTTTTTTTCCGCGTGCTTTTTTTTCCGTTGCTTTTTTTTCCGCGTGCTTTTTTTTCCGTTGCTTTTTTTTCCGTGCTTTTTTTTCCTGTGCTTTTTTTCCGTTGCTTTTTTTTCCGGGATTCGTATTTTGTTTCTATAATTAACATTAAATTGTATCGATTACTATGTTTTTGAATGTATGTTGTTTGCAATACAATTTCAAAAAGTGTGTTTAATATAAAAAAAAATAAAATACTCTTAAATATTATTGGAATTCGGTTTTTAGTATATTTCATTGTTATCACATTGATTATTCAAAATGATTAGTGCCCACTGTCCTTGTTAAAAACCATTGCCAAATCATTCTGCGTAATTTTATTTTGCTTTCCTTAAATATCGTATTAACCCTCGTTGTGTAATATGTGGTTTATATTACAGAAAAAGTGCTCCGAACATAAATGTAATAATCATGTTTGAAAATCTGATTGCAACTAATCGCATTTGAAAATCTGTTCGTTATAAATAATCGTATATGTTACTTAAGGAGAGTCGGATGGTTCTATCTCGCCAATGTTAATTTTAATAACTTTAGGAACATTTTTCTCAGGAACTATATGAGATATCATTATGAATTTTTTTTATAGTTTGTTCCTTACATATACAGCTCTTTGATTTAAACTGAGGATATTTCGCAGTGTAAAAAAATACTTTTATAGTGATTTTTTTAAAAAAAATATGTATTAAAAAACCCAACGAAAATCTGATTTAAAGTTATATTTTTTTGAAGCAGAGATATTAAAAATTCACCAGTTTAAATCTAAGAAATATTAATGGGAAAGATATAATTAAACAAAACTGGTTGATATATTTTATAGTTTCTGAGAAAAATGTTCCTAACTTTTGAAAAACCTTATATTTCAGAAAACGCAAAAGAAAATTAAGGTATAGGTAAGAACTAATATACAGAGTTTCTGAAAAATGCTTATACGATAAAAACTACTAAACAAAAATCGATAATCTTGGTCTTAAATTAAAGCTATAAATATGCAGATTAAACATAAAAAAAACAGAAAATCGACATTTTTGACCCAAACACCCATCCGACTCCCCTTAATTTAAAATAAAAACTTTTCCTCTTCTAGTCTTTATTTTTTTTCTGAATTTTAAAATCAAAATAAAAAATTCATAATATTAGTAAAGAAGGTTTAATTCTAGCATCTCCGTTGTTAGCTTGTCGTTTTGAAAATACACAACCTAAATATTACCTTTTTCAATTTGGAGATTTCCCCCTAAACTCGTTCAAAATTAATGCTTTAATAGCTCAGCAAATAATGCAAAACATAAATTCTTTATTATACCTGGGGTATTTTGAAGGTGCTAAACATTTTTATGTAAAAAAAATTGGGTATTGCTATTGGAATTTTCAAAATAGGTACTCATTTTAATATGTAGGCGACCCCTTATACAATTTTTGTTGCCAATAATCAATTCCATACACTTTTTCCTGAAAAATGTCACCTTTTACAAAATCCCCTGATCAATAGCAGCCGAGTAACGAGGGGTGGAGCGTTTTTTCCCCCAGCTGTACCTTTTCTTCAATACAAAATTAAAGCTGAGACATCGAACATCTTAGGCTAAATAAGGGCGAAAAGCATCTTTTCCTTTATTACAGCTCTATTCATTTATTATATTTAAAGTACAGGGGAAAGTGGCACTTTTCTCAATCCAAAAAAAGGAAAAATGTATCTGCGCTTTAGGCCATATCACACGAGAGACTTTTCCCCAACCCAACCCTCAACCCAACTTCTGTTCGAACCATGATTGGTGGAAATTGCCACGTGCTATGACGTAGGCGTTGGAGAAATTTTCTACAACTCTGTCGTTTCATCGCGACGGAGTTGATCAACTTGGTCCCAACAACCAATCAGGTGAATCGGTGACGGTCGCTACACTGACGTCACGGGTCTGTTTCGGTTGAAGCCAAATCTTCAGGTCATATTGCGCCAAATTGCCAAGCTGTTGTTTATTTATTTTACATGCACGATTTTGATTTTCAATCTGAAGTATAATAAGCTATTTGACACAAAGAGGAAATAAAACTCTTTGATTTGACATATCTTCTTATTTTTTAGATAAAAAATGTTGAAAAGTTGAGGGTTTTTTTTAAACGGAAATTGTTACTTAGGGCCAATTCCACACAAGATTTATTTATATATCTTAGAAAAAAATCCTTAGCACAGCTTTGAGTTCAACTTTAATTGTAAGAAAAAAGCTACTTTTAAAGGACTTTCTTACGTTAATTCAATAATGTTATACATCATTTGCTATAATATGTTAAGTAGATGGGTAAAATTGCCCCTTTTGTTCTAAATGTGAAAGCTATACTGTATATCAGCTTTAATTTAAAATTTGTAAAAAAAATATTTGAAATTTTAAGCAAAAATCCAACAATTTTATAGCCTTCAAAATATCTCTCAACGTAATTTAACAATCTATAGTTGGGAAAATAAAACTTTTTAACTTATATCTCTCAGTGTTTATTTGTTTTATTACAAAATAAGGTGAAAGAAAAATTAATAATTATAAGAGAAATCCTAAGCATGCGATAAAATAAAACTCAAATCAATCCAAAGGTCCGATTTTTAATAAATTGTCGCCTACTGTAGAGATATCGTTTTAGTTATGACAGTCGGAAAAGTGAAATCTTCTCATACTCTGGCAACCCTTTAACAACTTTGTGGGGGCCGAAATTGGGGGGAGAAAGTTGCGTTGGGAGTTGGGTTGGAGGAAAACGCTCGTGTGATACCCCCTTTAAATCGAAATATGAACATAAAAGTAGCGCATACTTGGCTGACTCAAAAAAGTCATCCCGAAAACAGGCACCATCGCGAGGTATAGAGAGAAGCAATCTATTGAATTCAGATCAGTGGTGTACATAAATGCAAGTTTGCCTGCAAGTTAAGTTGTGTGCGCATGCGGCAACTACATATTTCAGAAAAATGTCAGTAAGAGATTTGGCCAATCAGATGATTAGTAAATATCAGATATTCCTCTCGGTAAACGTTAGAGTATGGTGTTTTATCTTTAACTTTTCCTTCACCCACCAATCACTGAATTTCAAAGCTTTCGTGCTGAGCACTGATCTCTAGGGTTGATGGATCGCAAATTTTTGTCTTACAATGGAGACTTGAAAGGAAATTTGCCACTTTTTAGCAAATTTGCAATCCATCAACCCTCGGGATCAGTGCCACAGCATAAAATCTTCGAAATTCAGCGATTGGTGGTTGAAGAAAAAGTTACAGATAAAACACCAAACTCTAACGTTTACCGAGAGGAAACATCTGACCTCTACTAATAACCTGATTGGTCAGGCAGTTAACGCATGCGCGTACAACTTGTCATGCAGGCAAACTTGCATTTATGTATTACATACTGATCTGAATTCAATGGACTGCTTCTCTTCATACCCTGCTTTGTTGCCTGGTTTTGGGATGACTTTCTTGACTCTCAGGGGTGAAAGGTGGGCGCTATTTATCACTTTATATTTCGATTTTAGTTACAATGTTTTAGGATTAAGAAAAGTACCACTTTCCTTTGTACTAAAAATATAATAAATGAATAAATATATTATGTGCTGAAATTTTATCATGCATACAAATCGAATTGTCACGATTAAAGTCGTTGATATATTTCGATCTAAAGGGGGTATCACACGAGCGTTTTCCTCCAACCCAACTCCCAACGCAACTTTCTCCCCCCAATTTCGGCCCCCACAAAGTTGTTAAAGGGTTGCCAGAGTATGAGAAGATTTCTCTTTTCCGACTGTCATAACTAAAACGATATCTCTACAGTAGGCGACAATTTATTAAAAATAGGACCTTTGGATTGATTTGAGTTTTATTTTATCGCATGCTTAGGATTTCTCTTATAATTATTAATTTTTCTTTCACCTTATTTTGTAATAAAACAAATAAACACTGAGAGATATAAGTTAAAAAGTTTTATTTTCCCAACTATAGATTGTTAAATTGCGTTGAGAGATATTTTGAAGGCTATAAAATTGTTGGATTTTTGCTTAAAATTTCAAATATTTTTTTTACAAATTTTAAATTAAAGCTGATATACAGTATCTTTCACATTTAGAACAAAAGGGGCAATTTTACCCATCTACTTTACATATTATAGCAAATGATATATAAAATTATTGAATTAACGTAAGAAAGTCCTTAAAAAGTAGCTTTTTTCTTACAATTAAAGTTGAACTAAAAGCTGTGCTAAGCATTTTTTTCTAAGATATATAAATAAATCTTGTGTGGAATTGGCCCTAAGTAACAATTTCCGTTTAAAAAAAACCCTCAACTTTTCAACATTTTTTATCGAAAAAATAAGAAGATATGTCAAATCAAAGAGTTTTATTTCCTCTTTGTGTCAAATAGCTAATTATACTTCAGATTGAAAATCAAAATATCGTGCATGTAAAATAAATAAACAACAGCTTGGCAATTTGGCGCAATATGACCTGAAGATTTGGCTTCAACCAAAACAGAACCGTGACGTCAGTGTAGCGACAGTCACCGATTCACCTGATTGGTTGTTGGGACCAAGTTGATCAACTCCGTCGCGAGAGATCGACAGAGTTGGAGAAAATTTCTCCAACGTCTACGTCATAGCACGTGACAATTTCCGCCAATCATGGTCGGAACAGAGGTTGCGTTGAGAGTTGGGTTGGGGAAAAGTTGCTCGTGTGATATACCCTTAATGGTTGCTTGTCCATGGTTATTTTATAACTTTTATCAATAAAAATTTGTTTTAATTGTTGATATATTGATTCCTGTTATTTATTTTGTCTATTATTAACTAAATATAGCATACTCTACCGGTATATTATAGCAAAAAAAAAAATCAAAATTCATTATATTTACCTTATAGTCGAGTAAGGGCTGTAGCACATTGGAGCGACGAGCGATAAGCAGAGCGAACAATCGCCGCGGCAAACCGGTCCGAGTGTGGTTTTCCTCACTGCGCATGCGCGATTTGCTGCCGCTTGGAAAACCGCGGCGAACAATTTCCCGATCGCTCCCCGAGCGATTTTTTTTAGCAGAAACCGCTTTCGCGCATGCGTAGTTATGGATATTGGAGTTTTTCTGTACCCATCCAAGGAGCTGTTTATATGCTTCCAGTCATGACGTTTTAAGAATAATATTATTTAATAATGCTTGTTAGTCGTATCATTAAATAATCAGATTTGGCTTATTAACAAATAGTGTTTAAAATTGGTTATAGCTTTGCAATATAACTATAAATTCTTTTATCATATTAAATATTTCTTTTAATTTTCGACGTCAAATTAAGTACAACAAAGGAAAAATTGTATGTTATTTTCTGAACCAATTTAAGTCTTTTATCAAAATATTTCAGTTAAAAGTATCACATGCGCTTTCTCAGTTAAACGTACTTTGAATTAAAAAAAATTCCATCTCAATTAAATTAGAAATTTTAAATATCTTTCATTCAACAACGATTCAACTATGTAAAAGAAAGAAACCCAAGAAATTCCATGGGGCTTTTTTTTATGAGTGCAGTAGTTTTCAGTCCTGGACGTCCAGAGAACACTAAAAAAAAACTAAATTTTTCAAAAGTACAATAAGTACATATTTACAGAGATACTAAAAGATACTTAATTAGAAAGATAAAAATCTCATTTTTTGACTGTAGTGTAAGTCACGAAAAGATATAAAAGTTTCTATCACTTTTTAAAATAAAGCTTTACTTCAAAATTTTTAAGATATTTTCTTTCTATAGTAACCTTTGTGTAATTCCACACATTTAAATTTTAAAATAAAAAGCATTTTTTCTATTTATAAAACATTTTAACTTTGTAGTGTAAGTCACAACGTAGTGTCAGTCACAGCTTCTGTTTGATTTATCTATTATAGATTAGCAATAATATTTGTAGATTTCTTATATTTTAATAATTTTAATTTAAGATGGCTAAATCAACAGTTAAAAGAAAAAAAAGAGCAAAGAGAAAGACTTTAAGCATGTGGAAAATTTCAAACCTTTAAAGAAAAGGAAAGCAAAAACGACTTTCGGACAACACTTTAACTAAAAATACACCATCTCTATTGCAATGTTTCAACCGTTAGACAACATTGAATGGCATTTCTCTGCCACCAATGTTGGTCATCTTTACCTTTAGTCATGAAAAAGGACCATTTGATGGACTTGGTGATATACAGTGAGGAGGGGATAAAAGCAGCCACACCTTCTAGGAAAATTGACCCTTTTCTCTGCTAAAGATTTTTTCACTTTGCATAAGAAATCTGCCCAACCATATCACTATTATACATTTCTGACAATTGTATAAAGGGCGAAATAGGTAGATTAAATGATATTTGCTCATCAAAGGAGAATAAATATTTCCGATTCCTGACACTCAAAAATTGCTCTGCTTTTTAAAATTAAACAAATACCTACTTAAAATTGCCCATGTTTAATTAAATCTCCAAAAATACTGCACGGCTGATTAAACAAATAGAAATATTGTAAAAGTAAATACCCTCTCAGCAAAATTCTGAAAAGGAATTTGATGCTGAAAGAAGAGCTTTAGTTCCTTTTGCAGGAAAATTATAGTTAACTATTTTGTGAGGCAAATGTTAAGTAAAGATGCTTATTCAATAAAAGTAAAACATCTGCAATGGTCAGGAAGTCTTTTTGCGTGGCCTGAGAAGGAAGGTTTTTCAGACAATTCTATTGAAGAAAGAATTAAGAAATTACCAGATACCAACTTTAGGGGACGTTGTGTAACTTTTTCTAACTATGATTTTACCATGCATGCAATTCTTAACTTATCATGTTCAAAATTATTTACATATGTTATGTTATTATTGCCTAAATTTCCATATCTGTGATACAATTCACATGATGTAGTGTAAGTCACAAATTGAATGTAGTGTAAGTCACGCACAAAAATGTTAATAAATTATTTCCTATGAAATTTCCACACTTTTTTTGCAATTAAATTATTTAGCTTTAAACCTTGTACTTAAATTAAGCACTGGTAGAATGTTGATTTACTGCACTATGAAGAATAAATGAGAGTTTTAAATGATAACAAAAACTCGACTTCCTTTCATGTAGTGTAAGTCCCAGTATGACATTTTTATTATTTTTTAGTGAAATACTAAATGAAAATGGTTTTTTATGATTTCTAAAAATAGTATATGCTCAGGGGTAAACTGGCATACAATATTTTTTTAATAAGTAGAAAATAATTATGAACTACGCAAACGAAATTTGTTAAATCGTCCGATGTAGTGTAAGTCACGCGTGGAAATGCCCTCTAGTAGTAGTAGCAGGCTCTCTAGTAGTAGTAGTAACAGTTTAAAAATATATTGACAATAATGAGCTGGTCTATCAATCTTAATTACGGACATACCTTTCATCACCTTACAAAGTGGTGACATATAATAGCTATTAAATCACCCCATTATAGCTGTAACCTAGGTGACATAGGTTGCAGACAAGTCAAAAAATTTTACAAGCAGGGGGTGCTTCACTAGCTAGTCTGGGAAGACTAGGTTGTGAAGAAGGTCACAATCCCTAAAGGATGCCCTTGCGTAATATTTTTATGATAAAATTAAAAAAATCTATAGAACATATATAAAAATACAACTGAAATATTATTTTACTTTATTACACAGCTATATTTTCAAACATCATAACAAATATAATACATCTTAAATAAATTTCCCTTTTTGGTACATTAGATGGCACTGCCATTAATTCTCTTCTATAACATTGATCAGTGGCGGATCTAGAACTACAACAGGGGGGGGGGGGCTAACACGCCGGCCAAACCGCGGGGGGGGGGACATGATTTATATTTTTTTTGTGAACTAATTAGTAAAATAGTAAATGCTTTAATTAACTGCAACTGCTACTAATGTATACTAACTATTAATTAAGTAATTAATTAATTCATGTATAATTAAATAAAACCATGTATAATTAATTAAATCCATGCATAATTAATTAAAACCATGTATAATTAATTAAATCCATGTATAATTAATTACATCATACAAATTAGTTTTTATTACTTATTGTAAATTAAATATTTATTAAATAATGTGAGATAATTTATTTTATTAATAATAAAGTAAAGGTAATAATAAAAATTAATTGAATTAATTTAAAGTTATTTAATAGGTGTTTAATGTATTTGATTAAATATTACATTTTTAATTGACGTTTTTTAAACTTTTCTAAAGCAAGTACAACTATCAGTTCAAAACTGATAGGGGGGGGGGGGGGGGGGGGCTAACAGGCCGGCCAAACCGCGGGGGGGGGGGGGGGGGCGTCAAATTTTTTAGTGTTTGAACTACAAGTAAAACACATATTTGAAAATAGAAATTGAATAATAACTAATTAAACTAGTGTATATTTAAGAATTTTTTCACTTGTAAATTTTTTTATAAAGATAGTTAGAAGGGCACGGGGGGGGGGGGGAGAGAATAATCACACGTGAGAAAATGAATTTCGTTAGGTGGAAGTAAAACTATTCATGTTCAATAATTAACTATATTTTTGTGTAGAAATATAGAAATAAAACATCAGCTTCAGCATCTACTACACCCAAAAAAGCATAATTAAAAAGACCAAATGAGGAAATGGCATAGTTCTGAGGCATAAAATTTTTTCTTTTAACAGTACAACTTACCAAACAAAAAGTATTTTATTTTAAGTTTTGCTATAATTTGATTAAAAAGTCCCATTTTAGTTTTAGAAATCTTAGCGGATATTCTGTTCATATTTAAGGCATCAGCAAATTGTTAAACCAAAAATTTAAGAAAACATGATCAAGTATATGTGATAATTACTCGACAAACTAACAAGAAAAAATACAAATAAATTCTTTCGAAATTAGTTTTTACTCTATTGACTCTTTCAAAAAGTCAAATCTCACAACATTTGATAATTCTTAAATTTCTTTAAACAACTATATAGACTAATAACAACAACAAAAAAACCTATTTGCGCACAGACATAAAATTTTTGGCAAAAAATTGATCGTTTTATTTTTAGGTTCTTTAATCTGATATTCTAAAGCGATTTCTCAAATTTTAATTTTTTTAAGAACATTTTAAATCATTACTTTATTTGAAAACAGAAATATGCTTATCCTTGAGTCCTAAAAATTGCAAACTAAATTTATTTTTTAAAAATAGAAACTACTAAATTTGATTTTAAAGACAAGAATCAATAATTGATTCTCTCAATAATTATAATAAATGAAGTCGTAATCTCGAGCAAAATTGTCATTGGAAACCTATTTTGAGGGGAGGGCTTTTTTTTAAATATATATTTCTACACATTATGCAACATTGCAACGACCAGCTATCCCCATTCAATCAGAAATTCCGATTTTTTTTTACTTATCAAATTGGTCGAAGAGTAAGAAATATTGTTTTGACATGTGCAAAGTGCGAATAGAGTGGAAATTGTAGAAAAGGAAAAATATTAATTAAAAAAATCGTGCATTCATGGGGAGGATTTTTTAAAGTTCCTTTATAAATAAAAAAATTTGGCGTCCAAACTTCCTTCATTTCCAGAAAGAATAAGTCTACTCTTCTGTGCAAAGGAAAATCGTTTACATATATATAATATAAAAATATTTTCTTACCTTATTTTCAACGATCAACGAATGTTTAATTCCGGAAGTAACATTACAAATGTCCTGAACCGTACTTTGTAAATTAAAAATATTAGAAAAATGAACTATATAAAAAAAAATTAGAAAACAATTTCTAATATATATGTCTTTTCATTAAAACACTGTGTAAAAAGTTTTTTTTTTTTTTTAAGTTTAGTATAAGTATCCCATAAGCCGAAACTTGAGATCGTGTGTGACATCTATTGGGGGCTTGCAATAGCAATATACTGAAACATCTTCAGACAAACAGCAGCAAAGAGAAACCCGTTTACATCCCGCGTGTAGTGTACTTTTTATTGCCTAAAAAAATACGACAATGACCATGCATGACTCTGCAATCTACATGGCTGTCTGTGTCTAGACGTCCTCTTTGTAGCTGACCCCTCTTTGTAGCATTATACGATCCCAATCGTCGGCTCTCAAAGAGGGTAGCGAAAATTCTACCATGACATCTTTCTTTTACCCTAGTCTGAAAATAGGGTAGAAAAAAGAGACATAGACATAATTGGACCCCCCGCAGAGAACCTGGAGCAAAGAGTGTGGGGGTGATGTGAGTGCAATGCTGTTTTGAAGAATGACAAAGCTGTTTTGAGGGTGTTAGGTCGTTGTCCAGGGTCTAATGTTGCTATGGTCTAAATTGCTATTTACTGCTATTTTACTTATAAAACGCCTTATTATTAATGTAATTAAAATGGTTGAAGTTGTAGTTAAATTTAAATATTAAACTAAACTTCTCAGAGCAACAGCCCATTAGTGGCCCAAAGGCATGCCGTGCTCATTTCAGCTTACGTGACCAGGCTTTGGGGTGCTATGGCATATGTCTCGGTTAGGTGGTCAACCTCACGCGAAACCCCTAGTGTCTCCGAAGCGCTCGCATTTCCGAGTCGTGCGAACATTGCTTCTAGTGACGTAAAAGTTTAGTTCAAACGTTTCTCACTGGATGGCTCTCCAAAAAAATCCTATTATTTCCTTATGTAGATCTTTTCTGTTTACAAAATACAATGATAGTCAGCCGACGGCGGCGCAACGGTTAGGGAGCTAGCCTTTGGAGCCTCTGGGTTCGGGTTCGAATCCCGGTAAGGCATGTATGTTTGTGTTTGTCGAGTATATGCGGAGTACGTGCTCGTTAAATCTGTTGGGTCCGAAAGTCCTCCAAGTTCCCATACCAAATCAATACCTCTGGGGGTGACAAGCCAATTCAGGGGATCCTCTAGTTGGCCTCTGTCTCTAAAAATTATGGATCCACTTATGTGTGTGTGTTGTTTGTTGTGTCTGTCTTACTTGACGAAGGTTTAAAAGCGGGTCTCTGACCAAGCACACAAACCTGAATATATATGTCTACCAACCAACAATGATAGTCTGTGCGCAAGAGCATCTGATCTAGCATTACTCTTTACTCTAAAGCATTGGAAGTTTAAAATTGCTGTTTACATTTTTATGTCAAATTATTGTTTAGGTTTGCTCGACGTTAGTGTTTTAAGTTTTTTGACACTAGCAGCTGCTTTTGAAAAAAGTGTTTATTATAGTTGAATTATTAGACTCTTTCCATTAGGTTAGTATGCCGTCGCTCAAAGTTGTCGCTATAATATTAATTTTCGGCTATGTTACTTGTGGTCCTCACACGCATAAGAAATCGGGAGCTAAAGAAACAGTTGAACATGGAGCATATGTTCCACGCGATAGCAATCATTTTAAAGATGGAAAGCACGACTACGAATTCGATCATGAAGCTGTATTAGGTAAGTAATAATATCAATCTTTCATGCTAAAGTTATCCTAAAAGTCAACAGTGAATTGTAAACTAATTGCACTCCAAAACCAAGCAAAGTAGTTTTAAAAAATTGTCTTGTGCTGTTACTTGAAATAGTATATAAGGATGAGCATGTAGTATGTCAAAATAATGCATATTTAAAAAAAAGTATCTACTAAAAGTATGCATTTTCTACAAAATAATTATTTGTGTTAACAAAGACATCTCATACTAATAACTTTTTTAAGGTTTTAAAAGTTTCAGTAATGAATTTAACACAATGTGTCTGGAATCGACAAAAGACAGACAGAGGGAAAAGGTTTTAGAAATAAAACTGAGCCCCAAAACTTTAAAGAAACTCAATTTTTTTGTAATGTGCTTGTGCTACATTGCAAACTGTGTTTGCCACGCATTGAATGTTTTTTATAAATGACTATAAGCTTAAAATGTTGTGAACTTTTAAATTAATTTGGTAAATGCTACTTAGAGCGCCATATATAAAGAGCTTAGTGGAAGAACGTGCTTTGTGACAAAAAGGTGAAAAGGAGGAAATATTCTTTAACACGTTGACTCCCACGCTATGAGATAACTCATAGTGGTTCCGATTCACCGATAAGTGTACATAATGATAAAATTCACAGTACCTTTCGCCAACCGTTCTTATGAGTTCAAGTTCGTTTGAAAACTCGATAAACATGATGGCCTTGGTGGTTAGAGAAACTAAACGATCCATCCACCCTTTTGTATGATATTTAATTCACACCTAGTAATACCAGATGTGACTGATGAGTGATGAGCTTTCACACATAGATTTGAAAGCTTAATACAGTTTTTGTGCTATTGCGCCTATTGACGACAAATTTAATCCATCCATAATTATGTAGGGATGTTAATACCTATATTTGAATTATGTTAACACACCGCAAGCAAATGTAAGGTTTTTTGGTGGTCAATTTGAGGATATTGAACATGTAGAAAATTGGATTTAACACTTTTGCAACCGATCCTGTTGTGCTTGGAATAATACTTAGCATGATTTGAAAGAGTGCATTCTATTTCAAATTACGAGGTAACTAAATCTTTCGTCTCAAATGTAGGGCGACCAGACGTACTGCATTTCGCAGTGCAGTTTAGTTTGTTATTCACCTATCTAGCTAAAAAAAAATTGCAAATAGTCTGTTTTATTTTTTTGTAATTTTTTCAAACAAAAACAACCTAAATAAAATATGAATTATGAAAATTTAACGATGATTTCATAGTCAAAAAGTTAATCACTGAAACAAATCTGGTTAAATACTTTTAACTCAATAATCAGTGACAGAGGATGAGTTATCCGGTCGGAAAAGGCCTGGAACATTTCCTCGTATTTTTAGGACTAATGGTAGCGGTCATGTAGCTTTAGTTAGCGACGAGAATTAAACCTAACCATGTAATTTTACGATCTTGAACTAAGATTTTTACTTGTTCGAAAATGAAGAAGGGTAAGTCATTTTTATTGTAACGATTTGGTTTTAAATAAAACAGGACGTTCTTCTACTTCACGTCAGCCTCTATCGATGAACATTTTCAATCGCTATCGTGGCACTCAACGTGTTAAGGTTTTTTAGTTTAAACTTAGAACTGTTGAGAGAACAGTAGGCTTTCAAAAAGTAAAACATATACTTAACTTAAAGTTTTTGAAAAATGGGAAACTTATTATCTTTAAAGGAGGGAATAACATGTTCATTAACACAAATATCTCAATATTTTTTTAAATGTCACTTTCCATAATTTTCCACTAAGCTCTTCATTTATTCTTTAGACCAACACTTATTCCTATTAATAGCATAGAAAATTAGACTTTTTTTTCTTCTCGTAAGTGAAAGTTTGTACTTTCGCAAACTCTCTCAGATTATTCGATAGATGTTACACAAATTATAATCATCTTTAAGTTAACATATTCAGCCTTTCACATCAACATTTTTCCCTAAAAAGTAAGGAATGACATCTAGTTTTCGGTCACCCATAGCAACGTGATGGAAACAGCACTACTGTTGTGTTTTCGAGTATTCAAGTTTTCATATTGTTAAATCTGGTTGTCGTCCTTGCGCTGTGCTCTGCTGGTCACTTTACCATGTTTAAAATTTCCTTTGAGTAACTCTAGTATGAAGTTTATTTTTTTTAGTCTTAATTAAACAATAAAATTAAGAAGATTGCTTTGGCTTTGGTAAGAAGGCATTAGTAATTGTTTATTTTGTTAGTTACAGCAACCCTTAAGGAAAATCGCAACATTTTTGGTAATTTTGAGTGTTTCTATGCTGCTTATCTTTAAGAGTGACCATAAACTAGAGATTAACCAAATTTTCTTGAATGCAGCTACCATATAGTATGCAGATTTTTAATAGGAAGCCATGGTGAATCAGACTAATGATGGTGGAAAATTATAGTTTTTGTTTTTGAAAGGTGAAAGTTTATATTTTTGAAAAATCTCTTATCTTATTAGAAAGATGTTGAAATCATATTAATTCTAGCTTTAAACAAATACCTTTTAACCTATCAAATTAACATGATAGCCCTTGTATAGCTCTTGTGAGACATTCTTGTGAGCTCTTGTGAGACCTCTTTCAAGTAAGATCCAGGTGTAAATAAGGTTCATTGAGTACAGCTAAAAAAAACATGTCAATTCTTATATTCAATAGGAAGCCATGATGTAGCCGAAGAATATGACAATTTACCACCTGAAGAAGCTAAAAAAAGGTTGCATTCTTTGGCTTTAAAAATGGATGCTAATGGAGATGGATATGTGGATAAACCAGAACTGGTTGCATGGGTGTTAAACTCTTTCAAGTAAGTGTGAGGAAAGAGAGGTTGTTTTTAAAAATATATATTTAGGTTGTCTTTCTATAAGAAATGTATAAAATATTTATATATGAAAGCAGAATTACCTTCTGTGCTATAGTTTTTAAATTGTTCTTTAAAGAGGCAAAACTTATATTTAATTATATCTCTTCGTTTTTATTTGCTCAAGTTTTTTTTTGATATTTTTTTGTGTTATACAGATCTTTAACAGAAGAAGAAGCAATGGAAGAGCTTGAAGATGAAGATGGGAATGCAGATGGTAAAGTTACATGGCAAGAACACTTGGCTGAAACTTATGGCATGTATGAAGATGATATTCTTCAAACTCAGGAATCAGCTGAAGAATTAGAAGTAAGACTAAGTCCAAAATATATTCATTCGTTAAAGTAATGTACAGTGCTATATTGTTTTAAAGTAGCATAAGTTATAGTACTGTCTATAAATGAAAATATGAGAGGAGATACTCTTAAGAAAAGGTTTAATTTTAGCTAACCATCAAAACTAACCGTGACCATGCCAAATAACCTGTCAAAAATAACCCAAAGTTCTTGCCAATAGTACATTTAAGTCGACATTAACTGTAAACATACTTTTGGGCCACCCTGTATATAGAGTGTCAAAATGTAAACTGGCATCACTCAGTGCTTTCTTTAGGGCAAACTAATGGGTGGAATTACTAACCAATAGGTAGGTAGGCTATTGGCAATGTGGGAAAGCGAATGGTGTAAAAAATTTAAGTGAAAAAGGAAATTTGGCAACACTGCTGTATTTCCATATTTTTAAACTACATTTTTTTTTAATTATCATGCATATTTTTTAATGATAAGGAGCAGTGGCGGATTTATGAGGGGATAATGGGCTTTAGACCCATGAGACTCAAACTTATACTAGATAAAAACGTTTTCTCCCCCAAGAATAAATTTGTTTGAAAATATTCACAACTTTCTTTTAAATGCTGTTTTTTGCATAAAAAGTATTGATAATTGAGGTTTATATTTGAAGAGCAAACATTTAAAACCCAATATATCCAACTTTGACTTAAGCCACTTTTGCACTTAAACATTAACATACAAGATGTAGTTAGCTCCGTGAAAAATATAAATAAAAGTGATTTAAGTCAAAGTTGGAGATATTGGGCCTTGGGGTTTAAATGGTTGCTCCTCTTGTCAATCCAGTTTTTTTACTAATAAGGTAATTTGAGGGCTTGATCTGGACTTCTGTGCTCTCTGTTTTAGTGAGCTGAAGTCCTGATTATCAGTGGTTTTCTTCGCTATGGGAAACCGACTAAAATACAACTAATTTCAATTATTTCGTTTCAATTTATGACTACATTTATGACATTGAAGACAACATATACTCTTCAAATCCCGGGTTTCAAGTTCCGTGGTCCACTTAGCACATCACAAAATATATGTGATGTATGTTTAATATTAAATTTTCAAATTATATTTATATAATAAACATCACTAATGTAAAAAATTTCTGTAATAATTGGGAATAATTAATCATAACATATTGATCGGGGATATTCATTGAAAGTTTATCTAAAGTATCAATTTGGAGATCTGTGCCTCAAAAATGTAACTATATTCAAATTGATATTATGTTAAACTCAACCCAAGTAGTATCTAAAATGTATCCTTCTTGCGTTCTCGTCAA
Organism: Oedothorax gibbosus; assembly: GCA_019343175.1. Classification (NCBI taxonomy): domain Eukaryota; kingdom Metazoa; phylum Arthropoda; class Arachnida; order Araneae; family Linyphiidae; genus Oedothorax; species Oedothorax gibbosus. The sequence continues at coordinate 261,294 of JAFNEN010000453.1, read as the reverse complement.
CAAATATTGTTAATTTAGTATTCAGTTATTCAATTACTAATAATTTTATCTAATATCCATTTTATTTTATTGAACTTAATCATATAGTGGTAAAGTTTACTTATATTTAAGTGGTTCTAAATTATGACGCCCGTTCGCCAATAGCCCTTGTGTAGCTCTAGTGTGTGATCATAATTCAAACTAACTTATTATTAATTAACAAACAAACTTACTTATATTTAAATTTGCTAGTATTAAATTGAAGTAGAAATTAAAAATTTCAAACAATTAAGAACTAAAAGTTTTTTAAAAATCTATTAAGGATTAATTAAAAATGAGGAATATTAGGGTATAACTTTTGCATAAGCATCCGAAATAAAAATAATAGCAAATAGCAATTTAACATTGGGCCCTAGACACTGAGCTAATACCCCCTAAAAAAAGCTTTGTCCTTCTTCAAGACAGCATTGCAAGATTGCTCTCTTCGCTGCAGGCTCTCTGCAAGGAGGTACAACAATTGAAGAGCTGAGTGGTAGAACGTGCTAAGTGACATTTTTGAAAAAATTGAGATTTTTGTGTTAATGATTATGTTATTACCTCCTTTAAACATAACCGCTTTCAATTTTTTAGAAAACATTCGATTTCGTAGATTTTTCGTGAACGAAGTTGGTAGGTGCACGCGTTTTCGTCACTTTTTCAATGGAAGAAAGTGCCAAGGACCCTTAGCATGTTCTTCCTCCGAAATCGTCCGGATTCAGACGATCGTTCAGTGCAAGAACGTGCTAAGTGACAAAGTTGAAGAAAATTGTCAGACTTTCGCTTTATTTATGTCGCATTAATCGCAAAACACTTGGTTTTTTTGTAGTTTTAATCAAAAAGAATTTTAAAATGTCATTAATTTTTTCAAATTAACTTTAATTATTAAATATAACCAATGAATTATAATTCATAGCGTATAACCAGGCTTTGAGTGCATTTAGGAAAATAGTAGAAAATGCACTTTTATTTTAGAATTCAATCGGAGCTAAAGGTTTTAATATTTTATAAAATATCGTTTGCTTTTAAAGTCTTGTGTTTTTTATTCTAATAAACATAGTCTATTTAGCATTGAACAGATGGTATCATTAAAAGAAAGTTGCACCTGCCCTTTGGACATCGCATGTTCGCGTTAAAACAACATTACACCCCGAACATACATCAAAGCATCTGGTTTGTTAAAAAAAAATGAACTAGGGGTGCAAAAATCGTTTAAAGCAATTTTACGTTTGATCTCTAAAGCTGACGATCGCATTTTGTGCAATGTCCTAAACTCCTAAAATTATTAAAATGGAATTAAGAAATAAGCGGAAAGCTGTAATTGGGCTTGAAAGTGCGAATAGCAGCTTATACGGTAAGTACAAATTTAATCAAGATATTGCTATGTTATTAGCATACTGCATATGTAAAACTAATATAATTGTTATAATAACTCAATATAACGTTTTATACTCTATCTCTTTATATTTATAAATTCTTAATATTTATTCAAATATAGATGACTTTAAAAAAGTGCTTTGCAGCACGATTGTAAAAATAAATTGTTTAAAAGATCATGCTAAGCTGTTGTAGAAATGCTGTAAATTAAAGAAGCTTTCTTAAAATTGATTAAATCCTTAATTGAAAAGGGGAAATAAAAACATAAATAACCTTAGGATTTATATTTTGCCAGACATCTTATTTTTACTTTTTTTTATATCAATGTTTGTTTTTACAATCAATTATTCCTATCCAAAAACTATTTAAAAATTTATTTTGCGAAAAATTACATCTTACATTATTATCTTTTTTTATAAATCTTTTAAATTTAATATTTATTTTATTCACTTGCATTTGTGTTTCTTTTACTATCTTTTTATATACTTTTTACTAAGTTGAGATTTGTCTTATTATTCTTCAAAGTTATAATTTCATATAGTTTATAATTTCAGTGATAATGGTATTTTTTTAAAAATATTTTCAATTAAAAACTTACTCATCTAACATTAAGCAAGAAGTTCTAAAATAACTAATATAACCTACTTTCTTTTAACTTAAATTACTCAAAGAAATCCTAATAGTAGAGACAGACGGACGAACAAAAAGTATATAAGATAGGTGTCTGATATCATACACTAAAAAAATTAGGGTTGAGTAACACTGTACGACTTTCAATTACCGATTAATATATCAATATGTTCGTTTAAAAGTTATGATATACCTTATAAAGTATTTCCAATTTCAAACCTAAAAAGTTCTATGTCAGCTACTCTTTGCACATGCAAAATATTGTTGAAAACTTTATTTTGTCGTCCGACTAGTACTGGGAGCAAGTGTATCAAATTTTAAGTCTGTATCTATTTTCGTTTTTCAGCACTACTTTTAAAACCCCAAAAGTTTATAGCAGCTGCTAATTGCGCATGCGCAATTTTCTCGAAAATATTATTATGACTTCCAACAGGTTCTAGGAACCCGTGTACTAAATTTGAAGTCTGTAGCTCTTTTAGTTCGAACTGTAAAGTAGTTTCAGACAAACAGACGAATCAATGAAAAAAAAACAGTTTTTTGTAATCAGCACCCTCCAAAACGTGTAGAAAGCACAAAATCTTTATTTTGGATTTTTGACCTCCATCGCAATAGTTTCATTACCTTATATTTCATATTAGATAATTGAAAGTAATAACTTTAAAAATCGGACGGATAGAAAGGAAGTTAGGGGGGGGGGGTAGACGGACGTACGGACAGAAAACAGACGTACAGGCAGGTGGCCGAACACTATACATTGTAGTCTTCTAATTTTTTAATTTCGAACCAAAACAGAATTTTCAAATACAGACAGTTTAGATCGGAAATTGAAAGGGATACGGACGGACGGACAAAATGATGGACGTACAGGTAAACAAATAAAAAGTATAAAAAAAATCTGTGAAGTCCTATCTTCCAAACAAAAAAAGAATTTTTAAAATCGGAATGTTAGTATAGAAATTATGAAACTCGTATGTATCAAATATACCTAAAAATGTCACTTAGCACGTTCTTCCACTAAACGACTGAAAAAATCTGAAGCACTTCGGAGGAAGAACGTGCCAAGTGCAGGAGGCGTCAAGCGCGGTTTGTAAATGACGTGTTATTACGTAAAGTACGGCTAAGTCAAAAGCCACCAAGCATTTTGAAGAACCAAACTAAATTATCATGCAGAAAAAACTGATTTTGTGAATGAAAGAAAAGTTGCAAACTAAAAACTTTAAAGCTCATTATCTCGTTTTCACCTTTTTGTCACTTAGCACGTTCTTCCACTAAGCTCTTCAATTATCTCCACACCCCTTTCTACCTCCTAGAGCTGCCAAGCATCCTGTGTATATTTCTTCGAAGTACAGATGTTGTGGAATTTGACTTTCCAGACTATAGTCTGGAAAGTCAAATTCCAGAAAGATACTGTGGGAGGGAGGATTTTCGCTACCCTCTTTGGAAGATGACGATTGAGATCAGGAAAAGGGACAATTACAAAGAGGGTGTCTAGACATGTCGATTGTAGAGTCATGGTAGAATTGTTTTGGTGGCAATAAAAACTAGTGACCACACATGGGCTGTGAATCGGGATGTAATTGGCCGTTAACTCTTATTGTCGACTGTCGTAGAAATGCGTAGAAATTTTCTCTTTGCTCCTGTTTGTCTGAAGAGGTTTCAGTACTACAAGCCCCCAACGGATGTCACACACGATCTCAAGTTCTCAAGTAAAGTGGCTTGCGGGATACTTATTTTTATTTTAGTAACTTATTAAAACTTATTAAAAAATTACTTTTTACGCAATGTTTTAAAGAGCAGACATATATATTAGCCACGATCTTCAAATATTTTTTTTATATATAGTTCTTTTTTCTAATATTTTTAATTGAACAAAACTACAGTTCATAACATTTGTTATGGTCCTGAAATTGAAACCTATATATATATATATATATATATATATATATATATATATATATATATATATATATATATATATATATATATATATAATATATATATATATATAATCCTGCGATGCAAAAGTTTAGCCAATGACGTTTTTTAGCTGTAAAACTTAGAATTGTGATAGTAGAATTACAAAACACCCCTAAACATATGAAATAAATATTTTGAAATGCTATAATTGAAACATAATTGTTTGATTTGCTATAACAAATTTTTTTTTCAAAAAATAAAAATTTATACCATGCAAAAGTTTAGACACAAGTACGAATTTATGCCAATTTAAAGTAGATAATGGCCTAATTTCGCATATTTATTGATGAATTGAATTTGATAAATTGAAAAAACATGATATCCGGTGAACTAAACAGATTTAATAACGATATTGCTTCAATTTTACACCAAAAAGGCAATATAGCCACTTTAAATATTTATTCAAATCATATTTGCTTCAAATGTACAATTTAACATCTCTAAATACGAACCGAATACCTACCAGTCCATCTCCTTAAAATATTGGCACGAATTCGTGGATTTAAAGAGATGCATTAACCGATTTTCTTGATGAAAAGTGCAGTCTTTCCCATATAAAATCACAAAATAGCGGCGTATTATTCTTTTTTGTACTTTAGTACAATGTAGAGATAGTCACCTCTTCAAAAACGACAAAAAAAAGTCGTTAATTTTAACGTAAATTCACACCACACCATTACGAAAGTTCCTTCTTTATACTGAAGTTTGAAATTTCTTGAGAAAAAACCGGTTTCTTTGAACCGGTTACAATTTAACCGGTCTCTTTAGTGCTATTTAAACACGTTCGGTTTAACCGAATATTGAAAAATAAGCTTTTGAAACCACCGGTTTTTCCCCTCAAAAACTAGCATAAAGAAGGAACTTTCGTAATGGTGTGGAGTGAATTTACATTAAAATTAACGATTTTTTTTTGTCGTTTTTGAAGAGGTGGCTATCTCTGCATTGTACTAAAGTGCAAAAAAGAATAATATGCCGCTATTTTGTGATTTTATATGGGAAAGACTGCACTTTTCATCAAGAAAATCGGTTAATGCATGTCTTTAAATCCACGAATTCGTGCCAATATTTTAAGGCGATGGACTGGTAGGTATTCGGTTCGTATTTAGAGATGTTAAATTGTACATTTGAAGCAAATATGATTTGAATAAATATTTAAAGTGGCTATATTGCCTTTTTGGTGTAAAATTGAAGCAATATCAATGTTAAATCTGTTTAGTTCACCGGATATCGTATTTTTTCAATTTATCAAATTCAATTCATCAATAACTATGCGAAATTAGGCCATTATCTACTTTAAATTGGCATAATCTCGTATTTTATCTAAACTTTTGCATCGTACAAATTGTTATTTTAATTTAAAAAAATTATTATAGCAAATCAAACAATTATGTTTCAATTATAGCATTTCAAAATATTTATTTAATATGTTTAAGGGTGTTTTGGAAATTCTACTATCACAATTCTAAATTTTACAGCTAAAAAACTTCATTGTCTAAACTTTTGCATCGCAAACACACACACACAACAGATATAATATATTATATATATATATATATATATATATATATATATATATATATATATATATATATATATATATATATATATATATATATATATATATATATATATATATATATATATATATATATATATATATATATATATATATATATATATTTATTTTCAGTCAGTTTAATTCATAGCATTTTTTAACATTGAGACTAGGTAACGCTAGAAAAATGTCGCCCTAGTCATTTGAAAATCAAATAACATGGGCGACAATTAAAGGAAACTTAAGGGATAAAAATCCTTTTCCATGATTCTACAATTTTTTTTTAATTAATATGTTTCCGTATCTAAAATTTCCATTCTATTCGCACTCTGTATGAGTAAAAACAAATTTCTAATTATTCGACAGATTAGACAAATTAAAAAAAAATCAGAATTTCTGATTGAATAGGAATATCCATATGGTTAGCTGATTGTTGCGATATTACATAATGTATAGAAATATATAGTAAAAAAAGAAAAAAAAGCCATTCTCCCCTCAAAATATGTTTTGCGCGAGATTACGACTTCATTTATTGTGATTATTGAGAAAATCATAATTATTGATTCTTGCCTTTAAATCAAGTCTAGTAGTTTCTACTTTTATGTCATTTAATTTTGAAATGTTTAGGACTATATATAAAGACAAGCAATTTCTGTTTTCAAATAAAGTAATGATTTTAAAATTTTCTTTAAAATTTTCAATTTTGAAAATCCTTATTAAGTAGCATATCAGATTAAAAAACATAAAAAGAAAATGCCCTAATTTAATACCGGTGCTTCAAATAGTTTTTTTTGTTATTGGTCTATGGTTGTTTAAAGAAATTTAAGAATAGTCAAATGTTATGAGAATTGACTTTTTGAAAGTCAATAGTGTAAAAACTCATTTTGTAAGAATTTAAATAATTGTCTTTTTCTAGTAATTATAACAGATATTTGAACATGTTTCTTTAATTTTTGGTGCAATGGTAACAATTTTACTAATTTTTGGTAACAATGCTTACTAAGGTCTTAATGAATAGATTATCCGCTAAGATTTTTTAATTTAAACTGGGACTTTTGAAATGAAATATTAGCAAAATTTTTGTTTTGATAAAGCAATAATGTTAAAACAGGTTTTCCATGTGTCAGAACTATGCCATTTCTTCATTTGATCGTTCTAAATTCTAATTGTGTTTTTTTGGGTGTAGTATATGCTGAAGGTGATGGTTTTTTTCTTCGACAAAAATTTAGTTAATTAATTAATATAAAATTTTTCTTCTACTTTGCGAAATTCATTTTCGTACGAGTGATTATTCTATTATCCTCTTCTAACTACCTTTATAAAAAATTTCGTCCAGAGTAAAAATTCTTAAAAAAATACACTAGTTTAATTAGTTATTACTTAATTTCTTATATCAAAATGTTATTTTACTTGTACGTAAAAACTTAAATATTTAAACTTAATAAAGTTCAAAGTTTTTTATTATGTTCAGAAAATTATAAATGATAATTTTATATGTAAACTACGCAAAACAGTTACTATTCCCAATTTATTGCAATAAATTTTTGAAAAAATTCTTTCGAACTTGCTTTTGAAATAGTATTTATAAAACGTCAATCAAAAATTTAGTATTCAATGAAATACATTTAATGCAGATTTTAAATAACTTAATTACAACATTTAATATTTTTTTTTATTATTAACTTGACTTTGTTATTATTTTTATAAATTAGTTCATATTATTGAATAAATATTTAATTTCCAATAAATAATGAAAACTAATTTGCGTGATTTAATTATGCATAATTTTATTAATATTTAATAATTTGCATAATTATTGAAAATAGGTATTAAGCATTTACTAATTAGTTCACATAATATATATAGCTCCCTCCCCCCCCCCCCCACCGCAGTTGAGGCACCGAGTTAGCCCCCCCCCCCCCCATGTTGAAGTTTTAGATCCGCCACCGATAAAGAGCTATTTGTATGGTATGGGGATTGCTGTACTAGAGGAAGTTATAACTTGCAGCAGTTGATTATGAGCGAATTACAATTGAATGAGTAGCAATACAGTTTATTAGTAGCAATATCTATTACACTTTACTTTAAAGACCATTTGCTTACTTATTAAAGACCATTTCCATGAGAATAAGCATTTGAAGAAGTGCTAACTCTCTAAAAAGGAAGTCATTATATAATATCCATTAAATTTTTATGTCTCCAAGTGCCCCATGTTTTTGTTTTTAAGGCTTAACATTTGCTTATTTATTGGCCTTGATTTGGAACTTTCTATAATTATATGTTATTTGCTTACAAATAAGAAGTAATTTTAACTTTGAATCATGTTTTTTCTCTACTTTCACACACAATAATTTTCAAATGTCGCCATAATATCTGTGCATTGTAATGCCAACTCTTGTGTAATTTTTTAGATTTATTTTGTAATGGATTTAAGAATTTAGAAGTCCTCATGTTCCAACCACATTCCTTTCCACTACCTTTGAAAAAATTGGTTTTTTATCAAATTTGTACCTAAATCGAGATGATCTGGTAAAAGTTTCACTGTATATGAAAACTAGGGATGCACCAAATACCAAATTTGGCCGAATAGCGAATATTCGGCCTACCTAAACCAATTTTTATTTTTTGTCAGATCTAAGTAAGTTGTATTTATTATTCATCAATTTCAATTCAACACAAACATATAAGTACACAATCACACAATAATTTTAATACAATATATAGCTATTAAATTTTTAATTAAACCAACACACAATAAAGTGGTAATCGTTTGTTATTAAAGCAAGTCTTTTAGAAAGTGTAACTTGGAAAAATCACAACACGAAAACGAAAATAGAAGTATGAAAACATAAAAGTAGGTGGATCCGAAGTAGAATGAAAATTAGAAAAAAATAATAATAAAACCAGGGCTTACAATTGCGATACATATGGTTATTATTGTTTTTTAAAGCCCACTCACAGTAACTGTTCCCCTAAAAAGACATGTTTGTTTAATACAACTTGAGTAAAGCTCGATTTAACATTATAAATAACAAAAACTTAAGAATTTGAGTCTATCAAAAAAGAAAACAAGTCCTGTTTGGGAATTTTTTCGACGTTTTAGAAGATGAATTAACATGATGAAATTTGAAAAAAATTAAATTTCACTATTCGGCCGAATAGTAAAGCTATTCGGCTAAAGTGGCCGAGTACCGAATAGTAACCGAATATTCGGTGCATCCCTAATCAAAACATTATTTGAGTAAAGAGACCACACTTGAAAATGAAGCCTGGCTGTTAGCCAATAATGAGTTAGTCAATTGTTAACTTAAACAGTAGGCACATTACTTAGTAAAAAAAAATTACCTAATACGTTATTTTTAATTAATTTAATATATAGCTGTATAATATTAAAAAAAAAACTTTTTTTAGATGGTACAAAATGACAGAGAGCTCTTCACAGCTGCAGATCTTAATGAAGATGGAACTTTAGATAAGTCTGAGTATCCTGCATTTTCTCACCCTGAAGAATTTGAGCATATGCATCAAGTAATATAATATTAATTGAATAAACATTTATAAACATCTCTCACTTGTAAAAAGTAATAATAATTGAATGAAATCTCCCACCCCGTCAATTCAGCACATTTTGTATAAACTTGTAAATTATCTATGATAAGCTGGATCCAAACTGAAACATTTCAATAAACACCCTTGTACCATTTCTGGACTAGTTTAGTAACTGCAACTAGCTTGTAAAAGATCAAGTCATTGCAAGATTGTCTTGCTTTTAAATAAACAGCTGCAAATCTGAACTCCCATATCCATATACATACAATGCTTAGTTGCAGAAATGATTATACACCTTTAGTAAAAATTAAACTTTTTTGTAGCATTAGATGTCAGCCTTTTTCCCACCAGAGTACAGGAATTTATTTGATTCCTACTACTATTATATAGTCAGTTTTATAAATTGCTTCTATCAAATGTAAACAAAATTTTCATTATTATATTCGTAATTATGAAATAGTGTAATTGTTTTTCATAAATTTATTAGGTGGTATTTGACCAAGCAATGAAAAAACGAGACAAAAACAAAGATGGTTTTTTAAGTTTTGAAGAATTTGTTTCTGATACGCATGGATCTGCACCAATTCCTACCACTGAACATTATGCCATGGAGAAAGATCGCTTTAAGAATGATTACGATTTAAATGGCGACCATCTGCTAGATAAGAAGGAAGTTTTACTTTGGTTGATTCCTGATAATATGTAAGTTTCTTATAAGATAATATGTATCATAAAGAAATTAAGTTAATATTTAAATGAAATGTGTCATATGCATTTAAAAAATTTGCATCAAATTGCAGTATATTTAAACATGCTTGTTCTTATTTTTAGAGAAGCTGCTGAAAATGAAGCAGAACATTTAATAGACAGTTCAGATGATAATAAAGATGACCAACTCTCCATAGAGGAAATAGTTAATCATCATGAAATTTTTGTTGGAAGCGAGGCAACAGATTTTGGAGGCCGTCTACAAGATTCTCATAGATTTGAAGATGAACTCTGATATAGTTAAAATATAAAATTATTGTATTATGCAATGCTTTCTTTATGGATTTTCCTATTTTATTGATCTAAATATTTATATATTATTTAAAATATGCATTTTACATACGTATCAGTTTAAACTCATTTAATTTGCTTAAAACCAAAATAATATTCTAATTTAGAATTTTATTTTGTAGAATAGAATTTGTACCATTTCAGGTATTTAATTCCTTTTATATAGACTTTTACATGTCGTTAATGAACTAGAGCTTATTTTATTATCACGTATGTATTCAAAAACATTAAAAATCAAACTTTTAAAATTATTTGAGGACATTTTTGGTTTATCCTTTTGTATTATACTCACCAATAACATGCATTTTTGACTTTATTTACTGATTATATTGACTAGTTTAATATACCAAATGCTTTATTAACATTTATAATCTATTCAGTTATTCCTTGCTCAAGGGATTTTTTTAAACAGAATATAATAACTTGTGTTGCATATTACATAACTCAATGAATTTATCTGACTTTTAGCCATAAATGAAATTTCAAATAAAAAATATTTTACAAAAGTTGTAAAATGTTTTTAATGTGTGTGCCATACCCCCATTTGATAGTGCCTAGTCAAAATACAATTTCATCATCTTTATACGACCATTCAGTGATCTGTTGTTAAATGTTTTTATAATTATGGAAAATTATCAATTGGTTTCTTCTAAATATTGAGTATTGATGCTGGGTATTCGCCATTGTATTTAGTAGTAGTTTCGTATTATGATATTTAATAATGTTCTTTTATTCTAAATATATTATTTAATTTCAAAATGAATTCTACTTATTCTTAAACGATCTCCTTAAAAAGAAGGATCTGGGCTTAACTGAAGCTTTAATTATTCTTTTTCAAATAGAGATAAACCTTTTATTTTAGCATTTTACAACAACAAAAAACGATTTCTAAACAATATTGCAAAATATTAATTGTTTAAGATTTCAAACCTCAGAATTTTATGGTTCACTTTAAATTCATAGTATGCTAGTGATTAAAATATTTAGCATCTCTGTGGTTTTAAAAGTACAGTATTTTTAAGATGTTTTTACTATAAAACGTTTAACTTTGCATTTACTTTTTGCATGTTTAAAAAAATGTTTTCATTAAATACAATTTATAATTAAAATTGTAATTATAGTTTAAAATCAAGTATAAAATATATTTTATCCTGCATTGTGGATGGTTAATTAATTTTTAGTGTTACTGTGACAAATTGTGTGAAATGAAGTGTATTACTACTTACCATCTTCTACAGATCATATTTTTACTATGCATTCAAACTTATTCATAAATATGAATTTAATATTTGTATACTAAATAGAAAAAAAAATTGTTTAACTTTCAATAAAACTTAAGGATTATTGGATTATAGTCTTTGTCCCAAATGTTTCTTCAATTAAAATACTCTTTTTCTACTGTGCATTTTTGTTTTACATGAAAATTGTTTTTAAAAAAATAATAAAATATTTTATCCTTGAAAGAAATGTTTCACACTAAGTGATTTTTATATAAGCATTAACAACTAATCATTTTACTATGAATTTTATTTATGGAATTTTTTTACATAATTCTAGATAGGTTTCTTCCGCTCTCAGATTTAGAAAGATAACTGTTTCTTTATTCCACAAAAAGCACTGGTGGCTGACCTCTTGTACCATGACCAGTTACAGCAAACACTGCTCCAGCTAAGGGTTCTGAATCTTTCTCATCTTCTGGCAGTTCTCTTTTTGCAGTAGTAACATACAAAATATCCAAATGAGGACCACCAAAACAGCAGGAGGTAACATTCTTGCATGGGAAGTCAACCTTGTGCAGTATAGTTCCTGTGTCGAAAGTTATTTAGATTATAATAGGACTCTTATAAAATCTAGTTTTGATTTACATTGAAGTTAGGATGACCAGACATACTGCATTTTTCAGTACAGTACTATTTAATGTTTTGTCTTAACTTGTTACAATAAGCTCTAAAATACATAAAATGTCCTTGTTTTTTGTATGTACTGCAGTTTAAGCACTTATAACTATGTAATAAGATAGAAATTTACAGTAATAGTCCAAATATCTTCAATTAATACATTTTAGGCAAAATATGCAATGAAATTTACCATTTTTTTAATAAAATTTTTTCATATTTTTACCATATATACTTCACATATGGGGGTTAGAATTTAAATTCATAAAAGGGGGGGGGGAGATTATTTTTAAAAACTATTGTGTTACAATTTAAAAATGTGGTCCTCTTAACCAAAGTAGACAATAGTCATTTGTTCATTTTGTACCTAAATACAGATTTTTTTTTAAATACACATTCTGAAAATATGATTGTTAGATTTTTATAAATATGTATTTTCAAATGGTTTTAGTAAAGCACCCTATAAGGCTCAGATGATTTGTTATTTAAAAACTATCTACACTTAAATATTGTCTCACTTTACACTAGGGACATAATAGAAAACAGTAACCTAACCTAGTAGTCCCCTTGAAAGTCCTTCATAGCCATTATGCTCTGGATTATTGAGGGTTATTAAAGATATTTTTTCTATAAATATACTGTATATTTGGTTACTATGGTTATATGCATGAAAAACAGTTCTTTTTACCTTTGTTAACCTACAGCAAATTATTTTATATCTGTATGATAACAGTTTTTGTAATGATTACATTTACCGAGAATACTACAATAGAAATGTTTAATTATCTAATATATCTTTTCATATAAGTATTGGTCAATTTTATCTTTTATACTGAGCAATTCATTGATTTAGTTTATGTGAGTAAACAAGTTTTTTCAGTGCAATTTAGAATTACTTGTTTCTGGGTCCAAACGAAGAAGACAAGATCCGCCATAGCAAGCTACCCATAATTTCCCTTCTATATCTATTGTCATTCCATCTGGAACTCCAAGATCTTTAAACTCATCTCTTTCACTGTAATTAACTAGTACTTGCTGATTACCTGTAAAATATTAAATATCGGGACATAATGCAATAATTTTTTCTATTAGTAATTAAACAAAAAGTATTAATTTAAGTCATAATTTAATAAATGCATACTTGCTGTTCCATCTTCTAAATTATAATCAAATGAATGTATTATCTTTTTCTCAGAATCAACATAGTAAAATTTTCTGTTGTCGATTGACCATGCTAATCCATTTGAAAGAGTAACTTTATCTGCAACCTGTGTCAAGGTGTAGTTTGGATCCAATCTGTACAAATGACCCTTTTCTTCTTCCGATGGTACTAATGTCCCTGTAGAAAGAAAACTTGTGTTGGCATACACACAAAGAAATATAATAATTTATAATAGGTAAGAAAATAGCTTCTGTTTTAGGGAAAATCACAATATATGACTGATTACTTAATTTGTTTCTAGACATGTAACATGTTGCTTCAATTAAGAGTTTAATGCAGATATTTTTATTTGTTGCTGTAATCAAAATCGAAATTATCTACATTTCGTCTATTATCTGCTAGTGGTTTTCAGGGTATATATAGGATTGTATAAAATTTTATACAATCTTTACAGGGTTCTATACCATCTGCATAGAGACCGAAATTGTATTAGTTATTTCTAAAAAAAAAGTTGAAATTAGTTATTCAAAAATTTACCATGAATGTTTTATTTTTAAATGCTAAGCAAAAATATTTTTTTTCAGCTTTAAATACAATCTACCTCGAATATAAAACTTGTTTGAAACATTTAAGGCTACTTCATTCACAAAGACTTGGTTTATTAAAACAAACGAAAAGTTGGATGTTTTAAAATGTTCTCTTTATGAATAAAACTTTATTCTAAACAAAGAATTTAAAGGAACGTTGCAAGAATAAATATTCCTAATTGTTCCATTTGTTAACAATTACCTGTCCATAATCGTCCTCTGTTATCACATTTCCCGTCATTGAAGCGATCTTTACCATCTGCCGGTGTTAACTCGGTTAAAACTTCTGATTCCCCAGTGTTGAAATCTAGTTTCCGTATTTGTCTCGTCAATGTTATTAAAAGCTTTGAAGGGTCAGTTCGGTACGGGATCACAAACGTTGTAATACCATCTAAAAAATATTTTTTTTTATCAAACATTTAATTTTTAGGTATGTAATTTATAGATAATTTATAACTATCTTTCACACATTTTTGTCACAACAAAAATATTAGTCTTATGCATACAAAGTCTTTCAGAAAGGGCGCCCAAATATTGAATTGGCATACTTTTATTTTAATAAAGAGACAGAAAGACCACATAAATGACGAATTGATTATTATTTTAAAATAACAAGTTTTCCATTATAATTGTTTTAAAATACTGTGCAATTTTTTTTTTCATTAGAAGCATCAGGCATAACTTAAATTGTTTGAATCATTAGTATTTTTAAAAACACTTTAGGGTCATTCCATTTGATATCAACCAAAAAAGTTTTAATAATAATTTTTTTTAAATTCATAAAATATTTTATATTTTACTAATGTAATACATCATTTTAAAGTTTATTTTCTGAACTTTAATTTAAAATAAAATTTGAAAATTTCCAAAAACTTTTGCATTTTTTTCAAATTTTAATTTTGTACACCTAAAAATCTTTTAATGAAACATATTAGTACTGCATATAAAATTAAAGTTTATAAAATTATCTTTCAAATAAGCACATGGGCTTTTATCTTCTTATCTTCTCTTATCTTATCTTACCAGAAATTGTTTTATATTTTTTTAACAAAAGTTTTTTTAAATTCTGTAATAATTTCTATGGGGATTACAGAGAATTAAGATCGTTTATTTGAAAAATAATTTTATGAATTATAAATGTTAGTTTCAGTTTAGAAAAGTATTTAATAGTTTTATTATAGAAAAGATTATTTCATTCTTTATTCATATTATATTTCGTTTCAAAATTTGAAAAAAATTCAGAAATTTTGGAAAATTCACATTTTTATTAAATTAAAGCTCATAAAATTTACTTTACAATAATGTGTTACATTACTCTCTAAGTATAATAAAAAATATTTTATGGATTTAAAAAAAAACAAGTATACATGATTTTTAATGATTTTTTTTACTGTAACCACTGATCCCACCATGATCCAACTTCAATTGTCATAGAATACTAGATTAAGTAATTATTAGGTTTTTCACAATTTTTTTCCTGAAAAATTCATTTTCCAAGAATTTGTTTTAAATAAAATATCACGTTAAAGTTCTTAAACTTTTCTTTCCAATACAACCTTACGCAACTCTGTAAGCCCCATAAAACCGGAGCCTCCAAGAAGAAGACACGTACGACCAAACCTAACCTAACCCAAAATCCAGCCCACTGAGCGGCTGAATGGTCAGGGAGCCCAGAGAGTCAGAAGGTCGCAGGTTCTAATCCCGGTATATGGACATGGATATTTGTGTTGAGTGTGTCTGTATTTTTCCTGAGTACGCTGTGACATCGTGCTTGATCTGTGGAGTCGAAAGTCCCTAACAAGAACACAATGACGCCACTGGTTTACTTTGGGTGCCCGACCTCTTCACTTGACCAGGGTTCTAAATTACGAGGCATAATTGGCTGTGGTAAAGCTCCATTGAGGCTTAGAGCCGGAAAACACCTACAACTTAACCTAACAATACAACTAGAGCTATAATCATGAATATTGAGACAAAATTTTTACCTAAGATGTATACCCAATTTTATCAGCACATTAAACCAAGTTAAAAGGACAATGGGGTTGTTTCACGTCTTGGATGGCAAGCTCTAAAGGTTTGTTTTCATTTGTTGACTGAAATTACTTTTGTTTTGGTATTCGAAAATGAGTTTTCTAAGTATATTTTACTTATTAAATTTTTTAAATGCCAGCTTCTTGCTGTGCTGTTGGTTGTTCAAAACATTTGTTAAAGAAAGCTTGCATAGAAAGAAAAGTTTCTTTTCTTATATATCGGTCATTTTGAGAATGAAACCAAAGCAACCAATGAAATCGCAGTACGCGGAAAATGAAAACCAGAGCATTGCATCATAAGAAACATTCCCATTAACAAATTAGGTATAAATAAATTATTCATTTTACCTAAATGAACAGTTTCAGTCAACCCAGTCGCTGGATCAAGTCTGCAAACATCTCCGACGAAAGCGTCCACATAATACAACTTCTGAATCAATGGGTCCCAGTGAGGGCCTTCACCTAAGTCACTTTTTCTTTCAGAAACGGCTGTAACATTCATGATTGTTCAACTACGATGTTGATCACTGCCTGTTTGGCGAGTTCGGTTGTTCTTTTTATTAAAAGGCAGGCAGTCACGTGTTACTTTTGCGCCAATTGATAAGGATAAAAAAAAAACGTATCATTTCCATTTGGCGGTTAAATCAATATTCTTCGGATTTGATTTTGAAATTTATGTTTAGAATGTACGATTTGAAATTAATTTGAGGTCAAAAGGAAAACGAAAAGTTTGGGTAAGTATTTCCTACCGGACGACAGAACTATTTATTTAGAAATACGGAAATTGACATAAATGATTCATATTTTAAAATATATGATATGTAATAGACTATAAACTATGATATGTAATAGATATTTTAAGTACGCTCTTTCCGGATATTGTCAAAGAACCTCCCATGATAAGATAAGGTGATACGCGATCTAAAAACGGACAAAATGTATCAAATGATTTAGAATTCGCACTGCCAAACATAGAAAATGAACAGTTATTTTGTTTAATAACCAGTGCGCAGTGTAATTATACTACGCATTATAACGCTTTATAATTCAACGGTCGATAATATTAAACATTTGAGAAAAGTTGTTTTGCCCTTTTTAGAAAAATAGTTTTAACAATTTAGAAGTTTTTATTTTATCGATCTAACTAGCAATAGTAGTATAGGCTGACTAGGGGGGAGGGGAGTGGGTTCAAACACGTTAAAACTGCCTCTTGTTATTTACGCGCGTCCCTCTTTGTCCTTCATAAATTGTTCAGTACTATAGTCTTCATTTAGTATTTTTTTGTAGTTTACTTAGATAAACTTAAGCAGAAAGCTTATTTCTGCTTGGTGAATTTTGTTGCCGATCGTTGTTACTGAGTTAAATTCAGTACTTTAATTAAGTAGTAAATATTTTAAATTTTTAATGGCAACACCCAGTGTTGTGAAAATGAGGCCTTAATGTTAATCTTTTAAATATCTTATTTGAACGAAGGTTGGTAAACAAATATTCTCTTTTTCTTTTTCCAAAAAGATGAGTGTCCATGAAATAGTTTTCTCATTTATGCATTTAAAATTCAATCTAAAAGTGCCTTAGCTACAATAAAAACTGATCGTGACAATAACAAAAATCCTGAAAATATTTAACGACGTTTATAAAGCACTGGTGCACATTAAATAACAGCGAAACCTGAGGTGGCATCGGGTGCAAACTCAGGTTCCGCCATTATATAGGCACGAAAAAAACCTATTTTTTTCTTCAAGCGAAATATTTGATAGATTTTTTGTAATAAAATAAATTGTTTGACATTTTTTTTCATGAAATTCAGGTGTTTAACCACTAAAATATTTTTTTCTCCAAAACTATACCTCGCTTCAAAAATTCAATCCCTAAAGTTATTACGAATGATTCAATACTGCTTGCAAAAAAATCTCTGAAAAAAAAGTAGAAGAAAGATTTTAAAATCTCTGACAAAATTTTAAAATAAATAATTAAACAAAATTTAGTTTTTATGCAAAAAAATCTATTTTCGATCATTTTACACCTATTTATCAAAAAATATTTATGACAATCTCCGAGTATGAGCCCCTTTTTAAGTAAAAGTAAGTTTCATTTCACAAACCTCTTACAATGATCAAAATCCCGAAATCTTATCTTAATATAACCAACGTTTTGTAGTTGCAAACTCTCCCGTTCTAATAACTAGATACAGCAAAACATCCTAAAGGCTAAAACTAGACTTCTAGTTAATTCAAAGAAAGAAACAATCTCCCTCAAAAAGAAATCTAAATTTAAGCTACACAAGTGCATTCGTTACAAATATCATGAAAAAAATATTATAACTATGACACGGTATAGTATGAGTTTCATTTTTAAAACTATTATTATTCGTTTTTCTTAGCCAGGGTGAGGAATATGGGGGATATAGTCCCCCCACCCCCAAAGAGTAAATCTTTTATATGTATAATTTATATTTTATGAATAAAAAAAGCGCAATTTTAAGAGATATTTTGAAAGTTTGCTTTATAATTGATTCATTTTATGACTCAATAACTGATATTTTCCCAAAATACTTAAGGCAATTTCTAAAATGACATGGTTTTGATGATAATTTTTAGTTACAAAAATATTTATCATGCAGGTTACTTTCTAAACCTTGGTCAAGTGACGAGGTGGATACACCTGGTCGACAACTTGACTTTGAGTGACAACGCCATCGGACTCCACAGATTTAACGAGCACGTCTGTCTCAGTGTACTCGGGGAACAACGTATAATTAAGACCGATTGTTTTTTACCAACAAATATCCGTCCTTATGGGTGGTTTAGAACGCAATAACCTCTGTATGAGAGGCCGATAGTACCGGAGAAACGACATTTCTGCATCAGTGGAGGAGCGAGGAGCCAGCTCCTCCACCAGAAGTGGCTGTGACGTCACCGGAAGGGGCGTGGGGACTGTGAAGTAACCAGACGGAACGTGGCGGATGTGACGTAACCGGAAGGGGCGTGGTGGATGTGACGTAACCGGAAGGGGCGTGATGGATTCGACGTAACCGTAAGTGCACGTGACCGGAATGGGCATGACTATGTGACCGGAAGTAGAGTTTAGTTGTTTGGATGCTGATAGTTGAGTTGTTTTAGTGCTGATAAGTAATAGGATAGGTTTATGTGACGTCATGAGTAATAGGGTAAGTTTATGTGACGTCAGAAGTAATAGGATAGGTTCATGTGACGTCATTATTAATAGGGTAGGTTTATGTGACGTATTTCTAACGGTATGAATTTAGTTTTTAGGAAAGGACAATGGATTAATTTTAAGGAATGGCAACGGATGTTAAAATAAGTGCTCATGGCGCCATCTAGTGTAGTCTTTGAGAAACACGTATTATTTTAAATAAAATGATATTAGACGTGCTGCCATCTAGTTATCCGTTTACAAATATTTGTTATAGACATTTAAAAAAAATAGTGTATTTCTGACTGGATTCGAACACCCGATCTCCAAAAGCGACCCCGGCTCAGTGAGTTCTATGCTTTAACCAACTAAGCCGAGGCCGCTTGACAGTAATGAGAAGAATGAACGTTTATTTCCAGATTCTATAAGTGCTCATGGTGCCATCTAGTGCAGTCTTTGAGAAACATTTATTGTTTCATTTCGAATAAAATAATATTACACCCATTTAAATGGTGATACATACTCGAAATACTTTAGGAATATATTTACTTGGTAATTAAGGTAATCAGCAATATCTCGTAAAGTTGACATTGAAATAATTGCTTTTGGCTATTACGCTCGCCTAAGTGGAGACATGACGACACATAGTCTGAATACTTTAGATATATATCACAGATTTTAGTGAATGCATATTTACTCAACAATTAAGATAATCTCTAGAGTTACAGTCGCGTTGACGTCAAGGGTTTCGTGTACAAACTCTAAAATACGTGTGCAAAACCAACGATATAAGGGATATCATCCAATGGGCGTAGATGTAGATGGTGTTGTTTTTCTTACCGACCAATGAAAAATGTAGATAGGGGGCGCTGCAACCTTTGACTTATCCTAGTTTCAGAACTTGAAAAATCATTCACTCACTAGCCTCTGGCAGCTTACATTGTCTCTAAAATGAAATCAAAATTTTCACGAAAGCGATCGTCCAGCACGTATCCGCCAATTAAAAAGGTCAAATCAACAACAATATCAAATGTAGTTGTTTCTTCTGAAGAAGAAGTACCCATCCAACAAGTCGACCTTTCCCGGAACAGATGTCAACCCCGATGAAATTCCAACTGGAGATTGGTTGACTGCCATATGTCAATCTCTAGGAGAAGTTCCTGTCCTCTACGAACCTTCGACTGATGTCCTTCCTCAGCTGGTCGTCGACATGTCCGAGACCGACTCTCTCCCTACAGACCCTTCAACCACGCATGATGAATCAGCACAAGTCCGCAGCGAGATCGCCCAACTTCAGAAAACCACCACAGCCGGTCCTAAGATCGAAAACGTGCCTCTTATCTATCGAGAATCGAGTAAAACTCTACAAGAGTGGTTAATAGATGGTTGTCTACAAGTCTCTCTCATACAAATAGAAACTTTATATATACATCTACAAAAGTGTTCGCTTATGGACAGTACTAGCGATGAACATTCCCACTTACGTGACTATGGAGCAGTACATAAATGCAAATGAAGTAAAAAAGGTATAAAAAATCACATACTAAATACAAACGATTAAAAATATGCAAACGAAACTTAATTATAAAACACGAATATATACCATAAATGAGACTAAAAATTCTTCTTTTTCAAATGCAACAATCGAAAAGATCAATAATATATACAGGCCGGCACAGCAAAAACCGAATACGAACAAATAATAAAAATATAACAAAATCTGATGCGCCAGTAAGCCTCGATGGCAACCCGATAGCGACCAACAACAAAAAGATAAAATAATAGCAAATAAAAAATCTCAGACCTTACCGAGAAAGATTTAACAAAGTGATATTTTTATCAGTTAAAATATCACGTTGTTAAATCTTTTCTTTCAACTTTTTTTCTTCGCAGGTGGCTTTTATTTTTGTTGTATTTAATCTTTCGTATTTTTTGTATTTTTATATTATTGCTGTGTGTATTATTTGAAGAAGCCGTTACTAAGCAGAATATTTGGAACTTTTTGTAAAAAAAAGGGAAATTTTGTGATTCCACTATAGCAGAATTAACCTAATAAAATAATTTTATTATAAAACGTTTCTTTATTGAATTCTTCCACGTGTAAAGCAACTTTTGTAAAAAGAACAGGTTAAGGAATTGTTCTTTTTAAAAGAACAGAGCAGAGAGCAACTGTTCTTTAAAAAGAACGTTATATAATATATATATATATATATATATATATATATATATATATATATATAATATATATATATATATATATATATATATATATATATATATATATATATATATATATATATATATATATATATATATATATATATATATATATATATATATATATATATATATATATTATATATATATATATATATATATATATATATATATATATATATATATTATATAATATATATATATATATATATATATATATATATAATGAAACACCAAAAAAAAAAAAGGATGGGAGAAAAATAATCGGGCGAGTTTCGCCTAGTTGGCAGGGTTTTGGAAACGCGCCAAGGGGCACCGGATTCTTAAAATTTACCCAGAGATAATTTACCCAGATTTTGCACATTTCTTATGAGATATCTGTTCACAACTTTTCTGCATTACTATTAAGATGTTTGTGAAAATTCTATTTTTTTCTGCTTCCATAGATCCATGAATCCACATCCACTTCCATGGATTTATAAAACAGAAAGACCAAGAACCGAAAAAATCATATTGCGAAAATTCTGTGGGTGATGCAGTTTGATTATTTATACTGAAAAAAGTCCAAAAATACACTAGAGACAGTACTTAGTTTCCAAGGAATATTTTCGTTAAGGACCTATGTTTTCAAATGTATTTTATCTATCATACTTTAATATTTTATTTTCCAGTTACTCGAAAGTTCAAGGAAATGGACAAGATAAATAGCAAATTAAATAACTTAAATACCAAAGTCGACAAACTGATGGCCATACACGCTACATCTCAAAACTATTCGACACTAGATTTCCTGCCAACAGAAGTTAAATTGCCTCTTATTAAATTACCTTTGTAAATATTTTTTTTCTACTCAACGAACAGATGAATTAAAAAGTTATGCGAAGGGAATGAAAAAATGTATAATTGAGAAGTACTGTAAAAGAACGCCCATAAATGAAGAGCTGAGTGGAAGAACGTGCTAAGTGACATTTTTGAAAAAATTGAGATTTTTGAAGTTGGTAGGTGCACGCGTTTTCGTCACTTTTTCAATGGAAGAACGTGCCAAGGATCCTTGGCATGTTCTTCCTCCGAAATCGCCCGATTCCGGAACGATCGTTTAGTGGAAGAACGTGCTAAGTGACACGTTTGCGGAAAATTTTCAGACTTTCGCTTGCATTAATAGCAAAACAAATGGTTCTTTTGTAGTTTTAATCAAAAAGAATTCAACAAAATGTAATTAAAATATTTCCTAATTAACTTTAATTATTAAATATAATCAATGAAATTAAATTTATATTGCGTAAAACTGGGTTTTGAGTGCATTTAGCAAAATAGGAAAAAAATGCATTTTGATTTTAAATATAAACGGAGTTAAAGGTTTTAACATTTTATAAAATGTCGTCTGATTTTTATTGTAATAAACATAGATAATTTAGCAGCGAACAGATGGTATAATTAAAACAAAGCTGCACCTGCTCTATGGAGATGGCAGTTCGCGTTAAAACAACATTGCACCGAATATTCAAAGCATCTGGTTTGTTTAAAAAATTCATTATGGGTACAAAAACCGTTTTAAAGCCATTTTACGTTTGATCTCTAAAGCTATCGAACGCATTTTGTGCAATGTCCTAAACTCCTAAAATTATTAAAATGGAATTAAGAAGCAAGCGGAAAGCTGAATTTTTTGCTTGAAAGTGTGAATAAAAGCTTATACGGTAAGTACAAATTTAATCGAGATTGCTTTGTTATGTAAAACTAAAATATTTTTATAATAATTGATGTAAAAATAAAGTAACGAAGTATAAAACGTTATAAGTTCTTAATATTTATTAAAATATCGATGACTTTAAAAAAGTACTATGCATCACGATTGTAAAAATAAATTGTTTAAACGATCATGTTCGACCGTTGTAGAAATGCTGTAAATTAAAGTAGCTTTCTTAAAATTGATTAAACCCTTAATTGAAAAGGAGAAAGGAAAACGTAAATAAACTTAGGATCTATATCTTGCCATACAACTTATTTTTACTTTTTTTTTAATATCAAAGTTTGTTTTTAAATTCGATTTTTCTTATCTAAAAACTATTTAAAAATTTATTTTGCGAAAACTTACATCTTGCATTATAATCTATTTTTATACTATAATTTATTTTTATTATATAATTTATTACCTTTAAAACCAAAAAAAGTTTATAGCAGCTCTACTTGCGCATGCGCAATTTTCTCGAAAACCTTATTATGACGTCCAAAAGGAACTAGGAACCCGTGTACTAAATTTGAAGTCCGTAGCTCTTTTATTTTAAACTGTAAAGTAGTTTCAGACAGACAGACGGATCAATGTAAAAAAAACCCAATTTTTTAGAATGAGCACCCTCCAAAACGAGTAGAAAGCACAAAATCTTCATTTTGGATTATTGACCCCTCTCGCAATAATTTATTTTATTACCTTATATTTTATATTAGGTAATTGAAAGTAATAACTTTAAAAATTGGACGGGTACAAAGGAAGTTGGGGGGGGGGGGGCATTTTGAAGAACCAAACTAAAATATCATGCAAAAAAAAACTGTGATTTTGTCAATGACAGAAAAGTTGCAAACTAAAAACTTTGAAGCTCATTATCTCGTTTTCACCTTTTTGTCACTTAGCACGTTATTCCACTAAGCTCTTCAAATGTGATATGGCTAATGTTGATCAATGTTAAAACCGATGTTGTACAAAATTCGCAGGGGTGTCATTTTTATGTCGGCCAATGTCAATATGCGATGTTGATCAATGTCGTAAACCGATGTAGTACAATATCCGAAAGGGTGTCATCTTTATGTCGTCCAATGTCAATATGCGATATTGTACGACGTTGATAAATGTTGGTCAATGTCGTTAACCGATGTAGTACAATATCCGAAAGGGTGTCATCTTTATGTCGTCCAATGTCAATATGCGATATTGTACGACGTTGATAAATGTTGGTCAATGTCGTTAACCGACGTCGTACAATATTTGCTAGGGGGGCCATTTTTACGTCGGCCAATATTGACCCCAATGTCGACCAATAATTTTTTTCAATATTGGCCGTCGTTTGTTGTGCTACCTGGGACTTAACAAAGAGTTAAAGTGATGCTTCCATCTATAGATTATGGAAATAAATAAAGAGGAAATATACTATGAACATTTGTATTAGTTTCACATTTCAACAAATTGTAATGCTTTGGGTTGTCGGGAGTGCGCCATTTGGTGCCGCGATGAATACAGTTTGGAAATAAAATATTTTTTTAAAAATTTGTTTTGGTATAATTTTTCCCCGAAATAAATATCTGAATCGCTCTCTCAAATTATAAAATCCAGTCTTCATCAAGCCTCTCATAGCTCCGCGTAGTGAAAAAAAGATTAAGTGGGGTAAGTGTGATAGGGTTTCTGCATTTTTCATTAAAAAAAAGTAGTTCTCTGCTTCAAGTAAATTCCAAACCCTAAAATTGGTAGTGAATTATTATAAGAAACATACCTATGTAGGAAAAAATTTATATGTTTGAATTCCAAATTTAAGTGAATAAAATTTGCATTTCAAAATCCATTGCTGTTTTATCACACTTACCCCACATAGGGGTAAGTGTGATTTTTATGTGGGTAAGTGTGATTTCAGTTGCAATAAGTGGTTTTAAGCCATATAAATTACCTAGCGTACATTTTTCTTAACAATTTAATATAAACATAAATTTATTAGCATTTTACATCTTATTAGAAGTATACAGATAAGAAAAATAAAAAAAATATTGAGAATTTTCGGTTTTGGTTCAGGTTGTGATATAATAAACTAAAGTCGGGATGTAAAAAAAACAAGAAAAATTAAAGTCAAAATACCTATGGTGCTATTAAATTTTTATTATTAGTTAGACTGCTTTTTTTACAGATTGTAATTTTCAAAATCTTGCGAAAAATACAGACGTTCTCTTCGGTCCATATTTGGACATGGGAGGTTCAAAACAATATCGTCCTCATCAATTATACACACGTCATCTATAAATGTCTTTGTTATACTATCATATTTAAGAAATTTTACAGTGATCCCTTCTCGATTCACCTCATTTTCATACTGAACTTGTCCCAAAAAGTGCTTACCGTACGCTTTTTTTTAAAGGCATAATCCAGTAGAAAGGTCAGTTTTTGGTATTATTTCTATTTCAAAATCCTCTGACATATTATGAAATGAAATGTCATTTCCTTTATTCATTTTTTTTATAATAATTTATAATTTTATAATTTAATGCTAATATAATATTTTTTTTATATTTATGTATGTTTTGCATAAGGTAAATGGGGTGTTTGGGATTATCACACTTGCCCCGTGTCACTTATCACAGTTACCCATTACCCACAACTGATATTTTGAGGGGTAACTGTGATTGTACTTCCATACTTCACAACATGTGAAATAATAAACCATAACAGTTTTATATCTTTACCTTTATTCTTTTTACTAACAGAGAAAGAAAAAACAACATGATTTTTATAAAAATATGACACTTATGGAATTTGGAAGATAACCTTTCGAATTTGAAAAAAACAAGACAGTTGCACTTAAATTCAAAAGTTCAAAACTATCTTTAAACTATTATTTAAAGTCAATATTTCTTTTAGTATAAGTGATCTAATGTTATATATTGCAAACTTTTAGATTTTTAGAATGAATCCCGAAGTTTCAAGAGCTGTTTATCACACTTACCCCACTTGACCCTACCACAAAATCATATAAAACATCAGTGTTCGTCGAACGTGCAAAATTAAGAGGTCCATTGTGAATATAATTTGCGTGTAGTTTTAGTGTGAGGTTATTTTAGCCAAACCTGCGCCTTCTCTTAGCCCGTATCTTGTTCTTGAACGACATTGATTCAACCAAATGTAACCTGCGACTCCACTAATGGTGATTTTTGAATGACTATTTTGAAAAATTAATGCGTGGAATATAAAAGTTTGACTTAGCCATAGTAAATAATGTGTATGCATTTTTTTTAAGTTAAGACTTTTTTACATTAGGAAAAAACTTAATAAACAACGCTTGTTTTTCAAAGAAAATATTTGTTTTAACTTGAATATTGTACTTATAATCAAAAAATAATCCATTTTTCAAGCTAAAACAAGTATATTTGTTACAGAAACTGTCCCTTAGAACCACTTTCACATAAAATTTATTAGCCTGAAAGAAAAAGCTCCTTAGCCCAATCGTCAGAACATAGGCCTCTCATACAGAGGGTCCCGCATTCCAAACCAGGCCACATCCTATAGACGGATATCTGTTGGCCAAAATAATAAAATCAACTTAATTACGGGGTTCCCCGAGTACACTGGGACCGACATGCTCGTTAAATCTGTGAAGTTCAAAGCCCCGACGGCGTTAGCGTACGATGTCGCTCGAAAATCTGGTTGGATGCCAGCTCAGGTGCCGGCCGACTTCGTCCCTTGACTGAGGTTCTAAATTTCGAAGCGTAATTGGCCGTGTTAAAGCTCCTAAAGGAGGCTAGAAATAGACAGCCGGAAACGATTAAGATTACCAAATTTACCAAATATGGCTAGTTGGCCTCTGTCTCTAAAAATTAGATGGATCCACTTATGTGTGTGTTGTCTGTTGTGTCTGTCTTACTTGACGAAGGTTTATAAGCGGGTCGCTGACCAAGCACACAAACCTGAATATATATATGTCTACCAACCAAATATGGTGAAGGTTTATAAGCGGGTCTCTGATCAAGCACACAAGCCGGAAATACGTGTACCAACCAACCAAATATGGTTTATTTGCAAACAAGGGCGGATCCAGGGTGACAATTTGGGGAGGGAACTTATAATAAATAAATAAAAATAATTTGTAGTTAAAATTATTTTTAATTACAATTATTTTTAATTACAATTATTTTTAATTACAATTATTTTTAATTACAATTATGTTTAATTACAATTATGTTTAATTACAATTATTTTTAATTACAATTATGTTTAATTACAATTATTTTTAATTACAATTATGTTTAATTACAATTATGTTTAATTACAATTATTTTTAATTAACATTGTTTTAATTAAAATTAATTTTTAATTTATTTTCCATTGTAAATGCAGTTTTCCATTGTAAATGTAGTTTTTTACTATTAATTTAGTATGTATATTACTAATTACTTTTTATAAACATTAATTAGTTTGTATTTTACATAACCCATATTTGTATTATTTAATTGAATAGATAATTAATGTCTTATTTTTTTAATAAAAATGGGGTTGTGTGTTTCACGGAGAATATCTGGCAATAGCTCTGCGGTTTTGTTTTCATGTCTCCCGAATTACTGTTGTTTTGGTATTCGGAAGTGAGTTTCCGAAGAGAATATTTTAGTTGTTAATTTTTTTTTAATTCCAACTTCTTACAATGCAAGTTTTCCTTGATAAATGATTAAAACAACCAACAGTACAGCAAGAAGTTGTAATTTAAAAAAATAACAAAACTTAGAAAACTCAATTTCGAATAGCAACAAAAGTAATTTGAGAGACATGAAAACAAAACCGCAGAGCTATTGCCAGATCCTCCGTGAAACAACCCCCTTAATAGTAACAATTAAGAAAAATTTCATTATAGAATGTTTTTATTTAAAATTTAACTACTTAGATAATTTAAATCACCTGATTTGTTGTACAGAAATTAAACGACAAGCTTCTATTATTAAATTTAATTATAAAATGATTTGTGTATAAATTATTTTACATTTACTTAGTTTATAAAAACAGTAGTATATTTAACATATTTCAAAACTTAATTATTTAACTATACTGGTAGTTAATGAACACATTTAATTAAATAGTAATTATTAAAATATTGATCAATATTCTATCTAAATTTTTAAAAAAAAAAACTTCTTGATTTGCATGAGAAGTTTATATATCCATTTTAAATAACACAACTGCCAATAGCCCTCCTATAGCTCTAGTGCGACGATAATTCAACATAACCCTAATCATTTATGTCGTTAAAATATATAAAAATAGTAGCTAGTTTTCATAAAACATGTACTTAAATTTTAAACAGCAATTAAAATGTAATGAAAACAGAAAGCTTATTATAAATATTAAATACAAATACATCTCAATGAAATAAATGTTAATCGTGCAACAAATTGCAGTTTTGATGCATTATCATTAATCTCGTTAATCATTTTAATATCATTGAGTACAGGAAATGTCAGAAAATGTTATAAATTGGAACTTACTCATTGATTAGATGAAGAAACCCATAAAAACTATTATTCTTACTCTTACTCGTATGACATCTATTTTGCTCCTATGAAATGTAATTGTGACATACGAGACCGAAGGCGCGAAACACTCCGATTGAAGCATTGAATCACCTGCTTAGACGCCACATTTATTCCAAAAGAAAAAAACAACCACCCGTAATATGGTCTCTTTGGTTATCAGTTTAAAAAATCCAAATAAAAAAATCAAAATCTTGTTCGCACGAAACAAGCAACTCATAAAAAAAACAGTACAAATGAAAAAAAAATCGACGCCAAAGGTTTTTTTTTTTTTCAGACTTGCCGTTTTCTTATTGTAACCGATCCGACGCGTTTTTCCGTTTTCTTCCAAATACAAGCTTTAAAAAAAACCACAAAATTAAAGTGTTATACAAAAGCCGTAAGATTTATTACGCCAGCTGCAAATGTTTAGACATTTTTTAGAACGATTTTTAAATGAAATTCATAATATTGGTCACGTGTGCTCCACCGTTCGTCATCGGTAGTTTGCTTTTTAAGTATACTATAGTTTAGTTTGAAATATCGTCGCACTAGAGCTACACGAGCGCTATTGGCGACCGGCGTCATAATTTAGAACCACAGTCAGGTGACGGAGCTGACATCTGAGTAGGCACCCAGCGCAACCGTTAAGATAGACATCGTACTTAGCGTCGGGACTTTGGAGCATATTTAACGTGTACTCCCTCTACACGGGGTATTATTCGTCGGACATTTTTGGCTGCGCGGTCCGTTTATAGGTCGGCAGTTATTTTGGCGATGTCCGGACCCGAACCTGGAACCTTCTGCGAACAAGGCGAACGCCTTAACCGACTGGGCTCCCCAGCCCCTTAAGTATGCAATAACTTTAAGGTTTCGGTTAACCGTCTTTATACCTTTATGGTCAAAACATATATTATTAGGGCTCTTTGGAAAATTTCTATTGTTGACAAAATTTTAATTTGACTACATTAATTTGTGTCTGACGCGTAACAATAAACATACTCATATTCAAACTCACTACAGATACTTTACAGTAGAAATTACGATAGAAAAAAGCGCGAAAAACTCCTAACTTATAGTACACTTATTTCACTTATATTAAGCAAAATAAAAACCCTAAAAATGAAATTAAAAAAATAGTCATAGTGGAATTTCTTTGATTTATCAACGAACAAATTGCACTATTATACTTGAAAACGAATTCAAATATGTATATCTGTCAATATTTTATTTCTATGTTTTTTTTTATACTTCCTTCCTATTCGAGAGGATAGCCGTCGTTATTGGCGCCATAAAAAATGTATCTAAAATCTTATTCCCGCCAAAAATAAATCCGAAGGGGGGGGGGGATAGTTTTTATTTCTTTTTTTTAACATTGCGTAATAACCTGTTCCTCCAAAGCGCCCTAGCCGTAATATTTTTTTCCATGTTCTAGTTCTAAGTTGAGAATGCAACGAGTTGTAGTATAAATATAAATATTTGTAAAAAATAAAAACATTTCTTTACAAGTTGATTCTATCTAGTATAAATTTTAAGATTTGGGGGGGGGGGGGAATTTCCCCCTTCCCCGTGGATCCGCCACTGTTTGCAAAACAAAACGAAGTAGTCTGAAAACTAAGCTTGTGCGCATGACGGAAGTAACGTGACACCATATATCTTTCTCATCCTTCTTACTTTCGAGAAAAGAGTATAGAGCTGTTGCATCACCTTCCTCACCTCTCTTCTTCTGCACCCCTGACGATCGCTGATTGGATGAAATCGGTTGCACGGTCTGGCCAATTTTTCGTATGACATACAAAAGCACGTGCATCGGCAAAACACGGTAAAAAAAGTGTACATAGGTTGCTAGTTTTCTCTTTTTAATATTAAAAATGCAATCGTTTTGCATCATTATAAATTGTAGGCAGAGCCGGATTTCTAAATAGGCTAAGTAGGCTGTAGCCTAGAGCGGGGAATTTTTTGGGGTGGCAAATTTTACGACCAATTAAAGCGGCATTCGACATAAAAAATATTACCTTTCCGCGAAGGGGGGAATTAACATTGTGACAGGGGCGGCAAATCAATAGTAGCCTACAGGCGGCAAATATTTAAATCCGGCCCTGATTGTAGGAAAAGAGGAGATCGAAATAAAAAGTGTTTTTCTTCAGATTGCCAGTTATTCCGAAGAAAAGAAAGGACAGTAGAATTCGTTTAATATATCGGAAAGAAAACAAATTAAGTGGTTGATATCGCCATTAATCGGTCGGATCTGACCGAAAAAAAAATGAGTTGGTTGAAAGTGTACTGACAATTTTAGTTCATCCTTTGTCAAAGAATATGGATCCGATCAATTGGGACCCGAGGCAGGTCGGATAATAGAGAATTTTCATTAAATAATAAAACTTATAGTACAGAAGACCACCGAAAGTCTGCGAACCTGAAATTCGTCAACGAACGAAATACTCGCTGGTTTTGCAGTTGTAAACTTTGAATTTTAGTTTTTAGTTATCTTTGAAATTGAAACTTTCTAGCAAAAAGAAAGACGATTCTGGTATTTTTTTTAAAAATTTGGAGTTCTAGAAAACGTTTTTACTTTTTTGAGTTGCCGAAGCTTTTTATATGTATCTTTAAAAAAAACGCGTTTTCCCGATTTCATACTGGTCTTCCTAAGCTCTATCGACACTAAGAAAGTAATCGGACGTCATGTTTAGTTGTTAAATGTAACAATTTTATTTATTTAGAGCACAACTAAAAGAAAGATCCAGTATATAAACACAATAGAAGAACGGATTTGTATGTCCCAACGATTCGGTTGCTAGGGGTTGCCAGATGCAGTAAGTATAGGCCAGTTAAGAATAGGTCACGTGGTTGCAAGAACTCTGATTCATAATCACTTGTTTCGTTTTCGGTTTGTAGGAGAAAGGGGAACTGTGGACAAAATATTGCCGTCAGTTATAAAAGTTTTCGATTCGCCGCGAGATGAGAATCATATTCTTATTATTTCGATAATAATGAACGTGGTTTGTTTGTAGGTTTTTACCCACAAATAAAAACCACGTTTGAGACAGAGCTTGACGGAACTGTGGCGTCACTGCAGGCGCAACCGTTGTAGTTAAGACGAATCAGCTGCCATGTGGTTTTGTAGGTTTAAGACAATGGTTGACGTATTGTTGACGTGGCCGTTCCAGCTGTCCATTATTATAACATCACAAAGTTGAAAATTTCAAATTTTGTTTATTTCTCTAATTCATCAAAATTTATTTCTAAGCTTTCTTCAAGTTGCGTTTGCCGTATTACCAGCTTTTTAAACGTATATCCCCTAAATGTGGTTGTGATACATATGCAGAAATGTGGTTGTGACATTAAAAATTATCATTATATGCGCGTTCATATGTGCTGAGAAATTGGCGGCATTTTGCCAGCTATTTTGTGAAACAATAGGCGCGTTTACATGAGAAATCGAATCCATGGAATGCCAAATCCTCCATTAGGGGAAAAAGTGGTCGAGCAGGATTTCGAACCCAAACTCCGCAATCAACCCCCCTTCGTAAAATAAGGCGTTTACATGGGAACCGGGAGTTGATGACGTAGAAGCGCGGAACATCTGACATTTCTTGACAACTATACTTGAGTAATGTATTAATTGTGACTCGTATATTTAGCTAGCAATACTTTTCTATAAAACCTTCATTTCATAATGATTAGCAATATTTTGATGAGCTATATAAAAATTAAGCTTAAGTTATATAAAAACAAATTGAACAAAAGTTATATAAATTAAGAGCTTGAGTTATATAAAATTCCGAATCCACAGACAAGAAGTCGAAGTAGAAGTGGCGGAAACCATGGAATGAAACGCAAACCCTCCTTGATTGGAGGGTTTGCGAAACCCCCCAATGAACCCTACAATTACCCGTTCTGCCGGGGTGAAAAATCCCCAAGAGGGAAAAATTGCGGATTGCTTTTCATTCCATGGATTCGATGGCTCATGTAAACGCGCCTCTTATAACCCCGTTCACATGCAAATAGCGGCATCGCGGAAGCGACGTCGTAGCGTTAACGTCACATCAGGGTTACTACACGATGCTGCTCTTTTCTCCGTTTTAGGCAATTATATTTTTTTATAAAAAATTCTATTAAAAATTAGAAAAGCAAACAAATAAGATTAGCTTTATATCCGCATAATTAACTTCATAATTACAATGATAACCAAAAATTTTTAATGAATTATATTTTTGTTTAAATTAAGTTGAAAGATTTTTTTAGTTTTAACCAAAAATTCCGAAAATAAAGGATTTATAATAAAATAAACTCCTGCTATGCATCTTAAGAATAAATATTTTCAAAGGAATGATTAAATGTGTAGCAATATGAAAACACAATATAATGAAAAATTAACAAAACCTTAGTAAATAAAAGCATACTCGCTTTATATGCATTCTAGCATTCTAAAACAATTGCCCCTAACACAACTGACAATTTTTTTGCATTTGATAACCGAGTAACTGACGCCAAATATTCCGCTGATCAACAAACCGCAATGCATACAGAGGTTACATAAAATCATTACTACCTACGAGGCAGGTACGTTTTCGCTACCGCAATTTTCCCTATTCCCTAGAGAGGGATTTTTTCCCTAAAAGCCGGCATTGCCCTGCATGAGAACGGGCCCTATACATGTGTGACAACCACATTTAAGGGATGTTTGGTTTTTTAAAATAAACCGGTTTTCAGTTTAACTGGTTCAGGCTAAGAAGTTAAGAACCAGTGTTTTTCGGTGTCACTGAAGCCGTACACCGTTTTTTCGGCTTAACTGTTATGGTTTTCCATCCCTAAACCAGTTTCGTTTTGAGGAAACTTTTTTACCCCGGAGAACAAGAATTTTGGATAAACGCTGATCAATCTCTTCTGGATCTGCTGTTTTTATTGGAAATTCAATGTTTTAATATTTACTTTAGGCCTTTCGAGCCTTTCTTCATCTTCATAACCCATAAGTGCATACCTTATGCAACAACAAAATAGTAAAGCATTTACCTACTTTTCAAATGAACCCCATTCCCAGAAAGTTTCGTATTTTACGCTATTTTCAGTGTTATCCTTTGATGCCTAATTAATTATACCTTGTTAACAGTTTTATTACAACCTTTGACCATACCTCCAATTATCTTTTGTATTTGATAAGTTTTGATAACGACAGGAAGTTCACTGTCAAATTAGCTAAACTCGACTTGGTTGTTGAGGCGTGTTAATATTGAGAATGGCTTCGGATGAAACTATTTCTGATGAAGAAAAGGTTTATTTTCTTTATATTTTCCATTTTTATAATAAAATTTTGAACTTTCGTTACATTGTTACAAACAAAATAGGTTTGCTCCGATCATAGTTATGAAGATGTTTAACAAAAACAATGCATATATTGTAACTTTTTAAACCGATATATGACGATATTGATAAGTTGTTTATCAATATTCAGGCAATGTGGCATACCAACCAATTGTAAAATAACAATGTAAATAGAGGAGTTTCAAATGTGTTTATCTGTTGAAAGATTTGAAAGGGTGTTTTCCGTAATGCAAACTTTTAATACTGTTTTTAGGTTATTACAAAGTTTAAAATAGTAAAAATACGGAAGTTGGAAAAGTTTGCAAGTGAAAAATGAAAAATATTAACTTTTGGTTCTTTGCTTGAAAATAGCACTTTTCATTTTGCTGTTATGCAAAAAAAAGATTCTTCAATATAAGAAAGCAAACAAAGATTTTTTTTTTAGTTTCTCTTTACAAAAGCACTTAATTCCTTATTTGGAATGCCTAATGTATGAAGATAAGAAAATAATTTTTAATTTTATTTTTTAATTTGGGGCTTTTTAACGAGTTATTTCTCACAGCTTAACGCTTTACAAGGTTAAAATAGTTTTTAATGGTGATTTCTAATAAATCAAACCTTGTTTTGTGCACTATATTAATGAGAAGGGCAGCGTCCAATTTAAACAAATGCACAAATTTACTATAAAATAAGATGCCATATGTATGCTTTCAATGGTGACTAGTTGACTAAATACTTATTTTATATCTGAACCACCTCTCTTATTAAAAATAGAACTATACTAAATCGCAACCTTTGCCGTAGGGGCTGAAGTATACATTGACGTCCGGTAATTTTGTCGCCAATCTGGCAACCACGCCAATTTTAGTTTTACGGCAACCCTTGGCGCCGAAAATTTTGCAAAATCGTCAAACTGTGAATTTCGCCAATTTTAGCAACTTTTCCTATTGTTTTTTCCCCAAAAAACCCGAAATCTGAGGTTCGGCAACCTTGTAGGTTTTTTTTTTCGACTCGCACTGGCACATGAATCTGAATCTTTATTTTTTAATCTATTTAAATCTTAATTGTTTTTATTTAAAAGTAAAGATTTTTTGTGCAGATAGATTTTTAACTCTATGTTTAACTATTTAAAATGATTATTTTTCATTATTTTTTTTCGGCACTTGCTGTATTATGATCCACGTTTTTTATTATGATGGTAGGATTTACTTATTTTTCCTGGTATGTAATGAATGTTTTATTAAAAAAAAGTTTTTTAGTGCTTTTTTAATCTTTTTTTCAATACTGTTTAAAAAATATTTTTAGCTGTAGAAAATATTTTCCTAGTAGATCAGTTAATTGTAAACGTGCACGTTTTCCTTATTTAATTCTTATTTAAATCGCATTAATATTAGTTAAAATAATCATACAATGGTTTAGAACATGTTATGATTCTATTTTTTACATTGTTGATCGTGAAACAAACTGTTAAATTCCGATTACTTTTGTTAAAGATCGCTTCTATCGTTAATGCCCTAGTATTAGTTAATGAGATTTTTCATTTTTTCCGGGTCTTTTTGCTGTATATTTTCGGTCTCAGCGATATATTTGGGTAGTATTTGTTGTCATTTTAGGATGGCAACAGACTTGGCTGACACCAAGTTTGTTGTCTTTTTGACTTGGCGACAATTTTTTTACTTGTCGCCAAACCCGGTCACTAATGTATACTTCAACCGCCGTAGGTTTTTACCTGGCAGAAGGAAAAATTTCAAATACTTTTTAATGGGTTGCCTGCGAGTTTTTTTGGGACCGTTTTTCGATTGGCGCATTCATCTAATTTTGATTTATTATTGAGCTTATTTCCAAAATAAATTTCTTGTACCTCAGATATCCGAAAACTTATTAAGATTTCAATTTTGTGTGCTTTTTTAAGTAAAAAGTGGTAAATAAATGTATATTTTGTATAAAATAAGTTTACAGGGTTTTTTTTAAAACTGATTTTAATATTGTGGCAGTTGGTTTAGAAATTTCTTGTTGCACTAGAGCTCTACTTGGGCTACTTGTGACGGACCTCGTAAATTAAAAAAATCATATTTTGAAAGTGACAAGGTGGGCACCAATGCAACCAAAAAATAACATAGTACACAGAGTCGGGACAAAGAATGACAGATTTAACTTGCACCACTCATGTACACAGCGTTATTTATTGTTGTTTTTTCCTTTGCTTGTGCGAACCAGTTGTTGGATCTTTAGGGCGATGACCAAACCTACAAAAGCAAAATCTGCTGCATAAATATGTATTTAGTCTAAATAAGTTTTGTTTCACTTTCATGTCAGTTTTCTTTCTAGGGAAACCTAGTTGTTCAACCTTAGTTAAAAATTCTTTTTGACCACCATACGCTTTGATTAGAAATTCCAGTAGTTTCTGGATATATGGGGGTGTTGAAACTAGATTCATAATATATGATTATAATCGTATATTATGAATTTATGTAATAATTAGGGATGCACCGGATAACGAATATTCGGCCAAAGTCTAAGCCGAATACTGAATATTTGGCCTACCTAAACCAATTTTTATTTTTTGTTGGATCTAAATAAGTTGTATTCATTATTCATCAATTTCAATTAAACATAAACATATAAGTACACAATCACACAATAATTTTAATACAATATAGCTATTAAATTTTTAATTGAAGCAACACAGAATAAAGTAGTATTCGTTTGTTATTAAAACACGCCTTTTAGAAAGTGTAAATTGGTAAAATCGCAACACGAAAACGGAAGTATGAAAACAGAAGTAGGTGGATCCAGTGTAAAATGAAAATCAGAAAAAAATAATAAAACCATGGCTTACAATATTATTACACAATTAAAAATTTTTTTTAATCTTTTAGTGAAAAAATTACAATTGTGATATATATATCGTAATTGTTTTTTTTTAAAGCCCACTCATTGTAACTGTTAACTTAAAGAGACATGTTTTTATTATATAACTTGAGTAAAGCTTGATTTAACATTATAAATAACTAAAACTTAAGAATTTCAGTATATTATAAAAGAAAACAAGTCCTGTTTAAAAAAATTTCGACGTTTAATAAAGATAACTTGAAGAAATTTGGAAATTTTTTAATTTCACTATTCGGCCTAAAGTGGCCGAAAACCGAATATTCGGTGCTTCCCTAGTAATTATATATTGTAAAATACTCAACAATTTTAAATCTCATTTCAAAACCAGATAACTTCACATTTGAATTAAACCACTTTTGTTTTTATGAATAGCAAAGTTAACTTCATCCTATGTGTTGATGTTTCAGTACACAAGTGGTTTAAGTCATGTGGACTTATCTGGTTTTAAAACTTGACTATTAAATTTCTCTCGAAAGTCGTATCTTTTCTTTATTGCCCTAAGGTTGCCTGAAGAACTGGTGAAGAAACCAGGGTTCGAAATTCATAGTCTCTATTCTCAAAAAGTAACTAAGTATAGTGGTTCTCAACTTCGTAAAGTGGCTTTAAACTACCTCGCCCAAAATATTCAGCTTGAAATTGCAAAAGTTCACCTATCCTAAATATTGTTAAAACCTTAAGTTGTGATTCTAAAATCGCACTACTCTGGCAATCTATAAGTTTTGATACTCCAGTGAACTGTAAATTTCAAAATTGCAGCAATCTGTAAATTGACTCCGTCAATCGTAATAGTGTGTCGATCTTAAAATTCCGAAACTTCTTTAATTGAAACATGAAAAACTCGGAGGCGAACGTAAAGTCCAGAAAGACAGGCTATCATCAATTGTGAGTTCGAATTCATTGCTATCATCAATTGTGATACTCTGATGACTGTATATTTGGGTAACTTTTATCAAATTCTATAATCATAAAAATTCCAGTGATTTAAACAGTAGACATCCAGAGTTTGTGAATGAATAAAAAAGAGCATTTTTTAATAAAAAATTTTCACAAAAATGCTCCTAGATAATGAGCATATAGTCTGTCTCAAAAGTTTAGACAAAAGACATTTTGAGTCACAAAATTTCACTACAAAGGTTTAGTTGAAAAAACTTATGGTAGTAAGAATCAGGCAAATACAAATAATTAAAAATATCATTTCATTAAAAAGTGCTCAAATCTCATTAAAAAGTGCATTGAACGTTTTCTTGATGAAACAGTCTTTCCCATATAAATATCCCTAAAAAGCATCAAATTGTTTGTTTTGCACTTGATTACAATGCAGTGATAGTTTTCTCTTCAACCCCCCCCCCCCCAAAAAAAAATAATAATAATAGTAATAATGTCCGCCCCTTTAACATAAATTCACTTACGAAAGTTCGGTCTTGGTACTGAAGGTTTGCAGTATCTTGAGAAAAAAACGGTTTCTTAACTGGTCAAAACCTAACCGGCTTCTTTAGTGTTGTTAAAATATGCTCGCCGCTCGGTGTAACTGAAAGTTGAAAAATGTTTTTAAAAAACGGTTTTCCCTCAAAAACTCTAGCATCAAGGTGGAAAGTTTGTAATGGTGTGGAGGAAATTTATGTTAAAAGGACAGACTTTTTTTAGGGGTTTTGAAGAGGATACTATCTCTGCATATTCTACCAAAGAACACATCACAACAATTTGTTACTGTTTTGGGATATTTATATGGGAAAGACTGTACATTTTTCATCAAGAAAATCGGTCACACAATGCATGTCTCCATAACCACGAGTTTGTGGTAAAACTTTAAGGTTATTGACTTGTGGGCATTCAGTCTGGATTTAGATTATATAGAGATGTTAACTTGTAATTTTGAAGCAGATATTTCACCATAAAAGAGTTAAAATGGCGATATAGGCTGTTTGGTATGAAATGGAACCAGGAGTGTTATTAAATCCATTAAATTTACCGTATATTATCGTGTTTTTAAATTTATCATATCAAAAATAAATGCAACTTGCGAAATAAAAATACGAAATTAAGCCATTAACCGTGCATTAAATTGATTTTCTCTAAATTTTTTACAGATTTTTTGGGTATTTTTTGCTATTAATTATTATTATTAAATATTATTATTGTTTTCATTTAGATTCATGATATTTTCAACTATTTATACCTGCCTGAACCTTACTACTACAAGCTTTTTCAACTGAACCTTTTCAATGAAATTTTGTGACTCAATATGTCTTGTCTAAACTTTTCAGAAGGACTATATGCTCATTATCTAGAAGCATTTTTGTGAAAAATATTTTTTATTAAAAAATGCTCTTTTTTAATTCATCCAAAATGTCTACTGTTTAAATCACTCTAATTTTCATGATTATAGAATTTGATAAGTTACTCAAACATACAGTCATCAGAGTATCACAATTTTAGGATCAATGAAATTCCAAAATTTTAGAAATCACAATTGATGATAGCCTGTCTTTCACGTTCGCCTCAGAGTTTTTTATGTTTCAATTAAACAAGTTTCCGAATTTTAAGATCGCCACACTATTACGATTGATGGAGTCAATTTACAGATTGCTGCAGTTTTGAAATTTACAGTTCACTGGAGTATCAAAACTTATAGATTGCCAGAGTAGTGCGATTTTAGAATCACAACTTAAGGTTTTTAAAAACTTAAGGTTTAAAATATTTAACGGCCGTATCCACTGCTTTTTTCGACTGAGTTAAGTCGCGAAAACCGGTCCAAACCCCTCGTTTGGGGAAAACCGTATTCACCGCTCAACTTAACTCCCGATTTGCTGCAACCCTAGGTTCCAAATTAAAATCGCCGAATTGTGAGCGTTAAGTCGGAACCCTCCGAGTTACGCATGCTCAGAGGCGAATTTTTTTGGTATTGTTTACCTTTACGTTCGGTGCCGCTGTTTCGTTTCCAAATACGGATGATTTGAAAATTTGAAAGCTAGAGAAATCTGAGTTATAGGTTCTTTTTATTCTGTGTTTCTTTCAAAGTTGGTCAATGTGTGTGTTTATATATATACATTCTTGAATGAGATTTAGAAAGCATGCTATGGTCATTCCAGTTACGTTAGTTTTGATACTTTAGCATGACAAGTCCCATTTACATCGAATGCAATCTAACTCGAATTGAAATTATTAATTTAGTGATCGGAAATATGTTTGGAATCTCTTGTTTATTGTTTTTCCATATCTAATGATCGATAACAATACTATATTACTCGATTAAATTTAATATTACGACATTGCGAAATGCAATGATATACGATAGTAAACACCTTAATACTATGTTTATCAACTTGTTTAAATAAGCAATACTATATTCTTTCTTGCAATAAATTAAATAATATACCACTTGCTTATCATATTTCAATATGAAGTAATATTGTTTTTGAAAATCAAATAGCATTGAATTTATAATTCAAAATATTCTTGTCACAAATGTGCCATAATAAAGGCACGTCTCAGAATATCCAGGTACTGCCAAATCCAAAAAGCACCGTTTGGAATTATTATAAAAGTTGATGCAATCATTAACTGACAAAGTTCAGAAATACATAGGGCTGCCATAAGAAAGGGACGTCTCAGAATATCCAGGTACTGCCAAATCCAAAAAAAGCACCGTTTGGAAATATTATAAAAGTAGATGCATTCAGTAACCGACAAAGTTCAATTTGGTATCAATATTTGGTACTAAGCTTTTTTTTTTGCTTCGCATGTATTCCTCAAGCCAAGTGGTTCCTGGAGATGAACCACACTGTCATTGTTAATTATAAAATAAAGTTTTGGGACAAGGTTATTGCTTTAAGTATTTTTACTGTAATATGTGAACATTCATAAAGGACGTCCCAGTCCTTTTCTTTTAGTATGCAGTTCTTTTTTTTTCCCATGAAAACATTCAATCACCTCGAATCTTTTACACACATTTTTTATGATTTTCTATTATTGCAAGTTATGTATTTGAAGAAAATATGTATTTTAATTTTCAAATCGAATTGTAAATATACTCAAGAAGAATAAAATAAACGAATAAAAATAACAAATATTAACGACGAATAAATATCAAGTATTATAAAAATATATCAAATATGAGATTTGCAATAATTTTGGTGTGCTGAAATCGTAACGCGTGAAAACATTTCAATAACCAAAACAAACAAGAGAACCATGCGGGACAACCAATCATGATCCCCTCTCAACCAATCATGATCCCCTCTTTCACTGACCCCCGTGTCTGTACACTCGTTGTTCAAAATGCATGGTGAATAACTATTTTTTAAACGAGGGTGAACTAGTTAATCCGTGGGTGTATCAACTTGTGAGTTAACTACAAGCTCTCAGATTGCGGTGGATACGGGCGTAAGATAGGTGAACTTTTGCAATTTCAAGATGATTATTTTGAGCAAGGTAGTTTAAAGCCACTTTACGAAGATGAGAACCACTATACTTTGTTACTTTTTGAGAATAAAGACTGTGAATTTCGAACCCTGGTTTTTTCAGCAGTTCTTCAGGCAACCTTAGGGCAATAAAGAAAAGATACGACTTTCGAGAAAAATTTAAGTAGTTTTAAAACCAGATATAAGTCCACATGACTTAAACTACTTGTGTACTGAAACATCAACACACAGGACGTAGTTAACTTTGCTAAGCATAAAAACAAAAGTGGTTTAATTCAAATGTGAACTTATCTGGTTTTGAAATGAGATTTTAAATTTTTGAATTTCATAATCATATATTATGAATCTAGTTTCAACACCCCCATCTATCCAGAAACTACTGGAATTTCTCTTCTATTGGTTATTGACGACGGACATTATAATTTAGAACCAAAGTCAAGTAATGAGCTGTCACTCTAGTAGACACCCAACTCAACAGTGGAGGGTGATGGCAGCGTACACATCTTTGAGACTTTGAAGCCTGTTTAACGTGCTCTCCCTCTACACAGGGTATTATTCGTCGAAAATTTTTTGGCTGCACAGGCCGATTATAGGTCTGTAGTTATTATGGCGATGGCGGACACGAACCAGGGACCTTCTGTATGTAAGGTTAACGCCTTAAACAACAGTGCTCCCCAGCCCTGCATTTAAGCTGCGATTTTCTTTTGAAAGCCTGGGGGGAAAAAAAGCGGCTTAAATACCAAATAAGTTATAAAACTTAAAATTTTGCCTCTCAGTATAAACATTGCTACATGAAGTGTAAGAGAATAGAATATGCATACATAATATATGTTCACATGTTATCTTCAACATTACGTTTATAACGTAAAAAGTGGAGGATACTACAATCGTTCAGTCTGTCACCCACTTTCATAGCCCAAACTACAAATGCTACAGACAAGTATGATATTACAAAAGTTGAGCGCATAAAAATTAGAAGACATTGAAAATTTCAGAAAAAATTTGAAGTTCTTGAATTATTTGAAAAACTGTAAAATTTAATACTCATTTAAAAAGCATAAGAAGCCATTTTTTTTAGGATTAAATCACCATTGCCATTCACAACAATCGCTTGAGAAACTTTATTTCTTTTCCATAATAAATTAAAAGAAATTTATTTTTGAGACATAAATCGGTTTGAAATGACGTCAAATATATTTCACAAAGAGATTCTTTGATTGTATGTTGATATGAAATGATATGAATATTATATATTTATTCTTTGAATATAAATTATTTAGCAAACGATAAGTAATAATTATTGAGTTTTCGAAAGAAAATAAATGGAATAGGTCAATTTCAAAGTGAAAATTTTTTAATATAGAATTAATACCGTTTTGAAGGCTTTTTTTCTGTTGAACACAACTGTTGCATGGAAGCGGGTTAAGTGACATTCTGTTACAAAGCTACTTGTTTTAAAGTTGCACTATTTGCATCCAGGAAGTTTTTTTTAATTTGTCTACCAAGTTATAGATTTGGATTGCCAAATCAGAACCTTGGTAGACCTACGACCATTAAATATCTTTTGCTAGCATGTACCCTGACTACTGAATAGTAATAAGTGTATGATACTGTTTTTGTATTTTTCCCCTTGTTGATTAAGTTTTACATGTTTGTGTGAAAAATGTAGGATTATGCCTGTAACTGTTTTTATTCATTGATGTTTTCTTTTTTAGATGCGAATAGCCTCTGACTTTATACTCCACTCTCCTCCTGGTGAACAAAATGAAGTATTTAATGGCAAGTATATATGTTTATTGTAGTATTGATTAATGAATCTGTCATTCGTCTGTTTCTATTGCTGTAGGTGTGTTGGCTGTAAGGTTTTCTTCTGTAGGTGTTTCGGCTAATTTAGAGTTTACGAGTATCCGCTAATTTACAATTTAAGAGTTTTATCACCAAATCTGGAAACCTTGCACTATATACTTAAATATCCATATTTAATGTTGCCACTATTTCCTAACATAAAATATTCTTAAAATTTTAAATTTGTGTTTTTATTAAAATTTTTGGATTTGTGTGTTACTTCATTTTGTAATTTGAGAGTTCGGCAGTTGAAGTATCAGACCATGAAGCCATAACGTCGTGGAAGGATCATTATTCTCTTCGAAATAATGAATTGTCTAAGGTCTTGTTGACCAATACTTGTCCTAAACTAGAAAAATACATCTTCACCAATCCTAAATTTGTTAAACTATTACTCTGATCATAAAATGGCAAAAATTGGCAGTCCTAAAATGGCACAACTTCGAAGATCTAAAATTTGAAAAGCTTCTACAAACTTCATAAAATTCCCACATTTTGACTACTGTAAAATCCTAAAATTGTGGTAATTGTAAAATTTAAAAGATCTGGCAATCTAAAAACACTAAAAGAACTCAGTTGACCGTAAAATCCAGAAACTTTGGCTATAGTAAATTGTGATTTTCTCCATTTTACAATTCCAGATATCCTGAAATTGCCAAACTCGGAACTGAAAAACTCTGGCTATCTTAAAATTGCCCATTTGGTCACTGTAGGCTCTAAAGTTTGTAGAGAATTTAAAAAAAAAATTCAATAATTTTTTTTAAAAAATGCTTCTAGGTGATATGCATTTGCTCCTAGTTTTTTTTTACATTAGTGGCACAAATTGCTCCTAAATTTTTTATTCAATTTTAAACACTGCTTGGGAAGCTTTTTAAAATAATTAAATGATTAAATTTCAGGAGTTATGATTTTTAAATAATTGTAACATAAAATAAGTCTTTAAAGCTCTATGTGAAAGACAAATTATTTCTGTAAGATAGGTGTGTGTTTTTTTTAACTAAATGATGATAATTTTTTATTATATTCATTTTTAAAG
Source organism: Oedothorax gibbosus (assembly GCA_019343175.1). NCBI lineage: Eukaryota > Metazoa > Arthropoda > Arachnida > Araneae > Linyphiidae > Oedothorax > Oedothorax gibbosus. Next base: position 217,348 of record JAFNEN010000453.1, on the reverse strand, counting down.
TTAACTCTGCTATTCTGGATCTATCACAGTTCAAGAAATCAAAAAAAGTGCTTTGTAATTTTGGGCACTGTTTTGTTTATGTTAATCAAGTTTAATGTTTATTGCTTATAATATTTTGCTTGGTAATTTTCATAGCATCCACCGATAATGCCTCGTAATAATTGTTAGTTCTCGCCCGAGTGTCATGCATTCTAGAAGCTTTAATGCAAGACCAAATTTAATTGGCTAACCAAAATAGTCTATCTGAGCATATTGGCCTATGAGGCGGTGACCATTCTCAGTTTTCCATTATGGGTGAGTAGCCTGTGTGTCTGGATATTACCAATTGACCATGCCAAGTGGTGATAAATCACTAACCCTCAATTACCATCTCAAGCAAGTTTAGCACTTATTTATTGACTCCGGGATCATGAAGTACTGAGTTAGCTCATAACCAACTCCCCGACTTGTATATAAACCCAGGTTGACAGCTTGGGAGTTAAACATGCTAACCATATCAGATGCAACGGAACCCCATAATCAGATGGCGCCTGAAGTCTTAATATGAAAAAATGCTTATATTATGAAGTATATTAAATTATTTACCACGCTAAATATATTAAACATATCTCAATTTATATTTTAGATGTCAGAGTGCTAATTAATAATGATGCTATTCTTAAAGAAGTTGCTATAGGGTAAGTTTAAACTGACTTTATATGCTAATTAATAAGTTATTTCCATTTTCTAAAAATAATGTCTTGGTTACTTCGGTCTTCAACTGCTGATTCGATTGCAAATCCCATACTCGTTGCATTCTTTTATCATCGAATTCCCAACAATTTAATAGTAAAAAAAAACAAACTTTCAAGTTAAGTACACTTCGAAGATTTAAGTTTTAAAGGAAGTTTCTTTATTAAATGAAACTGATTACTATATATTACGTTTCTCATGATGTTTTTACTTAATTAGTATTTAATTTCTTTATTGCTCTACCTGATTTTGTCCTTTTTTTTCACTGATATAGATCTTTAAGCAATTTGCCAATAGCAGGGCTTGCTTGACATAGTCACATTAGTGTTTTTTAATGTAACAAACAAAAATAGTGCATCATAAAAAGCTTTATTTTTTAACTGCACTAAAATATTAGGTGATTGTTAAGCTTAATCGCTTTTTAAAATATTTACAGCATACTTTATTCCTTACAAATATTACTAATTTTTATATATTTTTTTTAGAATGTAATGTCTTAAATTTAAAAATTATTGAGTTTATATTCATTAATTGTATTCTGAAAGTCTCAATAGTGTACTATGGAATCCTTGTAAGTTACTTCACTTTCCAACAAGCCAAAAATTCATTTTCCAAATATTTACAACCCCTGGCAAAAAGTATCCGATCACCGAAATCATTGACCACAATATATTAACATAAAACGTTATTTTCCACAAATTCGAGATTTTCAAATTAAATTTTTTTTTTTTTTCAAATTAAAGTATTTTATTACAAAAGTTAGCTTATTTTGTGTTATAAAAAATGATAATATGTACAATAAATTGCAGTTAACTTTAGCGATACAAAACATAAATTAAATAAAGTCTTCAAAGAAAAAAGTTTTTGATCCTCACTTTGTGGGGAAAAAAGTATTCGATCAAGTCACTTTAATATTTTGTGGGTCCTCCTTTTGCCTTGATTACTGCATTTAGGTGCCAAGGCATGTATGCGACCAACTTGCGGCATAAATTTGATGGAATTTCACCCCAGCTTTCTTTAATGGCTAGGCGTATTTCTTTGTTGGTCTTCTCTTATCAATGTTTCTTTTCAAACCATTCCAAACATTTGCGATTGGATTGAGATAAGGACTATTAGTATTTGCAGGTCACTCAATAGTCTTTATTGGAAGAATTTCCATTTGGATTTAAGAAATTCTTGACCTGTTTACTTCGATGACATGTCTTATCATCTTGAAAAATGAAAATGGAGGAGTCACCAAACCTTTCCTCTATGGTAGGAATCAAAACATGTTCTAAAATGTCAATATACATTTCAGAATTAATTGTTCGCAACACTATACACATTTTACCGACTCCTTCGGAAGTCATGCAACTCCACACCATAATAGAACGCTGATATTTAGTTTTACTTTTGAGACAATCGTTTTATAACTTTTCATCAGTTCACCTCCAAACAAAGATTCCAACGCCATCTCCAGTTCCTAGGCAGATACGAGATTCGCCCCTAAAAATAACCTTCTTCCAATCATCAGAAGATCAGCTTTTATGTTTCTTGCACTATTGCAGACGACTTTTCTAACGTTTTTTAGTCGTATATGGTTTCGTTTTGGCTTTGCAGAAGGGAAATCCTTTATCGTTTAAACGATTTCGCACTGTACATGCATATACTTTTAGCCAATATTTCGACCACTCGGCATTACATTGTTTCGACGTACAACTTTTCATAGATTTGTCAAGATCAACCAATTATCTGTCTTGCCTATTTAATGTTGCACGTGGGTGACCGCTTCAAGGAAGATTTTTGACATCATTAGTAGAGCGATATTTTTTCCAAATTTCACAAACAGTACTTGGGGCCCAGGCGAAAGTCTAAGCAACCTTTCTTTGAGATATTCCATTTTTTTAAGCATTTAACAATTAAAAGTTTTAGGTTTTAGACAATTAGTTTTAGGTCTTTAGACAATTCTTTCTTTCGAGCCATACTTCCGCTGATGCGAAACTAGTTTTAACTGTCAAATTGAGATTCAACCTTTTATACTGTTTACTTAGATCTTGTATGCATGCGCCAAGCAAAAAAAAATTGCATATAACTTAAAATACGTTGCGTTTGCTTGCGGCTGAATATTTTTTTCCCCCACAAAGGGATGATCGGAAACTTTTTTCCTTCAGGATTCAATGTATTTTCTCTTGAAAATTGTTAACTATAATTTTATTTTCTGTTTATATTTTTATTTCTGTTTATATTATCTGTTTATTTGACTAATTTAGTCATATTTCACAAAAAAACCCTCAAAGGTTGGAAAAAATATTAAAATTGTAAAAAAATGACTGATGTGAACATATCGTAGGCACTGCTTTCGGTGATTGGATACTTTTTGCCAGGGGTTGTATATATTTCAAAAAAAGTATGTGTAATATATATTTTGGACATTTAAATCAAAAGGATGCAAAGGGATTTCTTTTTAAATAAACTCAATAATTAATTTTTCTGTTGATAAAAGCAATTAAATTGTAAAGAATATCATGGTGTGTATTTTATATTAGAAAAAGCTTTAATACTATTTTTTAATTGAATGTCTGTAAAAGATACTCAAAAGATAAACTTAATTATTTTTTATTTATTTATAATTCATCATTGTTTGTAGTGTTTAATTGGCATTACCCGGACATGGCCATTTTTTAAAGTTAAGTTGCACAAAACAATTTTTTTTAGTTGTGATATCTTTTAAACAGTCTTAAATTATGGCAAATTATATATTAAATTATGTCAAAACATGTTAAATTCTATTTCAAATAAACCTTTTTTAATAATTCTGAGCTGATTCAGAATACATCATTTTATCACTTGACTAATTTGACGTTGTTTTATCTTTGACAGGCCATTTTTTCAATATGATAAAGATCAACTTACTCCTGTTAAAATTGAAGGATCTAATTTTGATGTAAGTTTATATGCTTTTTTTTTAATTTTAAGCTGATTATCTATTATCAAACTTTCCATTTTTCTTTAAAATTTTACAGGCTTTAATTACAGACTACAATGACTTAGGTTCTGGACGTTTTTATGATCCTAGAAGCCAACAATCATTTAAGTATGATTTTTTAAGAAAAGTAACTGTAGATTTCCGGCAATGGGAGCCACCTGATAAAACAACTGAAATATGGCGAAGAGCTTTTGAAGAGGCTTTTACTTTATATACTCAAGATCATTATAGGCATGGTACATGCAGTGTCTTTAGCAATAATACCTCGGATGGCAATATTACCTTAACAGCTTGCATTGAAGACCATCAATTTCAATCTTCAAATTATTGGTGAGATATTCTACTTTAATTTTTCTTACTATAATCTTGCAATCTGCATACTTGTCAAAGAATGTAATGTTAAGTAAAATCCTTTTAGGGAATACCTATTTAACAAAAAATTTTTTGAAACAATATAAATGACTAGTTTTTAAAAAAAAAAACTTCATAAGGTTAATGTGTTATTTTTTTTTATTGAAGAAAGAATTACAGATTATATATAATAAACACATAAAACATATATAATTACAAATTATATATAATAAAAGATATTCTACTGTTACCAAAATACTCTTTTTCAATGACAAAAACTTATTTTCTTAAAGGAATGGTAGATGGCGTTCCATTTGGAGTGTAACGTTTTCTCCAGATTCTACTTCAGCTGATGTAGAAGGTGTTGTCAAAGTACAGGTTAGTTTATATTATTTCAGTTCATTGTTTAGTTCATATTTTGTTGAGGGTAATCCATAGCAAATCTAAGTTGGTATTGCCACTCTGAAGAGCTGAGTGTTGGCTGTATGAAAGATTTGTTTGTCAGAGGCTAGAATTGGGTAGTCAGGACTCAGGAGCATTAATAAAACTAAACGTTATTATTTTTAACATTGTTAATCATCATCAGTCCAGGATTTGTCAGTAGAAATCTAGAATAGATTTCCACTTCCTAAATAATTCACATTTTACAAGAACAAGAAATCTGCAGCTGTAATCAACTGTCTGTGAATGATTCAATTTTGAATATTTTTTTGCAGACTCTTTTTGACCTATTTTAATATAGCAAGGTATGGTAATGAAATTCCAAAAAATGTTTATTATAGATCTTTAGAACTACTTTGTGTACATTCAATGATAAACAGCTACATTTATCACACATTTTGCATTCATTTTCAAGCTGCATTGAAATATGTTGATAGCTTATAACTTATTATATGTTGATACAAGTGCTATTTTTATTTGACTCTTGTAAAGTATTTCGTCTAAAAACATTAGTTGGAAAGAACATATAAAATAAACTTGACTTTTGTAATATATTGTACAATAAAGTCTTAAATAATTTTGTGGGTTGTGTGATCATTTCTATTTTTTCTTAAAATAGATTCATTACTATGAAGATGGAAATATTCAACTTGTAAGCAGTAAAGAAGTAAAAGAAACCCTATCTATTTCGGTAAATTTAACTATTTTGCTTTTTCCCCTCCTTTTTAGTATTTTTACAAGTAAAAAACATTAATCTTAAACCAGAATTCTAGCATTTAAATTAATTTTCAAAACGTATGTGTTTAAAAAAAAGCATGAAAATCTATTTGTAAAATATTTAGACTGTTTTATTTTTTGAAACTAAGTGAAAGTGTAGTTAAATATTTATTTATCAGTATTTTATTGCAAAGATGAATCCTTTTGTAAATTTATTTTTTGAAATTTTAATTAGTTGAATAACATATAAATAATAAATGTTTTTAATTTCTACACCTGTGCAATACTATTATTTATTTCTTCATGTCACTTTTTATAAATTGTTTCTTTTTTTCATAGAGTGAACAACAAACAGCCAATGACTTCGTTACTATAATCGAAGAATCTGAAACAGAATATCAGTCTGCCATTTCTGAGAATTATCAGACTATGTCAGATACTACATTTAAAGCTCTGCGTCGATTGCTACCTGTGACACGGACCAAAATTGATTGGGCAAAAATTCTAACCTATAAAAAATTAGGAACTGAATTGAAACAGCATTGACAGTAGTGTTATGTATACTCAGTCAACTTGTTGAAAATTATGTAATAGAATTTGTACAGTTGGATGATATTTCTTTAAGAATTGTTTATTAATGTTGTATTATCAACAATCTGTTATAATTTGCTTGCATAATTATGCGTCTTTGGAAAATTGCATTTAATTTGTTAGAGAATTGATTTTATATCTGTAATTTTTTATGCTATATTTAATATTTTAGTTGTTGATTAGAGGTTACCTTTCTTAAGATATATTTTAAAGGGAGCTTTGTTTTCCTATTGAAATCAATTATATACAATTTTAATTGATTTCTAGAGGAACTATATTTCTATGGGACTACTAATCTATTTTTATTCGTGAGTTTCTTTAAATACAACTGCACATAATAAATTGTTTAAAAAATATTGCCAATTAAAGTATTTTGAGTTTTTTAATGCTTTTATTTCATTAGAACTAGTACAAAACATTTACACATTTTAAATTCTGACTGGTGCAGTACAAAAAATAAGTTACTGTGCCTTTGTTTTGACAATTGTGCATGAATCAGTAGTATTCTTTCTAAACATGAAATATTCATCTCTGCGGATTTTTACCACCTCACAATTTCTTAGAAATATCATCCTTTGGGATGAAAAGGTTAAAACTTAAAGGTGGTTATAAAATTTGAATAATTATGAACTTAACAATTTAAACGTTCTTGCTAAACTAATATTAAAGACAGTGTTAAAAACATTTATATAAATAAATTGTTAATGTAAATGAAATGAAAGATACTTTATATGGGTAACAGTTTATTAAAGATTATAAGTTCATATTTTTAAAGATGGTCATTCATTAAAATAAATCTTGTACCCTTACACCTATAATTTTCACTGCCAATCTCCAAGATAAGATGCCCTTAACTTATTTAACCTTCTGAAGGATGCAGACATATACAGGGTGAAGCAAATAAGTGGCCCCAACATAGCAACATTTCTGTCATATTCTTATCTCTAAGTCAAAAACCAATATAAAAATGGGTTTGCTAACATGAAGCCATTGATCCCTTCAATATTAAGCCCAAACAAACGCTTGGCGAGTTATTTGCCGGCAAATACGCTATGATTTGAAAAGCTAGTTGAAATATAAACAAGGTTTGTAGAGCTCTGATCAAAAAAAGTTCCCACTAGTGATTATTTTGATTGCTATTTATCGTAGAGAATCTGACCTTTTTGTTTTTCTTAATACAAAACATTCTAAATTGATTACAAGACCCCAAATCTGGTGTTCAGACCCGCTTCGGAATGTTTTTGAACTTGTTGACAGCAGATCCTATGGCTGACGCCATTTCGTAACTATTTGTTGCATAGCACTCTTTTTACGCCCTTTTACACATTTAAATTCTTCAACAAACAACTGGTCACATTTTTTCCACGAATTCGTTTTAATAAAATTTTCTACAATGAATACTGCTGTACTGTGAGTTTCATCTTCACTTGTGAATTGATCAACTTAAGGGTATATCACACGAGCAACTTTTCCCCAACCCAACTCTCAACGCAACCTCTGTTCCGACCATGATTGGCGGAAATTGTCACGTGCTATGACGTAGGCGTTGGAGAAATTTTCTCCAACTCTGTCGATCTCTCGCGACGGAGTTGATCAACTTGGTCCCAACAACCAATCAGGTGAATCGGTGACTGTCGCTACACTGACGTCACGGTTCCGTTTTGGTTGAAGCCAAATCTTCAGGTCATATTGCGCCAAATTGCCAAGCTGTTGTTTATTTATTTTACATGCACGATATTTTGATTTTCAATCTGAAGTATAATTAGCTATTTGACACAAAGAGGAAATAAAACTCTTTGATTTGACATATCTTCTTATTTTTTCGATAAAAAATGTTGAAAAGTTGAGGGTTTTTTTTAAACGGAAATTGTTACTTAGGGCCAATTCCACACAAGATTTATTTATATATCTTAGAAAAAAATGCTTAGCACAGCTTTTAGTTCAACTTTAATTGTAAGAAAAAAGCTACTTTTTAAGGACTTTCTTACGTTAATTCAATAATTTTATATATTCATTTGCTATAATATGTAAAGTAGATGGGTAAAATTGCCCCTTTTGTTCTAAATGTGAAAGATACTGTATATCAGCTTTAATTTAAAATTTGTAAAAAAAATATTTGAAATTTTAAGCAAAAATCCAACAATTTTATAGCCTTCAAAATATCTCTCAACGCAATTTAACAATCTATAGTTGGGAAAATAAAACTTTTTAACTTATATCTCTCAGTGTTTATTTGTTTTATTACAAAATAAGGTGAAAGAAAAATTAATAATTATAAGAGAAATCCTAAGCATGCGATAAAATAAAACTCAAATCAATCCAAAGGTCCTATTTTTAATAAATTGTCGCCTACTGTAGAGATATCGTTTTAGTTATGACAGTCGGAAAAGAGAAATCTTCTCATACTCTGGCAACCCTTTAACAACTTTGTGGGGGCCGAAATTGGGGGGAGAAAGTTGCGTTGGGAGTTGGGTTGGAGGAAAACGCTCGTGTGATACCCCCTTTACACTCACACTGATGCACTACGATCTGAACTGGCCAGTAGTCCATGAGTAGCTCTAATGTGATGCTAATCCAATGCAAAAAAAGGTTCGTCAAGTGAAACCATTACACGCTTGAATAATCTTATTTCCACTTGAAAGCTTTCAGGCGGCTTCAAGAGTTTTTCTCGTCAAGCATTTCAACGTATTCTCATCTCTAGACCGGGGCCACTCTTCTTTGCCTCACCCTGTATAATAAACCAGTCATCTGACAATTAGGTTTTCCAGCACATTTTTGTGGTGCAGTGGCCATTAGTAGGTTATAGTTAAGTAACTTCAGGTTTAAGGTGTTAAACTCATTTAAACCCACACACCATTTTATAATTAACTCGGTTATGTTACAGGGTTCCCACCGGTCCTTGAAAGTCCTTGATTTTCAATTTCAAGGACCTACTTTATTTTGACCAGAAATTGTTGAATAGTCCTTGATTTTTGATTTCAAGGACCATTAAATATAATTAGAATTGAGTTGAGGAAATCTAACCAGCATAAATAAAATATATTCAAATAACAATCCTACAAATTGAACCCACATGCTTTTGCATGTTTAATTTTTGCTCGCTCTGAATATCTTTCAAATTGAAAAGTCTCAATCCTAACTTAAGAGGACGCCTTTTGGAATCTCCAAGTCAACCCTCTAGATTTTCCGAAATCCAGATGGACCATAATATGCAGTTTATCGCCTTTCGCTGTAATGAATACGATTGACTGTGTCTATTCAGGCTAAATTGGCCCCCCACTATGACAGCCCTTCCCTGAAGGGGGTTTGAGGAGAGGGGGGTGAAAATCGCTGAAGGGGTTTTTGTCTGGAGCGTTGTGTTCAGGCGAAAGAAGAATCCAAGGCAATAAGGGAAAAAACTGCCTACTGAAGTGGGCTCTGACCACATGCATGTGTATGTTTCCAATTTCTTACCTTATCAGTAAATGACTTTTTCCCAATAGTAGAATATTGGATGCACAAGACGAATAGTAATATTGACTGTGAACTTTGAAAATTATTTAAAGAAGCTTCGCTAAACAAAAATAGCACACATAGGAATCGTGTGAAAACTTAGATATCAATAATAAATTGGATGGTATCCGAAAACTAAAAATGGAATTACACAGGAAATTCAAAGGCGTTTTGCAGCAATCTTGATCGATAATAAAATGTAGCTTAATTAAAAATGACGTATTTTTACTTTCAATTACCAAAAAAGAAATATAAGGTAATGAAAGTAATTGTGATGAGGTCGCAAATTCGAAATACATATTTTGGTGTTTTCTACACGTTTTGGAGGTTGCTAATTCCGAAAAAGGGGTCATTGAAACGAGGATATTTTTTTGTATAAGTGTCTTTTTTGTGTTATGCTCAATTGTCTTTTTTTTTAGTTGCCTTGGAGGGTTTGTGCCCCTGTCTATCTGAAACTACTTTTGGTGAAGGTTTTAGAAGGTTCTCCTGGTGTTGCTTTTTTGCTTTTTTATTTTGTGCGCTTACCGTTGGCTCTATAATATTCCTATGTCTATTGGTTATTCAGATTCATTTCGCTCATTCGATTCATTTCGCTCTCTTTCTTATTTTTTTAATTATCATTTTAGATCTGATAGCAATGGGTTTTGGTATAAAAGAAAAGTTAAGATGTCAGGAGGAGCAGGTTCCGGTCTTTGTGTTGAAGAAAAAACACATATACAAGTACAGTACTTGTCAGGGTAATTTGTAAAAATATGTTTACTTGAATAATCGCTTTTGGCAATGAGTTTTGGCATAAAAAAATAGATGTCAGGAGGAGCAGGTTCTGGTCTTTGTGTTGAAGAAAAAACATATGTTGGAATACAGCACCTGTCAAAGGGAATTGTAAATGTATGATTATTTGAATAATCACTTTTAGCAATGAGTTTTGGCATTTAAAAAAGTGTTAGATGTCAGGAGGAGCAGGTTTTGGTTTTTATGTTGAAAAAAAAACTATATATTGGAGTACAGCATTTGTCAAAGGGCAAATGTATGATTATTTGAATAATCACTTTTGGCAATGAGTTTTCGTATTTAAAAAGTGTTAGATGTCAGTAGAAGAGGTTCCGGTCTTTGTGCTGAAGAAAAAACATATATTGGAGTACAGTACTTGTGAGGGAATTTGTAAAAATATGATTGTTAGTAAAAGCAAATATTCCAATGAGTGTCGAAGATAAAAACTCATTTTGAGGTGCAGGCGGTTGTCGGAGGGATATTCAAATATTTCTTTTATTTCTTTTTTTTCTGTAGTTTTAAATTCTGCGCATCCACAATATATTGGGGCTCCCTTATGGGCATAGATCTGGGGTGACGCGGATCGATAAGTTCTGGAAGAATGCAGTTTTTGTAGAATTTTACAAGGTGGGATTCCATTTGCTCCTTCCAAAATGCATCTTCTTTTAAAATTTTTTCTATTACCATGCCTATAGGGGACCACACAACAAAAAGACAGTAATCTTTTTGGGCGATATGCAATTGACCCTGAATTTGATAAAAGTGATCGTGCTTCCGATTAATTGAAAGGATTGATTCCTCATCCTTATGGGGGATCAGTAGATGCCGATCAAAGGCCCGAAAATCCAACACAATGGAGATCTCATATCCTCACAAAATTGTGAAAAGTAACATTAAAAACTTAATAAACCAATACAAAAAATATATATCACAAGGCAACACCAAGTCTATAAGGATAACCGTAATTAATAGTTTATTTAAAAATGTCTTCGCTCAACGGATACAGAAGTTACTTTCAGCATCGGGGCCAAAAAAAAAAATTAAAATGTCCATATTCTTATGCAGCCATGAACTATTTTTCTAATATGCATACAATTTTTAAAGATAATGTGTCGAATTAATTAGAATGCCATAAAATACATCAAAGAACAATACTAGTGCAGTGGGGAGGGGCATGTTGAAAATATTCCGATGTCTATTGGTTATTCAGACGAAATTTTTCTTCTTATTTTTTTCTTAATTATCATTTTTGAATTAAAAGTAATTTTTATTAAAATTGAGTTTTAAAAAAAAACTTGAAGTTAAATGTTATTCTAAAACAAAAGAAAAATGATTCTAAGGGGCCACTTGGAAGCTGCAAGGCCCGTTTGCTTTGCCTAATTGGTAATCCGGCCTTGTGTGTTTCCTATTATATTGCTAAACTTATCAAAAAAATTACTTTTCCCCAATATTGAATACAAGAAAAGTAGTATTGGCGACAAAACGAAATATATTTTTCTCACGCTAAATAAAAATTATCACTCATAAAAAAAAAAAACATAAAAGTAATTGTTTGAAAACTTCAATATCGATAACAAATTGGTTGGTACCCGAAAAACAAAAATGTAATTACACAGGAGAATAACAAGTAAGGTTTGCACTAATATTAATAAATAATGCAATAATGTAATACAGACAAATAAAAATTATATACAGTTTTTTTTATTAAAAACAATAATCCGTATAATCGAGTTTTGTTTTAGTTTGCGCGTTTTGTTTATAAGAAAGGTATTACGTATAATAGCTTTGTCCAAGAAGCACTAAACCTATGTCCCGTTTGGTATATAAATACTACTATGAAATTCCCCTATTGACCAAATCACAGTTTATCTTCTCGAAATTCCAGCCGCCGAATGCGTTTCTTCAGAAGTCCTTTCATAAAACCCAGCCGAACTCATTGACAAAATGCAAAAATCTAGACCTGTTAGAAGATCCCTGCCCCAAAAAGCAGACGTTACACTCCACAGCCAAACTAAGCCCCGGGAGAAGTTCCCCCCTTTCTTAGAATCAGGGGCCAGCCACACCACGCTAATTGACCCCTGCAGAGCGACAGATAACAGCGTCATTAGGTCATAGGGTTGCTGTAAATGTACATTTCATTTCTGTGTAACTTTTCGTTGAAAATTTCTAAAAAATACAAATATTTACATTAAAATTTTTATAACAATTTAAATCGATGTGGAAAAGTATATTCTGTTTACGAGTGAAAGAATTTTTGCTCTATCTTTATTCGTTAGAGAGTTGTGTTAAGTTAAAGTTAGAACTTAACGCGCACTCAATTTTTTACAAACTTCAAAAAATTATTAAAAATAGTAAATATGTGATTTTCACAAAACAAATTACTGTTATGAAATCTACTCCTTTCGTTCTTTACAATGATACAAAAAACTAGTAACCTTTTATTAAAATTGTGTCGGTAATTGACTTGCGAATATTCTCCATAGGAATAACATTACGATTTTCAAGTTTGAAATCGAATGAGTCCTCTACAACACATGTATCTATGGAAGGTCTGTGTTTCGCTCTACGAAGGTCGAACGAAAGCGAAAGGTCTCGTGTTCGTTCAATGAGCCTTACAACACCAAGTATTCCTATGGAGAAAGGGTCTCGTGTTTCGCCCTCCTATACCCGTTTGGGTTCGAATTTGGAAAAATCGCTTTTTAGGACTTAAATTAGTAAAATGACGTCTTAAGTACAAAAGGAGAATGAGCTTCTTAAATTCGAAATCTTTACCTCCAATAATTTTGGCTGGGCGTTGATACATGAGTCAGTCAGGATTTCTACCTTTATATATAGTAGATTGTTTTATTTGTTAAAATGGCGTGTTATGATTAAAGGTCCTTGAAATCTTTGTCGAGTCTCTTTGAAAAGTCCTTAAAAACTCCTCGATTTTATTTTGAAATAAGAGTGGGAACCCTGTGTTATATGCAAAATAAATAAGATGGCGCTGCCTATAATCTCAACCAGCGCTCCATATACCTCACTTATGGATTAGAGGTGCAGCAGTAAACATGACTTACTTAACTTATTACTGTTTTATGGCAATAATTGTTTATATAGCAAGTCGTCAATGGTTGCCTCTCCTCTACTAAACATGGGGGGTTCAACCTTGCCTCTCCATCGCGAAAATCATTATTATTTAAAATATTTACGAAACCAAAGTCCCATGAGGTACCGTAAGAATCCTCACACGACAAAGGCACAACCAAATATTTTAATATGCTTCAAAAAGTCCAGTAATACATTTCAATGTTACTACATTTTTGTATGCATTTTAAAATATAACTATTTGTTAGTGTTAAGTTTTTTTTTATTAATTTGTAAGCTAAATTGTTTAGAATTTACATTTTAAACTTTTAAGTGCTTGTTATTTTTCAAATATACGTATTCCTAAAGTCTCCGATTTAAATGCATGTAAAAATAATTTAAGATCGTGTATATCTATTTTTACATAACACAAAGCATTTAATCTGAAATTTGCAGAAATACTTTTTACTTTAATTAGGTAAAAGATGGAAATTACAGCCAAAAACAAAATAAATATTTTTAAAAACTTTAAATGGATCACCCATAAAAAAAAATAAACAGCAACAATTATAAAAGATTGTAGACTTTTAAAAAAAAAAAAGAAAAAATTAATTTCGACTCGTAGAGTTGAAAAACCGCGTAGTGTATTGACATGTAAGCGTTGTTGGTGGCGTCACGATCGCTCAACTAATAGCGAAACGGCTCAAACAGAAACTAAAATTAACGAGTTTTTGAAGTTGAATAATTAAATAATTCTTGAAACTTTCATTTAGATATTTGAAATTAGCGTTGCTTAAGCTATCGGAAAAATGTATTTTTAGCATTTTAAAAAAATACGGGAATTGTCCATCATATAAAGGGCTACGAAAAGGGTTAGGCTGAACAGTGCACTAGAACTGCACGAGGGCTATTGGCCCACAAAGTTTCTCTTTTTTTATAACATCGACTGTATTGTTGTATAGCAGTAAAAAATATTCATTTTTTTATAGTAAATTAGTAAATGTAAAACTTCTTAAACTACTGTAAACTCGTAGCGGGCAGGTAGATAAAGCACAGTGCCGCAGAACAATTTTGGCACACGCTATGTCATCAGCTGCTTTTCCCCTCCAGTGTCGTTTTTTTTTTTTTTGCTTTTAAATCACTGACTTTGAGTCGCTGTAAGTAAGTATTGCACCGAATGAAGACATATTTTGGATTTAGAAGTTTTGATTCTTCAAAAAAAAAAAAAAAATTGCTAAACTTCCTCATTGACTGGGTCTACCTTAAAGAAGGACACTGAGTATTTCATTAGTCAAAAATTTGACATATTTTTACCCTTGCCATTCTGTAAATACATCATGCTGATGCTGTAAAAAGGACATTACTAGGTGAAGTAGCATAATAAAACTGCTTGTGTTTCTAATGTTCAGACACTAAGGCGTGTGAGAACATTTACGAAAAAAAAAGTTTGTCCACGAATTGCATCAGACAATATTGGATAATATTTTTAAATATCAGTTTTAACAAAATAAGTAAGTATACAGTAGTATTATTAAATACAAATCAAACATATTAAAAACCTTTAATGTTAAAATCTTTTTAAAAAGTTACAAATGTTTATTATACAAATATGAAGTTACAATTACTGAGCAGAACAAATATATTTTAAAAAAAATATGAACACAATGAAATATGAACCATTAATTATAATCCAGACTTTAATAAATTATTACTTAAAACTATAAGAAATATAAACCTTTAACACGAAACTCTCTTAACAGAATATTACACTTACGACTAACTGAAAGCATTTTCTTGTCTCATAAAAGCTTTGGGTTAACACTAAAACTTAAGTGTAATAAGAAATAGTTTTATATAAAATCTTCTTTCACAATCGAGATCATTACAAAAAAACTACTTATACATCTGCCTGTAACGTCTTTTTTCCCATATTTCAGTAGTTTTTAGTTGAATTTAAACTTGCAAATGAACATTTCATCAAGTAAAGTAACTGCTATCTATGAATTCTACAAAGGGCTAGGCCAAGCACGAATAATAGTTGGTATTCTTGATTTTTGTTTAGAATAAATCGAAAGTAACAATCTCTCTTCATAGAGGAAAATGAAATTTGATAATAAATATTTATTTTTTTAAAAGCAGAATTTGAGAATGCAATTTCTTTCTTGTTCACATTAACAGGGTTTTACTGTAAAGAAACAGCTGGCTTTTGTAACAAATGTGTATTGAATATATTACAATGGGCCTAAGAATATTTTTCTGGTTGAAATAAAAATGTCCAATTTTAATTTTTTAGTAAAAAAATCAAAAATACAATAAGAAAGACTCTACCAAAAAGTTGGGTAATACTAAAATTAAAATTGAATATTTTTTGAAAAACTGTTATGCTCAACACATGATCTAGGTTAATAACTTGAAGAGTTTTTATAATTTTCTTAATAAATATATATCAAATAAATATTTATAAATAAACAACTTTAAATAGACTTATAACTTTTAGCTTACTTGATATTATTATTTTTTAATCCAGAAAATTACATTTCTTCTTTCACACCTGTAAGACAAACATGATGGAAAAATTGCTTATTTTTGTTCAGAATGCTTACTAATTAAATAATATTATACATTTTAATTAGGTACGAGATAGAAATGCATAAAATTTTTCGTTTCAACATTATAATGTGTTCTTCACACAAATTAATACTGTATTCTTGCAAGAATAATTGGTACACACACTCCAAAAAAGTTTATTACATTAAACACGTAAAAAAACAAATAGGAAAAACATGGCACACAATTTTATTAGCAGGGAAAATAATATTAACACACTCTTCAATACATTTAGTGAAAATGTCTTAGTAGTGTCATTTTTTAAGAAAGCTTGTATAGTTTAAATATACTAAAACTGTAAAATGTGCATAAATCAATCCACAACAAATGTATATAGGTTGTTTTGGGAAGATATAAAAAAAATCATGTTAACAAATGCATACCATTATATAGAAAACCTACAAAATCTTATGTCTTCAAGTCTTAATCTTCCTTTAGTTCTGTGGCAAGTCACATTTTTTTCAAAGCCAGTAAATAGATGCTAAATATATACTTTTAAACAAAATAGTATGATGTTAACATATTATATTGCTTATAAAAACATTAGTTAATATCAATTCATTATCAGAAAAAATACAACTTTTTATATTAGCAAAATAGAGGTTGTTAAACCTTTTATGTAACACACTATGTTTAGTTTTTTTTTGTATAAAACTTTAACTGCATAAAAATATCACCAAATAACTAGAAGTCATATTTTCTAGTTGTACAGGGTAACCTACACAAGTTCCCTTGATTTATCAATTAATACAAAAACCAACCCAATTTTGAAGAAGTAGTTACTTTATGGAAGTATCTTTTATATAATTAAGACAAAATAGGTTTATATAATAACAAGTTATGAAAAAAGGCGTTTAGTATACCTATTGATTTACACCTAAGAGAAAATTTTATATCTATTTCTGGAATTTTATGAATATTTGTCAGTGTCTTATATGTTATACAACAAAGATTTTTTTTTAATTCAATCGAAGGAAAATTTTATATACGATGAAAATAGTTGATTTATCTTTGCCAAATTAGTTCACTTTAACTCAATCGTAGCTTTCAAATACAAAAGGTATATATCACGTACATGGCATTTTAAGAATATACTTCTAAAAGTACACAAAAAATACTTCATTTTTGACTCCAATAAATTAATGAGTATTCATAATGCTTATAAAAGCAATGTTTAACATTGATTGCTGCCATAGTTTTATAAAAATTATTCACATTAGTATAAAATTAGCTTTTGCATATAAATTATTTAAGAAATTTCAGTTTGAAAGTTCATCACAATAGGTTTGTAAAATAGAAAAGCTTTTAGGGCACTGTGTCTATAATATATATTGCTATATAACTGTGTAAAAATATTCTTTCAACTGCATAACATTTTATTATAGATAGAATTTTAATTAAAAAATTAACTAGTCAAAACTCATTCCGCCTTTTGTACAAAATAATACTTAGTTACTTTTTATGTAAAACAGACTTCTTAGCATCAGAAGGTAACATTTAGGTATCATCAGAAGGTATCTAAGGCTACATTAAAAAAAACCCTAAAAATTAGCTTAAATATAAACGGTAACATTTAGGTATATATAACATTAGGTACATATAACATTTAGGTATATATTATATAAAAGGTAACATTTAGGTATCATCATTAGGTATCTAAGGCTACATTTAAAAATAAACTAAAAATTAGCTTAAATATAAACTATTACAAAATTCTCAGATTTAAGAGATTTTGACCAAAAAACATTAAATAATGTGTAATAATTAACAACCATTAATTATTTAAAAAATTCATTATTCAGGCACTGATAAAAGCTCTTTTATGAATGCAGATAAGAAACATTTAATAGGATGTTTCCTATTAATAACTCTGATAATGTGTTTTAATGGATCTTCACTAAGTAGAAATGTAAAAATACTGCATTTCTAAATTTTTAAGTACAGTTACTTTTGAACAGTAATTTGATAATAATGGCATTCAACAAAGTTTGAAAGAAAATCTAAAATTAAAAACATACAAATAATGTATTGCACAGGGTCATAAGCAATTTTTGCACAAAGTAAAAATATCAAAAATTTCAAACATCACACACACAGACAAACTATAAATTAATCACAGTTCTAAGCATATCTAATTATCCAAAACAGCTTTGTTGGAGTAAATTCTGAACATGATAAACTTAAAGCGACTAGTAACATTGGCTACTTCATAACGTAAAAAACAGTTTACAAATAATTTAAATATAAATAGATCAGCAGTTTAAAAGTGAATCCATAATGAATAAACATTTTTTTGGTCCTATAAAGTTTTGAACTAATATATATATTTTTTTAAAAATTGTTTAATGAAAAAGCCAGCAACTCAGATGATTTTTTTTTAAATCTAGATGGTTTATGCAAAATAATTTTTGACAATTTTATGTTAGAGAGGTTAAACAACATACATGGATGTGTTAAAACTTAGGAAAAGGTGCTTTAAAAAGGGTGGGAGGTAATCACATTTTGGAATATAGAATGCTTATAGTAATAAAATAAAATATATTTTAGGCTCTAAATACTTCAAATTAAGTATTTGAAGAATAGCCTAAACTTAACTTTAAATTATCAAAGAAATATTTAGTTTTTATAAAATAATTGATGGGTTTTTTTATAATAAGTTATTTTATTGAATCAAACAATGTTTTCATTGGATGGTAAAAAAAAACAAGAAGTTCTTAAAGAACTAAAATAGCCTACTTTCCTATTACTTAAATACTTACTGAAATTCTAATCCGGAAACAACTAGGTAATTAACAGTAAATATCATCAACAACCGTTTCTACACTAGATTTATACACATTAGAAAAAAAAATCGCTAAACACAGCATCCAGCTATAACATAAACTTCTAAAAGCCAAAATCAACTATTTTCCTTAATATTCTTTCGCAAATTAACTTAATATTATTTATCGTCTCCTCGATTTATTTGTAGTTCGAAGAATAATTAAATATTTATTAATAACAAATGTAATGAAACTACCCCAAACTGCATTAAAAAAAATACGAAATGTAAATTAAAACTAAGCATAATTGTATGCAAAAAATATGCCTTGCCGCTTTCTTGGTAAACAATTAATGAACAATCAAAGAATCCCATTGTGCTACAAATATTTTTAAATAAATGTTTCTCATGCCATTGTTGATTTGGCAACAGTGATTTAAATGACTCAAAATTGAATTCCAATGCTAATTCAATTGGGAATTCGCCGACAGGTAGTAAATTTATGTCCGTCCGGACGTACAGACAGGCGGAGAAAAAGTATGAAAGTTGAGTTTCTGAGTTTATAGCTTTCTAACAAAAAAAGAATTTTTAAGATCAGATGTATAGAACCGATTTTGGAAGGGGGGTACGGACAGACAGACGGACATCGACCGCATGTCAATACTTACTTTTTCATTTTTTAATTCTTTCGAATTAAAAAAAGAAAAGTAGGCTAATAACTAAAAAATAGGTCAAAAAATGCATAATTTCCACCGTAAACACATAGTTTCATGTTTTGGACATTTGCTTGCAAAAAAGTTAGCACATGTTTATGCGCTATTATTTTAACGTTCTGGATAATCAGTATGTAAATACAGTTATGGCACACGATTGGGGAGTTACACATGTAAAAAGCTAGATGGCTTTCCCCTTGTTCATGAAACAATCACCATAACTGCATAACTAACATTAATAAAATAATAACACAGAAAAAAAAGAAAATATTCAATGCGACATTAACAAGAAAAAATACATTTAAACATGATAAGCCTACATTCCAAAAAAGCTTAAAACAAAGTATAAAATAAGTTAATAAAAATGCACTCAAAATGTAAATAAGCTGTGAAAACCTAAAACACACATAAAATAAATATATAACCATGATAATGTGTTAATGAATATGGCCTAGCTTCAGCATAAAAACTTAGTGAGTTAAGAAAACCAATAACTTATCAAGTTACATGTGTAAACATACTTTCAATAGATATTTACTATAAAATAAGTACAAAAAGTCACTCTTTAGTAGCTACATAAGCCCTGTACACATCTGTTGAAAGGTACATATGTACCAATTTATATAATTATATTAAATTGTTATTTAAGGACTTATTTATCCTTATTAAACCATTATTTAAGGGTCTTATATGCACTATGCCAAGGCTATAGGTGTATACAAGGGGGACGACAGATTATCCGCGGTAGGATAAGAGAGTGTGGACTGTAATTTAATACTAGTACATTAAAATTTTATCTGCTTCAAAAAAAATATTCTATTTTATTGAAAAAAAGGGTTTTTTTATTCACTAAATTCTTATACAAAAGCTGTGAAAAAGGAAAAATAAATACCCCATATCATTACTTTTGCTCATAAACCAGAAGTGGTGCTAAATAAAGCTGAACAATATTTTTAAGTGAAAGCGCATAATCAAGTACAGGCAATGATGAAGTGTATGAAAAATCTGTACCAGGACAAGTTGTACACTTTGCATGTTTCAGAATAAATCCTGGTAAATTTTTACCAATATTTGATTCAAGTGCTCCAATCACTTGCAATGAATCTCCTTCTTTGAGATTTCTAACAAATCCTGAACTTCCATGATCCGCATAGATTTCAACGTCTAAATAATATCGCATATTTAGCTCAAGCACTAGCTTGTACTTATACTCATCCCAATTTTGTAAATAGCATTGGTTTAAGTTTAAATTGCGATACAATTCACAACGTTCTTTTTCAAAATTAGTCATGCCATCAGAATTGCAACTTGCAAAATTCTTTCCAAATCCACAAACAAACCAATTTTGCAATGGCTGTGGTAGCATATTGGCAACAAACTCCATGTTATTACGAACTCCAACAACCTCAATAGCTGTAACTGTACCTTCCATAGAAATCTTTTTTCCTTTTAACAGGAGGCAGGAGATTTGACGTTCTGCCGAGTTTGAATGAAACCATGAATTCTGGTGACAAAGAGATTGATATTTATCCCATGGTGTTACATGTTTAAATACCTCTTGGCTTGATTCTCCTGATTTAAAAACTTGGTATGATAAAAATAACATACCAATGCAAAAAAACATTGACCATAATTTACTATGGGGTGAGCACTTAAATTTTTTGCAAAAAAATAGACATGCAAAGTATAAAATGATAAAAACTATACCAAGAACTAAAACCTGCATATAAAATGTATCAGAAATATTCAAAATCGTATACAAAACAAGGGTTAAAGGAGTACTTATATATCTTGAGGCTAGAATAATGAAAAGCCAAGTGACTGCACTAAACAAACACTGGCTGACTGTGATGTCGACTAAATGGATACATGCCAAATTCATCCAAGTTAGTGACATCAAATGAGGAAATAGTACTAAGTGCCAGCCTCTTTTTTGGCCCCGTGACATCTTAACATAAATGTAAGGTAAAACAAATGGCAATGCCAAACAAGAAAGAAAACTCAGGTGCATATACAAATTTTGTGCTACCTCATAATCAATAGTGATATTGAAATATGAAAGATAAGAAGAATACATGTTTCTAAATATGTTTGTTTTATAAATACAAGTTAAAGCATTCAATGCAAGCGAGATGTTTACATAATATCGTTCTTTATAAATAGTTCTATCCACAAGTACCATAAGAACAAAGCTCAATATACCAATATCAGCAAATGGTAATGGTTTTAGGCTTAAAGGTATCAAAGCACTATAGTTAAATGAAACAAAGAAAAATATTGCAAGAGGAAGAGTTGTTTTTATTACATACTTTTTTTCTATGTCATCTGATCGAACATTTGGTTCAAAAATTTTAATGAGGCTCAACCATTTTATAAAGTTATCCCCTCCAAAATTAATATGAAGAACAAAGCAGGTATATGACACCATGGCCAAAAAAGACAGAAAAGTAACCACAAAAAGCGACACCTTACTGATAAAAATACTAGTCTCATTACCAAACGTGAAAGAATAATTAACTAACTGCAATAGCACACAAAGTAAAAATACAGACATCAATAAAACCAATGATGAAACATTGATAATGAGCTTTTCTACAGATCTCAAGATAGTATCCCAAAATAAGCTGATATACTTGGTAGAAAAACATCCCCAACTATACACTCCACATTGTGTAACTTGTGTAAGTGAAATAAGTGGAGGATTACCTTCTAAGCATGACTGAACGGAAGACATCACTTCATTAAAAGACACATGGGCTTGACTTTGGAGGATTTCTTCGTTGGCCATCGAATCAATGACTGGATTCTTGAGAAGAAAGGATGTGCTGGATGTTTTGTCGGAGTCGTCAGAGTCATCAGACTTCTTTGGGGATAGGCTTAACGGTACAGGTGACTTCCTTTAAAGGGAAAAAAAGAACACTTAAGGACAAAAATTAGGTTAAAATTCAGTTTAGAGGGCCCCTTGGAAAAATTATCAAAACATGTTGAAATTGAAATTGTCTAGGACTGCTATCAGTCATATCGTTCAAATTGTACATGAAATGCTTACACATGGAGGAATACTAGAATTCAAGCAAATGTACTGAAAAATGTATTGCACTAAAACAAAAACAGTAAAAAAATTAACCTGCGCTACTTAATCTACACTTTTTCCAAGGACCCCCATCTCTCCAACAAAATGCTTTTTAATTCAAAATTTATATGCATTTTTATATAAATAGCACACAAGCAAATATATTTATAGCTGAATACGTAATTCTATGTACATTAGACACCCTCTTAAACGGCTTATGCGACCAAGGAAAAGCCAGCACTAACCAGATCTTTATGCAAAAAATACGATTCCTTGTCGCTTTCTAAGTAAATAAATAATGAACAATCAAAAAATTTCTGAAAACCACCAGATTATTAATTTGAACTGGTTACTGATATAGTCATGAAGGTCTTTTTGGATTAGCATTATCTTAAAAAAAGCGATTGTCATTCTTTCCCAATATTAAGAAGATTTATAACCGAGTAATTTATAATATAATAGTATCTAATATGAATAAAAAAATTAATATAAATTATTAAATGATCCAGTTGTTATAATTATAATAATAGAAATTTCTAAATACTTTAACGACCCTTGGCTCTCATTTGTTTTCGTTAAAGGTGGGCTGTCATTCTTTTTGGAAGTTGGTCGGTTCCAAAGTGAGCTTTCGTTGTCTTGCGGGGTCGGCGACAGTTTCCGTTTGTTCTGTTTGAAGACGAGATCGACATTTTCGCGCAACACAGTCTCCGTAATAACGTCTTCAGTGTCACTCATGATTTCGCGAAATAAAGAATATGTGACTTCCCTGGCTATTCTCTCCTCTTGGCTGAAGTTGAGACAGTTCTCGATATCTGCTTTGCTTATCAGTCTTGTTCCTATATCGAAATGTAAGCAGTCTTTAAGGAGATCAAATGCCTCGTTGTGACCTTTCTTCGCGGCTTGAAGGAGCCAATACACGGCTAGTTGAGCGTTAAAACTTTTCTCCTCGGAGGTATTAGATATATTGTCTAACAAGAGTTTAGCTAATACAACTTGGCTATTTCTACAGCCATCCTCAGCAAATGCGTAACGTAAACGAAAAGTCCCAAGCTTTTTAATATCCTGATCACTGTTCGGATCACGAGGTAAGAGTAAATCTCTGAAAATAGATCCACCCTGCTGGGTTTCTGGCATCGCGTAGGTCTTTTTTTGAATGCACACAAACTAATTCAGAAGGTGAGTAAATATAACTCATGGAAATGTTCATAAAAAATACGACACTAAGCCCCAGATGCATTCTAAATATAACATCAGCAGGATACCGGAACATTTAAAAATTGTCTGCTTATTCTTAAAACTTGTGAATTGCCAACTTTGTTATTTGAAATTGTTTTGTCGGTTGCAACAACAGGGTATTTGACTAATTTTTTTTTATATCATCGTAAATTATGCATATTTAGAAGATAAAAATATGACTTTTTTTCATCCTTTTTTAAAGTGTTGCTAAAAGCGTAAAAAAATGAATTTTAAAATTCGGACGATAAATGAGGTATTTTTCACGTCGTGAATGGCAACAGCTCCAGTGGTCTTCTTTTCACTTTTTGTCAAGAATGGGCTGTGATAGCCTGGTAGGTAAGGTCTTGGACTGGCATTCTTCCCGCTGCCTTCCGAAGACCCCGTGTACGCTAATGGTGACTTGTGCACGTTAAATCTGTCGTGGTCACAAAGTCCTGTGTGTAATGTGTCTGTCTGACTTGACGAAGTGTTTATAGGCGCGTTCACACGTGCTGGGAAATTGGCGGCACTTAGCCGGCATTCTCGTGAAACCTTATATGTTCCCGTTCACATGTATAGCCGGCATTCCGGAAATGACGTATTGGGTACGTCCCATCCTGTTTACTTGTTTTGATGCTCGAGCTTCGGCGAGATCTTGTCCACTGAATTTTACTCCCCGGAGGAAAAGTGGAATGTGACGTAGAATATATACATTGCGCTCTATTGGTTAGTTTCCTGACGCCCCGCCCATAGAGGCTCCGCACCTTATGTTTTGGTTTTAAGTAAACAAAAACGCGCCTTACGAGTTACGAGGTATCTCGCTGATTCACGCAGTGGAGTTCTTATCATTCAGTATTTTATATATTATTTATTTAATTTCATTTTATTCTATATTGCATTATTTCTTTTTCTTAATTTCAAAGGGTATTTTTCCTTTATATTTTGTTTGTTCTAACGTACTGTTCTTCTATACCGTTCTATATTTCGCTACACGTTGTGTATAATTATTTTGTTTTTGTAATAAAACCTTCCATAGGATTTTATTAATTTACTGTATTTGGAACCATCTTTAGTTATTATAATTTTCTATTTAAAATTGTTACTTTTTTGTTCCTTTATATTGTTAGTTTTTTTTAACGTTCATGATGCACGTGGCTTAATAGGTATAAATATAATTATACAACTTTGTTTTATTATTATAGGTCTTAATTATAGTGAATTTCCTTCTTCTATTTGATTTTTTACTTTATATATTATTTTATTTATTCTTTTTATCAGAATTAATTGAAATATTTTTTTGTGCTTGTTTAAAACAGATTGATAAAGTTTATTTCTTCCATTTTGTTTATAACTTGAATTGTTTACCTTTTTTTCTATCACTATTTATATTAATATTGTATTTTTTAAAAGTTTTAAAGATGAAGATCCTTGTGATAGGAGATTCTATCATTAGATACATTAGCTACCGTACCTAAAATGTGGATTGCCTAGTAATATTGTTCTTGCTTTTGAGCCTCTTCCAGGTTACAAGATTGAAGGAGTGGAAAAAGTGATACCAAGAGTAATGAGATGTGGTCCATTTAATTATGTTCTAGTTCATGTGGGAACAAACAATATTGAAGGTGGCAATGTTAAGGCAATTCTAAAAAGTTATGACAACCTTTTTCGGGCAATCCTGGCCCGCAGTCCTGGAGCTAGAATTGTTGTTTCTGCAATTTTGAATCGGATCATGAATGACTTCCTTACTGATTCGGTGGAAAGAAGAACTTTTAGAAGTAAGCTTTATGATTTAAATATCATGATTAATGAAGTGAATGCTAAAGTTGAGCAGTTCTGCTCTAGCAGAGATGCATTTCTTTTTTACAGATGTCCTCATCCAATCTTAGGACGAGATGGTATTCACCTGAAACAGCAAGGACAAGCTGCATTAGCTGGAGAATTTGTAAGCGTTTTAACTATTTTAATGGAAGAAAAGTTAAATTCTTTGTGTGCTCCTTCACATTTGTGCCTGTCTAGTTTTCCTCCTTTAGACTCGCCTCCTACAGTTAGTTCCCGCCAGCTCCGTTGTAAGTCTGGCATCATTCCCAGCTTTCCACCCGGTGATGCCTGCTCCAGCCCGCCTTGTGTGGAGAGTGACGTTCAGCCACAGTCTTCATGTGTTTCTTTATGTTTGTCAGATTTTCCTCCATTAGGCTCCCCTGCTCCTGATAGTGCTGACTGCAGCCTCGTCAGAAGCCTGCCAACCCTTGCAGCCAGCTTGATCGCAAGTGCCCCAGCCCGCCTAGGGAGGTGCCTGTGGTCGTAGTTCCCAGCCCGCCTAGGGAGGTGCCAGCGGTCGTCGTTCCCAGCCCGCCTAGGGATGTGCCTGTGGACAACCTTCCTAGCTCGCCTCGGAAGGTGCCAGTGGTCGTCGCTCCCAGACCGCCGCGGGAGGTGTCAGCGGTCGTTGCTCCCAGACCGCCTCCGGTCAAGACTGATGTTCGCTGCAGCCCTCCTCCAGGCTTTGAGCAAAGCCAAAGTTCTTCCCCTCAGTATCACTTAAGGAATGTATTAGGGGTAACAAATCATGCACTATCTCTTCCAGGGTACATATAATCCTTCTGTTTCTTATTGAGTTTCTTTTCTCAAAGTATTCAATATGTTTTAATTAAAAAAATACTTATTTTTTTACAGCTCATTGTTTCCTGTCATTTGGATTCCTGTGATTGTGGGATTCCCTGTTCTCCCATTGATCTTCCTGTAGCAGTGCCCTCGACCGATGCTCCCTCTTGCTCCACTGTTCCTGTAGTCCCCAAAGCTGTCATAACCAGTCGGATATCTCATTCTAGGTTATTAGCTAATTTAAATTTTGAAGTCAGTTTTGGTAGAAGAAAATGAAATGTGTTATTTCGTTTGTTGTAAAAATTTAAGTTATTAATTAAATCCTTAAGTATAGTCCCGGTAGCAGAAACCGCGCAGCACGGCAGCAATGCTGCAGCCCGATTTGGGGTCTGCGGCCAAATTGCCGAAACTCCCCCCCCCCCCCCCCCGCGTCACGTGTAGTTTTTTCCCCATGAACCGTTCCCCATAATTTTAAAAAAGGTTAAGGATTAGCTACCTACTAATTTGTAGCTGGGATCAATCTGAAGTGGCATTTTTCGCAAAATGCGATGTGTTGCACGAAAATGCGAAAAAAATATTGGCCGTCGCGAAAATGCATTGCCGTAATTCGGTGAAACTAAACTTAAATTTCAATAAACAACTAGTTCAAATAGCCGATTCTAATAATGAAAATAATAAATTTAATCAAAATGGGAAGATGAATTCAGATTAGATTATACTAAGATGTCGTCAAATATCTGCCAGCCAGTGCAGTGCAATCTCCCATTAAAAGAGAGAGTCCAATAATGCTTCCTAATTTACTTATTTTGCTGCCTAGTAATTTTAAAGAAATCTACCGATAACGTCCCGTTGCATCAGAATGATTGACAGTTCTCTGGCTCTGCGTGATCGGAAGAGAATCTTGTTACTTTTGTAGCTCAAGTTCAGGCCAAGTCTGACAACCAGATCAAGTTCTCTGATCAAGTTTCCAATTCACGGAGTCCGTGATCACAAGACCAGCTTGAATGTTGAAATACTTTTTGTTTGCGTTTGAAAAAAATTTCTACTTCCGCTAGTACTGAGGTTTCTGATTTTAGAATATTTTTAGTACTTTTTTTTTAAATGGACTTATACACTCTTAATATATTCAGATTTTATGTTGCTAGTAAATTTCTAGTTCTTGAATTTTTCTGGAAAAGTGCATGAATATTTTTTTCTTACAAATGTATGAACCATGGTAATAAGGATATGTAATGAAAGACCAAAAGTTGGGGATTTCAAACAACCAGTACTTGATTTTAATACCAAATGAAGAGCAAAAACATGTTCATAGACAAATTTGAAGATAATCCAACACCATAAATAAAAGTAAATATACTTATTTTTTAAATTTTTATTAAAAAAATTACAAATAAATGTAGTAGAATACTATTAAATAAATATTTAAATTTGCCGCGTCGTGATTCATAAAATAATTATCATTGTGTTGTTAAGCTATACTGCTAAACAAAATTAACTGCTACACAAAGATTGATTTATGTATAAATTCAAGTGATTTAATTGGAGTGACACACGCTGATTTATAAGTAACTAATTTTTCTTGAGCATTTTGCTACAGCTTTCTTCTACATTTTAGCATTTTTTTTTTACCCAGGCTGATCCCTGCTGTGCAGTGCACCAGTAGGTGGTTCTACCAAATATGTTATATGTCATGATTGTACTATATTAATTAAACTTAAAAATTAAACCATTAATTTAACAGCCGCTTGCCGGTGTACGGTAAATCTTCTGATAATGTCGCGAGGGGGGGGGGGGGTCTTTTTCCTTGCAGGCCAAATTTTTTCCTTAAAACGTCATGCTGCAGCCACATTCCAAAAGTTCTGCTACTGGGAGTATAGTGTGGAAACCCCTGATGCCGCTTCTTCTGTAGAATCTGTCCCTGCAGCAATTTCAGAAGCCTTGATCTGTTCTGCTCACCTTCCTGTAAAAGTACCTGGCGGTAAGTCATCTCAAATCTTAATTCCCTCATTACCAGCAGGTTTTAAATCAAAACCAGTAAGTTCTTCTCAATATTCTGAGGTTATTTACAATATAGCAGTTTCTAACAAATATGCAGTTTTGTTTAATGATGATAGCTTGATCGTGGACGTGGAAGATAGTGTGGTAGAGTTAGCCAGGGATGCAGAATATGTCCGATCCGGCGATCCTAGATCTGGGGAAATTTTAGCCATCTGGGGAAATTTTGTGGAAAATATTCAATTGTTTTCGATTTTAACAATATATTACAAAATTCCCTGACCAGCCGTTCGTTTTAGGTTTTAAAACCTACCGTTAATTTACTTTTTTGTTCAAACAAACCAAAATAGCGTACCGCTTTTGTCTCCTAAATTCAGCATGTCGTCGGGTGTGATCGCATTCCGTACGCCATTCCACCCCCCTGTGTCAGATAGCGTAGCCATCGGCAGCTACAGTACAGATGGTTCAAACCAGGGTTCGATTTAAGTGGTATCGCATCGCAATTTGCGATGCAAATTCACCGAAACAGCGATAAAAATAATCAACCGATTCGCTACAACTGCAATGCACTTCTCTTTTTTTTAAAAACAATTTTTACTTTTTCTTCGCACCGTACCATTTTTACGGTGCCCGTAATTAGGTGAAACTAAACTTAAATTTCAATAAACTATAGGTTAAAATAACAGATTTTAATAATGAAGATAAAAATTTCAATCAAAATGGGAAGATGAATTAAGATTAGGTTACACTAAAGATGTCTTCAAATCTCGTCCAGCCAGTGCAATCTCCCATTAGAAGAGTAGTCCAATAATGCTTTCCTGATTTGCTTATTTTGCGGCCTAGTAATTTTCACGAAATCTACCGATGACGCCACAGTGCATCAGAATGATTGACAGTTCTCTGGCTCTGCGTGATCGGAAGAGTATCTCGTTACTTTTGTAGCTCCGGTTCAGGCCAAGTCGGACGACCAGGATATTTTTTCTGATCAAGTGCCCTACTCACGGCGTCTTTGAGTAGTGATCACAAGAACAGCATGGATGTTAAAATACTTTTTGTTTTACATTTGAACCTTTTTTTCTACTTCGGCATATACTGGGGTTTCTGATTTTAGATAATTTTTAGTTTTTTTTTCTTTTTTAAATGGAGTGTCGGTGTATACACGCTTTATATATTTAGGTTTTAATGGTTTTATGTTGCTAGTAAATTTCTAATCCTTGAATTTTTCTGGAAAAGTGCTTGAAATTTTTCTTTCTTAACAAATATTAAAACCAAAAGTTAAGGATTTCAATCCCAAAAAGGCACTCAAGATTATTATTATTATTTTTTGCAAAATCTGGTGCCTAAATTGCCAGCCTTATGAAACTGCCAAAACTTGAAAGTAATATACCAAATGAATGAACAGCAAAACATGTTCATAGAGAAATCTGATCTAACCCCCTCCCCAAACACCATAAATAAAAGAAAATTTACTTATTTTAAAGTATTTAAAAAGATATTAAAAGTACATTTAGTAGTATAGTATTATATAATTATTTAAAATTTATCTTGTGATAATTGTTGAATTTTAAATTTTATCGGTCACGCTTAGTTCAGCTTTTTTGGTTTTTCAAACCAAGCATTTGGTTTGGATTTCAGCTTTTTTGTTCAACAAGCACTAACATCCCTGAATATCGTACAATTTTCTATACCTAAGGAAATACAGAATTTATGTTAAATCTATAGCATATAGTAAAATTTTGGGGGAAATTTTTAAACGGATTGGGGAAATATTGGGAGTAAAAACATTTTCTGCACCCCTGGAGTTAGCTGGGAAGCGTGCCAACCCTCGCAGCCAGCTCGATCGCAAGTGCCCCAGCGATTATTATATGATTATTTTTTAATAATCTTTGGCGATTTTATTTTTTTAATTCAACATTATTAAAGGATCATGTATAATATTATAGAAGAAGCAGGAACACAATTTCTTATAAACATATTTACACAAGTGTAAATGGCATAGGAGATACTTACTATTAAGAAATATATCTTATAATGGCTACCTGCCTAACCTATCCCAATGGCTACCTGCTTGATGGTTGACTCTTTTAAATATTGAGCTTTCATTAAGTGGTGCTTTTAGGATTTAGGTCCCAAATCAGAATTGTCAAGAGAAAATGTTCATTAATCTGCTCGCATTGAAAAGTTTATTTAATCTCTTGCAGTCTGATGTAGACTCCAGGCAACATCACCCCACTTTTTTTTTTTTTGAAATTTGATGTAGATACTTGTTTATTTGACATCATTTTCCTCCCATTTATCAGAAGCCTAGGCTTGACTTTAAACTATTTTAAAAGGTTTATTTTATGTGTAATGTACTCTTTAAGTTGAATGAAGCTTCCCCATGGTTAGTTAAAGTTCCGTCCCATATTCTGCAAACAGATAATTTCAATTGTGGGGTTCATATTTGTTACTATGTATATTAAGCAAAGGACATTTAATAAATCTTAAATTGAAAGTTTTGATGTAGAAGATTTTCAACTTGATATTTATCAAACAATTGTAGGCAGTTAATACTGTGGTACTATAAACAAATACCTATGCTCTGTAAGTATTTATAATTATTTTATTCCTTATTTTTTTTTGTTCTATTGCATAAGAGACAGGGAAGAGGCTAGCACCTGGATAATCTAAACCCCTGTCCAGTCACACTTGTGCAATAAAAGCCGAACCACCAAGTGTCAGACAGTAATGTCGCTAAAAGCCTATTTTTATTCAACAGTTTGTTGAGACTAAGAATTGCGCATATGACCTACTCTTGTTTTTATATTGATTGATATTTTAGTATATTTTTATTAGTCTAGCCTTTTTCCTGTGTGTTCCAAAATTCTACTGACAGATTTCTTAAGAACCAGTGAGTTCATGGCACACTTCTCATGAATCTTTAAATTAGCATTAAATCATTCATTGAAAGAAAAGTTTTTTATAATTGGATTGATTTGTGTGTTGTATGTATATTGTATATATCTATTTCAGATGTTGACCTGCAAGAATTTAGCTGTAGTTGCCATATCATCCTGTCTTGTGGAATTCAAGGAATAGCTAAATGTTTTTGTTTAAATGAGTTCAAGGGACGTTAATTACCATTTGTTACTGTAAAAAATATCTTAATAAAGTACTATTTTATTTTATAAATGAATTGCAATACTTATTTCAAAGAAACTGATTGACTTTTATATTATAATAAGTCTGTCAAAAAAATTTAGTGTAAGATCCTGAAGTATACACATATCTGAAGAATCATCATTAATTTTCAAATCGGTAAAACATTTAAGCTTTGTGTTCTTTTTTCAACACATTCAATTTTTTGAACCATAACATACACCCTAAGGAATTAACTTTATTATTTCAACCTCCTTTTTTCTGTGTCACAAATTTTAATACTTATAGTAAAAATAGAAAAATATAAGCTTCATCATGTCTTATAGAAATATTTAATTTTTACTAGATTACATTTTTATTAGATTAATGCGATATGCTGGCGATTTCACTCTGAAATAAGTGAGGATCCTAAATATAAAATCTGAGGCAGCAATAGATATTCATATAATGCATACAGTGTCAAACTTTTTTTAAAATCTCAAGCAAAAAAAAATATCTTATTCAGATCAACATTTGTGTGTTAAGTAGAAACCAGTGTGCATTAGTTCCTTTCCTTTAATTTCAATTGTGCAAGCTTTTTTTCTTTGCAATATTTCATCTTAAACTTTGGGGAATTATGAGCGGATATTGAAATCTTTTATGGTACAGAGATACATTGGTTCGCACGTCCCTAGTCCGTACATTCGACACAGTACCTTCAAACCGACCATCGGTTTTAGTCCCTCAACGCAAGAGGCAATAATGATTAGTTAATTACTGAAAACTTTATTTTGTCGCTCTTGATTATTAAGAATATTAAAACCCAGGGCAAATATTATACAACCGGTTCCTAGGTAGCTCTTGAAGTGGGCGATCTAACTTTAAAATATATCATGTTAAAGTAATTTTTTACACAAAAATTTCGGTTTAAAAGGGAAAGAAACATGTGTTTCCACAAAAACAATTTACTCACATTTAATTACTATTAATCACATTTTCTCAAATCATCTCAGACTATGATTCAAAAATATAAGGCCCGTCGCTAACAGCTCTCATGTGCTTGTAATTCTAGTGCGACGAAAACTATTCAACCCTTACAGAACACTTATCAGAAATAAACAATTCAACTCAGCTTAGGAGAAGCAAAACATATGAATGGGCGGAGCCATGGAAAAGAATGAACCAATAGAGCGCAATGTACACATTCTCCTTTTCCTCCAGGGAATCCTGTTTCTTTGGCTATGTCCTTACTACGACAACAAACGCCACAAAGGCAACAAATGCCACAAAATTTGGCAACTGCCAAGAGCGCCAAGCGATGCAATAGCATGGGGGCGGACTCTGCCAAGTCGCCAATTTTTGTTGCCTTTGTGGCATTTGTGGCGTAGTCAGGAGATAGTCTTTCGGTCCCATAGAGCTAGGAAGGACACCTCCTTCCTACCTCTACGTTCGATCCCCACAAACTTTAAATTACATCATATCATATTGATCCTAGCATATCTCTACTTTGTTCCCTTTGCAATGTCCCTTATACAATTGAGCATATTGTCCTGACTTGTGAACGGTTTAACGAATTTCGAAATCAACTCAGAGGAAAAATGGGCATTGTGCCTCTATCCTTTAATTATATTTTTGAGTTATCTGATGATAATGCGTTTAAAATCTATGCGAATATCAAGTTTATTTGTGATATTTTAAAGATCCTGAAATTGCTTGCTTTTCGTCCTTTCGGAGGGTCCGTACTTTTTAACTTCTCCGTATTGTTTTTCTAACCGAGTTCTTTGGAATGAAGCAGCCAACCGGCGAGCACATATCTCAACACTTTTCAATTCAATTTCATTTCGGCATTTTTTTGCTATTTTGTAAATCTATAGTGTTTACAAAAGGAGCTTCTTCTAGACACTATAATAAAACGATTCTAAAATCATAAATAGATGGTGTTCTAAGTTTTTTTTATTTGTGTAATGGTGTGAACAATTAAAATAGTTAATACTCAAAATGATAAATATTGAGTTATTTCAGAGTTTTATTGAAAGCTTTTGTCCCAGCGCTATTGCGCCGGTCGACTTAGTTCAAATTGCTAGGAAAACGTTACTGTCTCAAAGGCAGCATGACTATCGTCCTGGATTTCTCTCCAGTCCACTTTACCTTCTAATGGACGGGGAATGCTGTTTAGATAGGCTTTATGGGGGTTACTTCGGAGATTGGGTGTGCGGTGGTCAGTGGAACCGGATGGTAGATTTTCTACTAGCTTTCTTCCACGTAATGCGGCAGAACAACATTCAAATCACTGTGTTTTTTAATGGAGCATTGGAGCTTGATCGAATGCATAACTGGGTTGAAAAGCAAATATCTGTAAAGAACAAAATGGCACAAGTATTGAGGCATACCCATCATAAGGGTACACCTCCACCTAAGGTATGGTGGTGTGCTCCCAATGGACTTTACACTTGTTTACGAATGATTTTGCGTCACTTGAAAGTGAATGTGGTTTTGACCACCACAGACCACAGCCAAGAAATCATGTCACACTTGCAAAAATACACTTTTCATGGGTTATTGGCTGACAACCCTGAATATCTGGTGTTTCATCCACCTCGCTATTTCTCTGCAGCACATTTAAAACTTACTTATAAGGTTTGTATTAATTGTGTTATATTGTTGTAGTTCCTTAAATAAGAATGCTTTTAGATCTTCAAGCTGATTGCTGATAACTTATACATATGTTTTGATGTAATTTATTAAGAACTATAGTAGGTTACCTATAAAGTAGGTGACTAGATATTTTTTCAACATTAATGAAGTACGGTGTTAAGAAGAAAAAAAATTTCGCATCGCATTCATTTTATAGTATTATTGTAGTTTCACTCCTGTTATCGACTTAAGTCTTGTAGACAGATATTTTCAGGCTTGTGTGCTTGGTTACAAAGACCCGCTTATAAACCTTCGTCAAGAAGGACGGACACGACATACACACACATACAAGACAGATGCCCAAGTCTTGTAATATGGTGCAAACCATTGAGACAGTTTAGAACAAATAAAATTTATAAGAATTGTTTAATAAATTTTTAGGTTACAATGTTATAAAGCTCTTGCCTGCATTTATTTAAAGCAAATAAAATGTCTTAAATTTAGTGTGTTTAAAAGTTTCTGATCATGAATACTTATTCAAGATTTCTTAAACAAACTATATAAAATCAGTATAAATTAAAGATTTTAAAATTTACACATAAACCACACGACTATAAACTGGCGACATAGAAAATAAGAGATTATAACTTTTGGTTATTTGTGATCCTTTTAGGCAGTGATGCTTTGGATGTTTTTGAAAGTTTTTGTTTTTACCATGTTCAAAATAAATTTGAAGTTTCAGTTTTCCAACTACAGGATAGACTCGCAACATTAAAAAAATGCTGAACCGCTATTAGTAATTAATTTATTATCATACATCAAAACAGGTATATTCTATGTACAAAATGTTGGTTTATTTTAGTTTCACTATGAGTAGTGTTGTTTTCTTTAGGGTACCCTGGAAACCAAAGAGTATATTCTTAGTGAAGTTGCTAAAGTTTTGGACCTTCATCCTAGTCGTATTTGCATAGTTGCTGCTTTACTGGGGAATCATATATTGACCAGTTATGATCTGACAGAATTTCACTTCTCATTGTGTTCAAGAAAAACAGGAGAGGTAAATTTTTATTTCTTAGTTGCCTTTATAACCTATTGCATCACTCATCTTTCCAGTTGTTACATACTACAGTAGATTCTGAATTTCCATAAGCATGCCACAGAGAGCCCTGGCATCTTGCATGTTTACTGGATTTTTCGCTACTAATACATAATTGTCCTAAAGTTGCATGAAATAAACTCATTTGAAGTTTATTTTGAAAAAATACACAGGCTGGTGGCTCCACTCGGGGAATAAACTGAAAAATCATTCTAAGAGGGAACATCAAGAAAATGCTCCCTAGTCATAAAATCAGTATTGTGTGCAGACATGGGCAGGAACAAAAATCTGCAAGTAAAATTTTAACAAATGGGACTACAAGTAATCATGTCCAATGAGGACTGTAAAACACCCCCAACTCTTAGGAGGAGTGAAATTTGAGTATACGTTATGCTTTTTACAAATTTTACAAGACCTAGGTTTTCCTTTAGCTGATTTCTTAAGAGTAGAATTTTGTAGTAAATATGGTTTAAATTTTTAACAGGAGTCATAAGACAAGGTAGATGTAATGCGTAGCCTTCTTCATAACATATTGTCCTGTTTATTTCCATAAATGTAAGTGCTAGGGGTTCGCTGGAGAGCAACCTTTTTTTCAGTATGTGTTAAGAATTAAAATGCATATGCTGTTTACATTCATACTCTATTTATAAAGGTTGTTGATTGTAATTCCTATACACTATACCCTTCTAAACTAGAGTTTGAATGTAAACGGCATATTGACATAATTTTAAGTACTGTAAAAGAGGTCAGTCATTAATAGTGGTAATACTTAGAATGGTTAAATAATCAAATTGAAAAGTTAATTTTGTTGCTTTCACACATTGAATTATATTCTTTTTACAGGTTACTAATAATATGCTCATTGAGAGTATCATTGATTATGTTAGAAATCAGCAATCTGTTGATGATTTAAATGAAGTTGCTAAGAAAATATTTGGAGAAGCTTCTGAAACTAAATGTGATAAATTTAAGCAATGTGTTGCTTATTATTGCAGAAGCAATAAGAAACTTTTTACACAAATGGCAAAGTCTTCTGGTAAGATATTTATTGTTAGTTTTTTTTATTGATTACAGCCAAAATAATTCATGAATGTAAGTGATAGCAATTTATTTTTTAATCAAATTCATAATTTTCTATTAAATTAGCATTTGGAGCCAAACCACTTAATAGGTCCTGGTAGCCTGAGACCCTTCCAGTTTTCAAGGGGTCCTGAAATACGGTTTAATCAAACTATTTTTAGATGTGCTGACACTATTTACATGAATATTACTTGTTTTGTTTTAATTTTTATAAATTGATTCCATAGTAGTTTGATGTTACGCAAATACTAATTCATTGTCAAACAAAAAAATAACAAAACTATGGAAAAAAGTTATACTTTAATCATCAACATTGAGAGGGGTTACCAAATAAAAGGTTGGCCTAACTCCAACTGAAGTCTTAATCGGCCCTGTATAACACAGTTACATTAATAAATTTTGTGTAGTAAAAGCAAAATATAGTAGGTTGATTCTCTAAAAGTGAATAATTTGTGTCGCTTGGGGTAAATTTCATGGGTCACTCATGTCTTTAGAAATAGAATTATAATGCAATGTATATCATATATTTGTGACCTTGACTGTTGATCTGTACTCAAGGTAGATTTAAGAGTGTAGTATTCACTTTTCTTATATTAGTATTACTAACATATTGAAGGCTCAGAATACAAGTGAGCCAAGTCCATAAAAAGCTGCTTTGTGCTACAAAGTTTAAAGTTATAACAAAATTACCTCTTAACATTTCTTTTAATTGCTGCGGAGTAGCCGATATTGTCAGAACTAAGACTTTTTTTCATTATTGCACTGAAATTCTACATATCTAATTATTACATGCAATTGTGCTGTAAGGAAATTTCTTTCTGGTGATATCTTAAAAATCTGTACAAGCCCTGTATACCTGATATAGTTTTTAGCATTTCAAGTGAGAATAAAATTGATTTTTTTTGCAGTTTTTGAAACATATAACAGCTCATAACCTACAAAAATTTAAATTATATTCGGATGGTTAAAAAGTGTGCAGTAGGGTTCCCATGGGTCCTTGAAAGTCCTTAAGAAGTCTTTGATTTTCAATTTCAAGGACCCTTTAATACTCCTTGATTTTTACCAAAAATCGTTGAAAAGTCCTTGATTTTCTTCGTTCGTGACATATCAATATTATGAAATGTGCTAATTTGCAGTTGTGATGAGGCGTTGCATACGTGATGGCAAAGTTAAATTATATTATTAAAACTTCAAAATATATCAAAAAGCTATGCTATAACATCTTAAGCACATGTTTACGAAAAATTGGTAGCAGAGTCCAATTTCTGTGACAAAAATAATTTTTTTTATGGTACCAACCTGACTAATTTCAATAAAAAGTTTTTTTAAAACCTATTTATTTCTTGTCTTGATGAACTGGAAACCACGTTGGCTTCTTCAGGTCTACGAAAACTATAATTTCATAATATTGTATATTTCTATAATTTAAGGGTATTATACGGATATGGGTCATTCTCTGTAAATGGGACAAATTGCACTTTTAAAAACTGAAAAAAAAAATATTTTTCTTATTGAATAATTTTATTTATATGCGTTGCACACATTCGTATATAGTAAAAAAAAAGGTTCAGATCCATTTGATGATTTTTAAAGAAAAAAATACATATTTTCCATACTTGACAACTGACGTAAACTTCTTTAGATACTGAGCATGCACAACAGACAATATATATGCGCATGCGACACCGAAAACATTGCATGCCTTTTTGACTTGCCCCAAAAGTTACGCGTGGTGTTTCAGTTCAAAAACGCATGATTTAAAACTATGTGGGGTTAAGTTTGGTTGAATAAAAGGCACACTAAACCTACAGTAAACAGAGTACACGATATATATCTATAGAAATGCAAGTTTTTTCTTTAAATGGGGAAGTTTGGTTGGGTTAGTTTGAAATACCGTCAAACTAGAGCTACATGAGGGTCATTTGGCGACTGGCGTTGTAATTTAGAACCACAGTAGAGCCGACGCCTGATAAATGGATAAGATTTAACTAAATTAAAACCCATTAAAGAGGTCCTTTTCAAATAAGTTGACTTAAGAGCACTCCTTTCAATATTTGATGTATTTCGCTAAGTAATATTTTAGTTTGAGTGATAACACATATGCATTTTATAGAAAGAATAGTGGTTGCAATTAATGTGTCATTTTTCTACATAAATAATATAATCTATTTTAAAACATCTATAATCAATTTTAAAATTATTTTACTATTTCTTAATTAAGTTGTAGCCACTTTAATTGAAACTGTACAACATTTTTGGGTGATTTAGAACTGTGTCCCTAATCAACTATGAATCTAGTTACGGCCATAACCACACTTTGATTGGATGGGTTTGTATAGCTGGTTTATTGCTTGGCTCAAGGCTTGCTTACACCACATATCATCCATAGTATTTTTGAGTATGCATCTTACTTATATTGACTCTACGCAGCCAGTACAAGCCTCGTAATTTAGAACCATGGTCAAGTGATGAGGTCAACACCGACCGTACTTGAATATTGGCATTTTGTCAAGTATAATTTCAATGGAATAAATTGTATTAAATAAGTATAATATGCGTATGACGTGATTAGAGTAAACGACTCCTGATCGTGAAGAGTGGCTTAAAAAAATTGCAACCGCATTTTATTTTACAGTTATTCGTCGTAAATCTCTTGATGATAACGCGACTGTGGTTCTAAATTACGATACCCGTCATCAATAGCCCTAGTGTAGCTCTAGTGTAAGGATAATCAAAACTAACCCTTACTCTTGTTTATATAAAGTAGAAGATACGAATAATCACTCTCGTGAAATATCTAAAGGCATGCGTTTTTAAAAATCTACAGTTGAAGCGAAACAACCGATCGGTATTGAATGCGCTTGGAAAGAAAGATCCAAGATGATGTTATCCAATGTGGACTGACCTTCAAAGCTGATATGTGAGTTAGTGTATAAGGTTTAGAGATTGTATGTTAATCTACATTTAAATGCCCACAATTTAAGACAAGTAAAAAAATTCACAACTGATGGCTGATTTAGAAGCCTCAATCCTTTAAGAATAACATGCCAATTTAAATTCGATTTCTTAGTCGCCTAGTATGTTTTTAATTGAACTTTAGAGCAGTGTTATAGGAGTGACTCTATAACCCAGGGACATTACATACTCATAAAATTACATAAAACTATTGATGGTAGAAAAACATCAGATACATTTTCGGAAACTACAGAAACTAATTAACCATAAATAGTTCCGCCAAAAATAATTATATATTTTAAACGGCCTTTTTTAGGACGTTAAAAGTTGTAAAAGCATGCAGGGACAGTGTGAGGGAGTGACAAATCGGGTATTTAAATGAAATTTTATGTAAGTAAATTATAATTATTTGATATTTTTTGAGTGGGACTAGTTAGGTTGTGGGCCAGTTTACAATAATAAATCACAAACATGCATATATAATTTGAAAATAAAGAGCAACGTATCCGGGACATCGATTTGTCCCTTTTACAGAGAATGACCCATATAAGCTACTCAAAAGTGCATGTATTTAAAATATTAAGTTAAATTTTTTAACCTTTGTTTCAATTAAGTTGCAGCATGGAATTTTGTAAACAATCTTTGGGGATAATTCAATGACCTAGTTCTTCTCCGGAAATGAAGTTTTCAGCCCGGCATTCGTTTCAGAATTTGATGTTACCGATCTGACATGTACACTTGTAACTTGCATATTTTGGAACTTTGCATTGCATATTTAAGGGGAATTTTTTTTGAAATTAGGCATAATATTGATAAAAGATATTAAATAGAGCAATTTTCATTCTAAAGTATATTTATTATGACAATATAAAACAAAAAATATCCATTTGCAAAATATGCCTTGCTAGCTGTGACACATTACCAGTCTGACTTATTAATACTTCAAAACCTTTCCCAGTAAGAAATAAACACAAAATGTGATGATTTTATTAGGATTTAAAGCAAAAAAAGTTGTTACTAAGTAAGAAAAGTACTTTAAAAGACTAATTTTTAAAATTAATAAAAAAAATAGTTCAGGGCGCAAGTTGACCATTTTCCAAATATTTACCTATGTAAATACATACTATAGTCCTCTCGACAACATAAGCTTGGCTTCCGCTACCTCCAGTATGGTTTTCCAGAAAACAGTAATGCATAGCCTTCTTCATAACATATTGTCCTGTTTATTTCCATAAATGTAAGTGCTAGGGATTCGCTGGAGAGCAACCTTTTTTTCAGTATGTGTTAAGAATTAGAGTGCATATGCTGTTTACATTCATACTCTATTTATAAAGGTTGTTGATTGTAATTCCTATACACTATACCCTTCTAAACTAGAGTTTGAATGTAAACGGCATATTAACATAATTTTAAGTACTACTGTAAAAGAGGTCAGTCATTAATAGTGGTAATACTTAGAATGGTTAAATAATCAAATACTATACTTTCCATACTATAGTCCTCTCGACAACATAAGCTTGGCTTCCCCTACCTCCAGTATGGTTTTCCAGAAAACAGTGTGAGGGTTACTCTTTTCGTTTCTCTCCCCCCCCCCCACTTGGGTTTGGAAGCAGTTGTGTTTAACCTCATAGCAAAGCCTCAATCAGGGTAGGTTTAGAACAGCGATGCTCACACTTGTTCTTGGAAAACCACACGATTGGTTGGGGGAGCCTAGTTTGTGTTGTAATCGTAAGGTCTATACAATCATACTACAATTTAAGATTTTAATATGACTGATTTTCACCTATCAGATTCATCCCAAAATGTATTGCATACTGAGATACATGGATCTTTATCACGTAAATCAAAGTTTGCTTCTGAAACTGAAGAAAATGAAGTAAGATATGCTTATATGTATTTTAATTTTAGAATATTTCTTTTGTCCTGTTTCTATTTTACTATAAAACTGTATTATATAAAATTTTTATTTGTTCAGCAGCAACTATTTTTTTATTTTAAATTAAGTTTTTTTTTAGCCTTTTACTCGAAATATGTAAATTACTTTAAAAAAAAAAACTATGTTTCTGTAAAGTCATCTGCTTTTGTGTGCAAATTATTTTAGTTGAAATTTAATGCATTTTCTGTCCAAGTTTATCACAAAATATGTTATAAACTCTTAAAGTTCAGCTGTCAGCTCCCTTTGAATTTATAGCAGAACTTCTACGAACATCTTGACACAGTTGAGAAAAGCAGCTATCTAGTGGTTGGGTTTTTTTTTCCTCAGTAAATAATAAATCAATGATAATCTGTCAAAGTGATCCTGGTATAAGGAAATTCTGGCTTTCTATGTTACCGCAATCTTAGTTACCTTTTCTGGTGAGTTGGCACATGTTTTGTGATCTAAATTGCGACTGTCCTTGCCTATTATCTTATTTCCTTGCAAATTGCTTTACAAAATCTTTTAAAGATCTTGATAATTTTATTTTATTGCTTGCTTATATGTTTATTCTTTTACAAAGCAAGAGGATTAAATTAAAAAAATTTGCAGTGTTTTATTCAAAGTCTGTTGATCTTAAAATTCCTTTTCTCAAATTTTTCATTGAAATTGCCACAATTAAAATTTCTCAATTTTTTAAAATTGCCTTTTAAGGTTAAATAATATTTAATATACTTTTTAGGATGGACAGGAACATAAGCATAGTTAGTAAAATGCAATAATTGATTTTTTTTTATATATTTTAAATATTGAAATAGTTTTATAATAGTTGAGCTGATCAAGAAAGTGAAATTTGCTTGTTCCGAGACCAAAATACTATCACAATGAAGTTATTTTTTTAACGCTTGGAAACCTGAGGAAATATTCTTAATAAATTAATCAAATAATAACAAATTTAAATTAACTAAAATACAAGCAAAACTGTACATTTTGAAAAAAATAGTACTGTATTTCCATTTTGTTTCCAAGAACTTCTCATGAGTGTCCCCTCAGAACTGTTTGGTATTTTTTAAATATACTTTGATTTCTTCAGTTGGCAAAGAGAAAAAAAGAAATCCCTGTTAACCTTCTTTTGATAGTGAATAAAAACTTGAAAATTTATTAATTTTTCCTATTAAATTAAAAAGTCATAAATATTGAATATTTTTTATTCAATCTCAAGAGTGTTATCCATAAATTCATCCTTTTCCTATTTAAATATAAAGATTTTATTAGTAAGAATAGGGTATATTTAGTAACATAATCTTTAGGCGCTGGATATTAAAATTTTAGTCAGTCAAAAATTATTTCTGAAAATTCACAAGCATTACTTCTAATGAATGTTACCTTTTTTAAGTAACACCAATTTTTAAATACATCCATTACCTTTGTACAAGGTTTTTCTTTCATTTTTTGTTTCTAATCGTAAATGTTTCTTTAAATGCTTAGTGGTTACAAAATCTTTTATATTGTCCGCTTTAAAGGTTTAGACAAAAAACATTTTGAGTCGCCAAACTTCACCTAGTTGAAAATCACAAAGTAGCAAAAAATGTTCTTTTTTGCACTTTAGTATGATGCAAAGATACTTTCAAAAAGGCCAAAAAAAGTGTTTCCCTTCAACATAAATTTACTTCACACCATTACAAAAGTTTCATTTTGATACTGCAGTTTCTTGAGAAAAAAAAACGGTTTCTTCGAATCAGTAAAAATTTAACCAGCCCCTTTAATGTTTTTATAAATACTTTTGGTGTAACCAAATATTGAAAAATAAGCTTTTGTGAAGAAACCTGTTTCCCTCCTCAAAAACTCTAGCATCGAGGTGGAACGTTTATAATGGTATGGAGGGAATTAATGTTGAAGGGACACTCGTTTTTGAAGAGAAGACTATATCTGCATTGTACTAAAGTGTAAAAAAGAACAATTTGTTCCTATTTTGTGATTTTATTTGGGAAAGACTGCATGTTTCATCAAGAAATCATAGGTCAATGCTCCAAATCCACGAATTTGTAGCAAAACTAAGGTGATGGACTGGTAGACATTCAGATCATATTTTTCGGTGTTAACTTGTAAAATAGAAGCAAAAAGATAGTAATATTTTACTGTAAAAGAGTTAGAATGGCTATATTGGCTGTTTGGTATAAAATTGAACCAAGAGTGTTATTTTTGAACTAATTGTATCAAAAATAAATACAATGCAATAAAATGCAAAAGTAGTCCATTAAAAACGTACATTCATTGATTTTCTCTATATTTTTTAGACAATATTTGTTTGCCAATTTCACTATTCAAATAAATTTATTTATTATTATTTTCTTATGATTCATGATATTTTTAATTATTTATACCTGCCTGATCCTTACTACTACAACTTTTTTACTAAATCTTTTCAGTGAGATTTTGTGACTCAATTTTTTTTTGTTTAAATTTTGGGACGGATTATAAAAACTTTTTTCATATGTTAATTTTGTGAGTAATAGTCTATCTTCTGAGTGTTACTGTAGATAAAAGTTAGCTGTGCAAAAATAATCAGTAATTGATTCAATTGAATTATGCTGGGACATTGAGCATCTTAATTTATTCATAATAATTGCAGTAAAAACTTCGATACATTTTTATGTGTTTTCAAATAATTTGAAAATTTGAATCACCATACATTTAAAAAACTTTTTTTATTAAAGAAACATACATTACTCACATACCAAGAAATCAATATCAGAGTTTATTTTTAATTTCAATATAAATTATCGTTTCTGTTTTTGCAAATCTTAAAAATACATTTTTTTTAATACCTACAGTCATGTCACTATCATTGAAGACCTTTATAAAAAAATAATTGCCTGAAAAATTAAACAGAAATATTGAAATTATTTTTGAATATTAAAAATTATTTTGATTGTTAAGTGGTTTTTTTTCTTACTGCATTAATGTTTGATTCTTTCAGTTATGTATTTTTATCTATTTTCGTTTTGAATAAAACTGAGATTTTTTTCTTCAAATATCTCGTGTTGTACATGACAGTATTTATATATTATCTGTTCTTTTTATTTTAAAATTAAAACTTATTTTTAAAAATAATTTATTTTAGATATCTAATCTTAAATCCTTCCATCAAGTTACTGAAAAAGCTAAACATGGAGCATTTCAACAACTACTTTGTAGTCAAAACAATTCAGAATGCATAATTAATACCAATTTCAGTTCAAAGGGTATAGTAAGTTTTAAATATTTTTGAATTTTTCTGTAATTGTGAATATGATGCAAGATGCAATATATAAATTTTTAGATACATGAAAGCTAATTGCTATGTAGACCTACTTAACTTAAGAATGTACTGAGCAACATACAAAGTACTGTTTTTTTAGTGTGCTTAGCAACATTGTGTTATTTTTCTTTTTAAGTTCCTACAACACATGTCGTATAGCGAGTATAAATTACAACCTCAATATTATTATTTGGCTCTTGCAACACATATTTCTTTTTTTTTATTATTATTTCTTTCTAATTTTGGATTATATGTAGCAGATCTGTAAACTCTGCTGTATGAACCTGGCAATACCAGATACTTAATTTTCTTTGCAACAACGGGTGCCACTCGAAACCTTAGTGTCTCCCCTTATAAAATCAGGCAATTGTTACATTTGGCCTGAAAATGCGGAAATTGGCTAAAACTTTGGTGTTGCCTGGTTAAATACAGAAAGTTGCCAATTCTGTTGGTAGTTGTTGGACTAATAGAGGTAGATAAAATAATGCAGGTTTAATTCCATATACTAACTTCAATACAGGTTCTACTTTGATAATAAAATTTTTTATAAAATTTATTTTCA
This sequence comes from Oedothorax gibbosus, assembly GCA_019343175.1. Lineage (NCBI taxonomy): Eukaryota > Metazoa > Arthropoda > Arachnida > Araneae > Linyphiidae > Oedothorax > Oedothorax gibbosus. The sequence goes on along the minus strand of JAFNEN010000453.1, from coordinate 172,597 downwards.
TTAAATGTTGAAACAGTTTCAAAATTTTAGAAATCCTTATTATTAAAGTCTTAAATAGCTTGTTTGTAATTTTATCTGTTCCCACCATACAATCCTCATTGTTACATAAATAAATTTTCTCTTAGGAGTCAAATCTGCTTCTGTTTAGTTTATTATAATATTCTAAGAACAATTATAAAGTTGCAAATTGTATTTATACCAAAGCAATAATTAAACAATAATTTTTTTAAAAGAATTTACTTTATTTATCAGGGGGACAGAGCAATGAACAAAGAGGGGGGAGGTCTGTTAAAGGTAAATCATAACATCTCACAACTGTTTCCAATACCCAGTAACAAAAAACAAAAGAACTCATACCAATTCAGCAATACCAGAAATGAGAATAAAAATGACCCAAAAACTTAATATAAATGCCAAAATAAATTTTTGTGATTCTAAGGTCTTAGACTCTCACTAATTCTATGTAGTTTAATTGATTGATAATTTATATTTCTCATGAGATCATTAAAAGCATTACCTCTTAGGGGGGAGGGGGGCTAATGACACAAATTTTTATTAACCTCTGTATTTCAGTAAAGATACAAGAATTTTAATTTCTTTTTTTACAAGTTCATAAACTGAACATTCGTTAAGTCATTCAACAGATCTTAAAACATTACCATATTTTAGTTGTTGAGCATTTTAAACAACTGTGTAAATGTCCCATTAGCCCCCATATGTGGGGTCTAATGGGACAGGGTGCACAGCTAATGGGACATGGTAAATGTTGCCTTAATTAAAATTTCAAAAATGGAAAAGGAATCGGAAAATGACCCGAAAACGAAATTTTAAAGCAAACACCATTTACATAATACATATACATAATGAAATGTTATTTTTTAAAACAATTATTTTCATTTGAAAGGTGAAATATCAAAGTTAAAACTCAAAACCGAAGATGCTCCGATAATTTTTGTTGAATCACTGGAAAGAATAGTTTTGTAACTAAATCTTCCGAAATTTATCAAAAACTTGTCCTTTGCTTCAAGGTTCGGGAATTTACGAAGACCGTCTTTGTCTTCAAATAGCTTACCCAGAGCTCATCGCTTTCTATTTCGGAAATCAATCCAACGTAATAAAGAATAATATGCTTTCTAGCAAATTTTACCAACTACAAATCAATTACCTTCACTAAGCTCTGTTCAGATGAATTAATGAAATTGCAGGTGGAAAAATGTCACCAATAAAGCTACTTGAACTTCACTTATTATACGATGGTAAAAGCTAAAAAAGTTTAAAATTAGTTTTAAAAAGTTTTTGGTCACTTAACTGAATAAAATATTAGATTTATATAGATTCTTCAAGAGAAGCATACAAAGCTAGGTTTATTCGTGTCCCATTTGACCCCACTGTTTCTGTTCCTTTAGACCCCTCAGTGTTATTATTTATAAATGATCCAACACAGAACCAAGTGTATTTCACCACGGTAATTGACACATAATATCTTGAACTATGATAGGTCTTCTACATAAAACTATAGTTTAATTTACAAAATTTTTTTATTTAATACTTTAAAAGTGTAAAAAAAGACACACTTTTAACTTACTTTGGATTCTCCAAAACAACATTTCTCCTCTCCACTTCAACACTTGCTTTTAATGGCTGATCTTTGGTTGTTAAAATGTGAAGTCTAACTTTTATAATGTTGCAGTGTAAAAATATTTGTAAAAAAAATCTATTTTCCCCCGCTTTAGGCCCCTTGTCCCATCAGCCCTGTGTCCCATTAGCCCTCACTCTCCCCTGTTTATTAAAAGCAAATTGTTCAACTCCCATGGTGTTTTCTCATTTATATTTTAGGATACGAGAGTCGCATTCCATTATAAATTGCACCATAGTTCAAAACTTTTCAAAAATTATAATGAACAAATGCCTTACCCCCTCCCCCATTATTTCTTTGTTCTTTTACATGTGACTTTCAATAAAATAAACTCTACTAACGTTCTTCATGTAGAATAAGTTATTTTTTGCCACTGAATATACCAATTAAATTCTACCTATTTTCATATTTTTTAGGGTCAGGGGTTTTAAATCCCAATAAGAAAAGTTTCAATGATAATACAATGAATATTCCAATGCTAAATACTGCTATAGATGCTTTAACTTTGGTAAGATTAATATTTTTCAACAGTTGTAAGATAATAATCAGGGTCAAGTGGGGTAAGTGTGATAGGGGGTAAGTGTGATAAACAGCTCTTGTAACTTTGGGAATCATTCTAAAAATCTGAAAGTTTGCAATATATAACATTAGACCACTTATACTTAAACTAAAAAGAAATATTGACTTTAAATAATAGTTTAAATATAGGTTTGAGCTTTTGAATTTAAGTGCAACTATCTGGTTTTTTTCAAATTCGAAAGGTTTTCTTCCAAATTCCATAAGTCATATTTTTATAAAAATCATGTTGTTTTTTCTTTCTCTGTTAGTAAAAAGAATAAAGGTAAAGATATAAAATTTTTTCCTACGTAGGTATGTTTCTTATAATAATTCACTACCAATTTTAGGATTTGGAATTTACTTGAAGCAGAGAACTAATTTTTTAAAGGAAAAATGCAGAAACCCTATCACACTTACCCCATTTGACCCTATGTTTGAGAGTTATTATGATTTAACTTGTATATTTTTATTAGTCACAAATATTAGTTTTGAGTTTTTATAAAATGTACTTTTTTATTTCTGATTCAAAGCCTGTTTTATTATTAAGGGCTTCACTTGCACCATTTTTATAACTTATTTCATTTATTCTAGAAACATGACAATAAAAACTTAAAAAAGGAGAAAAACTTGAATTCTTCTCTTCCAAAAGTTGCATTTGAAGTATTAGATATGTGTTTGGAAAGACATCAAAAGGGGCTTATGCATCCTTATATTTATCAGATATTGTCTCAGGTATGCTTTTTCCTCTTTGTTCATGTTAAATATAAACATATTTTATGCCAAAATTTATTCTAGTATTTTTAATTGTTAACATTTGAGAGATCAACATATCATCTATTTTTAGGGTATTAATTTTGCAATGCAAATTTATAGTATTTTTCAAGTTTATTTAGTTTATTAAACTGTTTAAATTAATCAATTTCTAATTTTCTATCACTTTCTTAGGCTATCAAAAATTTGGTTTCTGGAAATGTAAATTGAAAACTAAATTAGATGCCTGACAAAAGAAATTATCATTTTATTTTCTCCACTTAACTGCACCTCAATTCAATCATTTCTCGTGGTTTCCCAACTTGCTATTGTCATCTGTATAAAAATTTGACCCATGCTACATTTGATTGTTATTAATACATTAAATAATAATACCCTATGATAGTATTTGATTTTGTTTATAAAATCTTAAATTCAGTTGTTTCTGAAATTTTAATTTTTTTTAACCCCACTTTTAATGACATAGCAACACATAAAAAGTTTGAAAAAGTATTTCATTAAAGTAATTGGTTCCAACAAGGTTTTATATTTTGTGGAGCATTTTCTGAAATGTCTAATTGTCTGAATTAAATAGTTTATTTTTTTAGGGTGAAATCAAAATTCCAGTAGTTTTTGAAGATGGTATAAATGACGAGCTTCCTAACCCTACATTATTTTTTCGACCTATGAGACAAATGATTTATGCTCTTCTTTTTAACCAGCGTCATTTTCAAATTGAAGAAAAAGATAACTCTGAAGGTTATATTTTATATACATTTTTATTGAAATTTTATTCTGTTACAGTTCAGTCCTTTAGAATGGATTTTAAAAATATATAATTATTTTTGGATAATGGATATCATAGTCATGATTTATGTATCAGTAAATTCAGTATTTTTCATTAAAATCATCTGCATCTCATACGTACACATAAAATCATTTGCATACAATTTTTTGTTTTCTGACACTTGGTTTATTTTGTATTTCTTTTCCCACAATGTTTGCATGGTGTTTCCGGTTCTACTCTTACCTCAGTTCCATAATTTGGGTAGCTGGTATAAATATTAGTGTGCCAGATTTTGCGATATTTAAGTCTGGAAACATATTTTTACTTTAACTCAGTTTTCTTGCAATTTTTCGCTGGTTTGTTGTCTAAAAAATTGTGTGAGATCGGGAGAAATCTCCCCCACTTGAGATAAGTACGTGAGAGCAGTATAATGTAAATGTTATTAGACAATGAATAATACTATTGATCGCCATTTAAAAGAAAAACAAAAATGAACTTCTATCTTAATTCGGGAAAATTTATTTATCTTTAGGAACAAAATTAACAAATATCTTCATTAAAAGCAAACATTTTTATTATAAAAGGAAAACAATAATATGGGCGATTCTACCATAATTTTAAATTTTATGTCCCTTGGGCATAACTTTTGAAAAAATTAATATTTCTTTTTAATTTTTTCTTATTATACTAATAGACTGGTCCTTATATAATTGCAAAACGAAATTTTAAAGCAAAGAAACTCCAATAAATTTTTAAGACACAAAACAATGCAGAAAATTCCTTGCCTTCCCATGTCCCGAATGTCAAATTTTTAGTTTAGTGATCAAACTAACACATTTTTGAGGTAAAAATTACATTCATTTTTATTTTAAATTGAACTAATACTATATCTTAACATGTTCCTTCCATAAAATTTTAGCTTTTAATATTTATAATGTGTATTTCTCTTCTCCTAACTTTGTCCCTGGGTTTTTGGTACATTCCCTAACCTCATTGCTAAAGTGGTTAAGAGAGGCACTGGATGGAGCTCCAGTGATTCTTCAATCATGGAAACTGTATTGCAGAAAACTCGCATTTCAGTTTGTAGCCGCACCGTGCTATACTTCACTAATAAGCCCAAAAGTTAAACAACCCCAGTAAAATGAGCTGCGTGAATTTATTGCTTTCCTTACAGTCCTCCAGGATTAAGGTTAGTTTTTGCTTGATAATTGGAATTTTTTTCTATAAATATGTTTAAGTGGAGTATAAGGAGTAAAAAAAAACAATTTTTATCAAACTGGAATTAGTTTCAACACAAAAAAGACCGGAAAACATCGTGAATTTCTTTGCCGTCTGTTCCTTACCATTACAATGATCTAGGGATGGAAAACCGAAACTGGTTTTAAGACTAATCGGTTTGTTCGTGACTTCGGTTTCATCAAAAATTAATTATTTTCATAAGACTAGTTTAAACCGGTTTCTTTGATACCGTTTTTTTAAAAAAAACTGCCATCCCTAATATTTTTTTTTAAAATTTCAAATGACCTTGCTGAACTTTTTTTTGTAATTCTAGAACCCTTATAAACCTTTTTACAAACATTTACAGTTTACATTTACAGTTTAGTGATCAAACTAACACATTTTTGAGGTAAAAATTACATTCATTTTTATTTTAAATTGAACTAATACTATATCTTAACATGTTCCTTCCATAAAATTTTAGCTTTTAATATTTATAATGTGTATTTCTCTTCTCCTAACTTTGTCCCTGGGTTTTTGGTACATTCCCTAACCTCATTGCTAAAGTGGTTAAGAGAGGCACTGGATGGAGCTCCAGTGATTCTTCAATCATGGAAACTGTATTGCAGAAAACTCGCATTTCAGTTTGTAGCCGCACCGTGCTATACTTCACTAATAAGCCCAAAAGTTAAACAACCCCAGTAAAATGAGCTGCGTGAATTTATTGCTTTCCTTACAGTCCTCCAGGATTAAGGTTAGTTTTTGCTTGATAATTGGAATTTTTTTCTATAAATATGTTTAAGTGGAGTATAAGGAGTAAAAAAAAACAATTTTTATCAAACTGGAATTAGTTTCAACACAAAAAAGACCGGAAAACATCGTGAATTTCTTTGCCGTCTGTTCCTTACCATTACAATGATCTAGGGATGGAAAACCGAAACTGGTTTTAAGACTAATCGGTTTGTTCGTGACTTCGGTTTCATCAAAAATTAATTATTTTCATAAGACTAGTTTAAACCGGTTTCTTTGATACCGTTTTTTTAAAAAAAACTGCCATCCCTAATATTTTTTTTTAAAATTTCAAATGACCTTGCTGAACTTTTTTTTGTAATTCTAGAACCCTTATAAACCTTTTTACAAACATTTACAGTGATTGATTTAAAAAAAATAAATTTTACAAGTTTTTTATACCTGAAATTAAAAATTATGGTAGAACTGCCCATATATTCATAAATAGGAATTTGAAATATTTACATTTAGGCATTAGGGATTTTGGATGTTGTACTTTTGTTAAATCTTTTCTTTGTTATTGTTTTTTAAGAATCATCTCAAATATGGGAAATCAAACAAGCCGTAAAACTTATTTCAAAAATAGTTAAACAGAATACTCTCTTTCATACTCGTTTGAAAGTGTCAAAGTGCAATAAAGAAATCCTTTCTTCTTGGGCCAAAGTTACCTTGATTCATAGTCGAAAGTTTCATGGTGACCAATAATTATATACTAGCATAAAAATATTCAACTTAGAAGAACAAATGGTGTAATATTCATATCAATAGATAAAAGAATAGTATAGAGTATTATCTTTAGCTTATTTTTCATATTGTACTAGATGTTCCGGACAAAAGTTTGAAGAAATGGATTTTTGTCATTAAATGATTGTAAGAATTCAAACGTTATTTGTGGTGTTACCAAAATTATGAGAAACTTTTTTACATAAGGTGAAAGCCAAAGTTTTTTATTTAGTTGCTTCTTTAACATTATGTATGTATAATTGTTTTACAGTAAAAGTTCCCGAAGTTATGATAAAAGAATGGTTGTGGACTCATTCCAACAGATACCACCAGCCGGAATTTGTGCCTTCTAAATGCCTAGATTGGACAGTTCCAACTGTTTCTCGTTTGTGGTTCACAGCTGGTCCTGATGCTAACAAAACACGACTTCAGGCATTTCTTACCTGTATGAAAATCAACTCTACCTTAATATTGGATACAATGTTTGTTCCTCAACATTTCTTTTTACTTTGCTGTGTTTTGAGGTTTGTTATTTTATTAATCTAAATGTTCGATGAATTATTATTTTATAATAAAAAGACTGGCACAGTCAAATTTTTTTCAATTAACTTATATAAAGTTTCTTTATTCAATGATATGCTTTAAAAAAACACATGGTTATATTTGCCTAGTTTTATAACCAAATCTAACAAACAGAGGTGCCGATCCCCCCCCCCCCAGAGCTAACGCCGCACCCCCTATAAATTTTTTACCCCCCCCCAAAAAAACCCGGTGTGGATTTTATATTCATAGGGAGTACCGAACCTAAGTAATTTACACCACATGGTGTATATATAGGAATCTTTACGGTGTATACATGAAACGTTATAGTAAAATGATATTTTAAGTACCATCGAATAGGGTAACTTTGTCTTAAGAAATAAAACCCCAAGTACTGACTTTTTTCTTAAATATTTTTCAACAGAGAGTTGCCCGTAATTGAAAAAGGGAAGCACATTTTTTAATGGCTTTTATAATACGGAATTACAACTTATTTTTAATTTTCCATTAGATTTTCTTTACAGCAAAAGCTATTAGGAATCTAAATAATCGGTAAAAATTCCGTTAAAAATTTATGTAATTATATTATATTTTAAATCAACAAAAATAGCCAGACACGTGATCCAATCAAAAACAGCTTCCAATTCCTTCCTTTAATTCTTAATACATAAAAATGCTCTCTGCTTTTTATCTAATGTAACACATTTGACAGTATCAAACAAATCAGAATTATTTTATAATGTTTATAGATGTAGTTTCACTTATAAAAGTTACTATTAATTGACTCAAATTAAAATTAAATAGTATTAAACAAAATACTTACCGTGAAACTCGGAATTGAACTACTTAACTATATTCAATTACCCACACATTTGACGCCAGATGCCAAGTATCTTCCTACTGTTTCTAACTAAAGCAATCATTAAGTAATTTTCTCTTCAAGTATAATTTAGCGTGAAAATGGTTTGAGCCTGAGTATGTATGCTAAGCCAGAAATATTATCCGAAGGTCATTCATTCATAGAAATGCTATACAAAAAAATTCTGAATATTTATGATGTTTGCTTCAAATGCTAATAACAGCAATTAAGAAATGTTTATGATGAATAGTTTGCAGCACATTGCTTTCTTCGACGCCAGGCCTCTTAAAATAGAATTATCATTTTGCAGATTGTTAAAGAATTTAGTTACGATTCCTGTTTTATTATGTGATTTTTAAAAAATTTTGAAATACGTTTTTGTTAGAAATTTATATTTTCAGTTTTTTTGTTGTTGTTAATACAGGCATGAGAATTTTCCGCTTTTTGGCAGAGTTCCGCTTTTTCCCGATTTTTGGTAATTTTCCGAATTTTTGACCATTTCCGCTTTTTTTCTTCAAGTTTTGTTTTTTGTTCGTAAAAGGATACTAAGTCGCAAAATTATTTTGATCGCCGTATCGTAATGCGAAAATCTGTCTTGAATGTCGTTTATTGTCACGGTAAATAGGCTCTACGCTTAAAGTTTCTTATTGCCGTGGTTTTTCGGTCTCGAGTAAAGAAGTTAGCCAATGGCAAGGGTTATGCTTTCAGTCGAAAGACAAATCCGTATATTTAGTATACTCTCAGCTACGGCTAGACCTATGCAAAATTTAAAAAAAAGTAATCTTTCGGCAGAGGCTTCCGATGTTATTTATAGGAAAATAACAAAACTTTCAAACCCATTATTTTTATAATGTAGTTTGTAGTTCAAGACGATCGTTCAACCAAACTTCAACGCATCGTAATATTTGCTAGTTTGGGCGAAATCGCAGTACATTTATTGTACACTCCTTGAAAAGTGCTTGAATTTAATTGCTCATTTACAAGTTCCTTAAAAACGCTTTCTATCTCTCCTGGGGAAAACAATCCGTCGCCAATAGCAAAAACTAAACTTTTATTGCAAAATCGGATCATATCAAAAACTTTCTGAACGTAATTTCCGAAGTGTGTGAACCCACATTATGTGATTCCATGATATTTCCTAACTCGTATTTCTAAACATTGTCTTTAATAAAGAGAAATTTCGGACAAAATAGCGTCTTAAAAAAGTATTCGGGTCATACGCTGGATGTCAAATTTTCCGCAGCATTACCGTCACCGAAATTTTTTTTCCTCCATTCTAGGTCTTTAGTATAAAAACTGATTTTAAATTTTATTAAAAAAACAAGTTTAAATTATAAATTTTAACAATAAAGGTACAAAATATATTTAAATTTTGAAGATGAATTAAGATTAGATTTCACTAAGAAGTCTTCAGATATCAGCCAACGGTCAGTGCAATCCCTTGTAAGAAGAGTAAAATTTTCACCTGATCAAAAATCTGCAGCACAATAAGACCACTTGATTTACTTATTTTTGCTGCCTAGTAATTTTCATGCATCCACTGATGATGCCGCGACGCCTGATAATGATTGATGATTCCCTGTCTCTGCATGATCCAGTAGTGTCTCGTTACTTCAGTAGTTCTGGTTAAGGCCAAGTAGGATCAACCTGACTCTCCTAAACGAGTGTCCGTGACTTTGGGTCGGCAAAAACAGCTAGAATGTTAATTTTTTTTAAAACCTTTTTTTGGAGTGATTCATACTTCAGCCTATATTCGGTTTTCTAATTTTAGATTCCTTTTTGTTTAAAAGAAATGAAGTCGGTCTAAACAGGAATATAGACGGTCTGTATATACATTCAGGCTTTATGGTGTTAGTAATTTCTAGTTCTTGAATTTTTCTGAAACGTCCTAGAACAGTACTTAAAAAGTGCTTAATTTTTTTTCCCTAACAAGTGCATGAACCTGTAATTGCTTTAAAGAGAGAAGAACACAATGTCATTTTTTATTTTGTATTTGAACTATAGATATTACAGTGCTTGTTTGTTTTGTGTTTTTGTAGAAAAACATGATTTATGAACAATGTATAAGATTTTTTTAAATGTAAACCTTGTCTTCAAAGTTGTTTTATGTAATTGGCATAACTTCAGTCTACGATTACTGCTGACCATTTTTTTAAAAAATCTGTGTGTTTATTTGAGTTGTATGAGAGAAGGTTTAAGGTAGACTTGGTATCATTTTCTTCTTTCTATCCTTTATTAAGTAGAAGTATGGTATTTTTATCTCCCATGCAGACAAATAATTATTTATTGTTATTTTGGTTAGGGTTTTTTCGATACTCCAATAATGAGTATCGAAAAAACCCTAACCAAAATAACAATAAATAATTATTTGTCTCCATGGGCCAAACGGCAAACGGCTTCTGCAACGGCAAATCAACATTTTGCAAACATTAAAAAAATACTGTCCCTTAAAGTAGCAATTATTTTACACCCCCCCCCCCCACCACATTAATATTTAAAAAATTTCGGTCCCACCGCACTTTCAGCTTTTTTCATATTTTTGTGTTCTCATGCCTGTTAATAATAAAAAAAAAAGTTATATTATAATTGATCCCGACTTATTTAGTGCCAGTTGCTGTTATTGTTCAAAATCAACTTCACAAAACTTCAACACTTTCAAACCAAGTGTCGCCGATTTGCTTAGGAACCTAAATACTATCTAGATCAATCGACAGAATATCGCATAATTTCCTGTTTCAGATTGACATAAAAACTAGCTATTTTAAAATGGAAATTAAAAATTGAGGTATCAGAAACACATAATTATTTTTTTGTACAATTTTGGACTCAAATTATCAGTAATATCAAATATAATTAACTTCTCATTATTAGTATCCTTTAAAATCCTATAGTATCCTTTCTTTATTTGCCCAAATTTCTGAAGGATACAGACGTATAAACCCGTCACCTGAATGGTTTTCCAGCAACACACATGACTCCTTCGTGCTTTAAATTTTTTAATTTAATAAAATTATTAAATTTATAAAAATTTTAAAATTATGTAATTTTAAAATTTTTATAAATTTAATAATTTTATTAAATTCAAAAATTTAAAGCACGAAGGAGTCATTTATAACCACCTACTACAGAAATAGAAAAAAATTTAATTAAGAAATTAAATTTTCAGTTAAAATTTTAATTTAAATCTCAAGCAGTGAAAACAAGTTTACTCTTCAGCCAATTTGCTTTTTCAGAGGGTTAACAAGCTTAAAATATTCAAATTATATAATTACGAAAATCTTACCGGAATCGCTGCCTTAACCCTTCAAAATAAGCTCTTGGAATACTTTTAGTACAGTGCATTTTAACTTCATCTTAACTATTGAATTTCATTTCGTTTATTAAATGTATCTATTTGATCTATTTTGAAGGTGTATCTTTGAATCTTCCCTCCGTTTCTAAAACAACAATCTAAAGTAGTACTTCTAAGCGGGAAAATTGCACGAATATCATTGGTGAAAAAGAAATATGCAGGAGTCCTCATTTCATCGAAATGTATGTTATAGAGACTGCGTGAGATTTATGGCATAATTAGGCCAGCTGCAAGTGTTTTATTTAAGCTTTAAAGAAGTGATGCATTGTTTATGGGTAATAAATGTCAGAAATATTCGTCAGGCAGACGCCATAGCCCATCATTCTATGTTTCTCTTTTCATAGTGTTCTTAAGGATTTGATCTATCAATTTTTATTCTTGTAGGTTGGGAGGGGGGGGGAGGGTTATGATCCTAGCCCCTACCCCCTAGGTGTCTGGGGGGGGGAGATGATTAGAAAGAACAAGAATTTGTTCGAGTTTTACCTTAGACAATATTTACCATTCACTGATAAATGTTTCTAATTTTTTTGACCCCCCCCCCCTGTAGGCACCCCCGTAATAAAAAATATGCTATGTATGCTATGCTATTGATTTGATTTATACATAATTTGTTTTTTATTTAAGCATAATTAAGATCTTCAGACAATAAGATCCAAAATATATCATATAATTTCTGTTGAATATAGATCAAAATATAAAACCTATTTTATCCCTTTTATATAATAACAATTTATTATAACACTATATTGTAAGGTCTTGTCATGATTCTAAGAACTTTGTTCTTCATCTTGCATTGATCTTGTGTGTTATTGCTTACCATATATAGAAAACACTGCAATTTTTTATACTGTCGTTAAAAATATTTATGTGTTTAATTATTCACAACTTTTGTATTATTTTCAAAATAATTTAAAAACTTTTTTTAGGTATATGTTGTCTATTCCTGAAACACCATTTTTGTACAAACACGAATTGGATGCATTTTTGGTGCAAGCAGTAGACTCTCATTTGATGGACAATGAATATACACAAGAATTAGAGGTTTTTTAGTATTTTGCGATTTTGCAAAAACTGCATTTGAACAAACAACATGTCTAAAAACCATGCGACACATATTGATGCTTGATAATTTGTAACTAATTAAAGTAATTTGGTTTTAGCTCATTAAATATTTTTGTTTAAGGGAAAAGGTTCCTTCTAAATGTGTGATTATACACGGGATGCATACACAGTCTGGAAAACATTGAAAGTGTTTGATTTAAAAAAAAAATTAAGAAAGCAAGGAATTATCAAGAAAGTTAAAACTGCTTTCCTTTTGACATCTATGTGGCGTAGTTTCCTTTCCGACGGAGGATGAGATGCCCTAGTTATTTTATGTTTTATATTTGAATAAACTTAATTGCTTTTTTAGGAAAATTTAGTTTTCATTTTCATCTGTCAACAATAGTTATGTGAAGTTATTTTTTTTAAGTAATAGGTTTTGTTTCTTTTCAATTCAAGCATTACTGTTATAGGTTATACCAGTACCAAATCACCAATTTTCTTAATCTGTATTTTTTTACTATTAGTCACTGAATGAAAATTAGTCAATTCAAAAGTGGACTTTGTTGTTTGCTTATATCATTGGTGTATGTATGGTGCTTAATTTTTTTACGTAAAAAGTCTCTGAAAGTGCTTAAAAGTCTTGAATTTTACTTTTTAAAAAGAAATTGTATGCATCCTGTATATACTAATTGTTATTTTAAGACAGTTTTAGCCTTTTAACATTACTTAACTATTCATTTTTTAAATATGTTTTATCGAATTTTAATCTATATAGCATTTATACCTGATGTTTATTAAATTTGTTTTAGTTTCTTTCAATATAAACAATAATGGAGTAAAACACTCTTTATATATAAATATATAATAATAAATATTTTGTAAGCTGCTTTTGGGAAATATTTGTTTTAATTTTAACTCCCTGCAGCATTAAATTTTATGGTACTATTCTTGTCCAAAATTGGACACATTGTTATAAAAACACATGGAAAAAGTATTTAAAAAAATATATTTCTCTTTATAGACCATACTTGGTCACGACTATGTGTTAAGGACAATAAGAAGGCTTACCAGGTTAATCCATTCAAAATCAAATTCCCTACCAGAAAGACTGCTTTAATATATCTTTATGTCTGACATTTTAAGTAATCCTAAAAAATTTTCCAGGTTCCAATTACACCTCGTGGTTTAATGCTAGCAGCCATGTTTATGAATGGTGTGGATCATGCAATTATGGTTAATGATGCTTGTGGTGCTCCAATATCTTGGTTAATGTGTTGCCCTTGGTTGTTTTTTGATGGGAAACTGTTTCATAGCAAATTACTCAAGTCCAATTCTGCAAAAAATCTTACGGATCTCTGTGATAATAATGTGAGTTATCTCAACTTTTTCATGAGTAGTTATTGTTTTTGAAAATCTAACATTCATTTTACATTTCTGTAAACCTTCAACTTATTAATAATCTACATAAACTTAAGATAATGCATAATCTTGTTACGGAAGTAGTTTCAAACATGCTTCAAAGTGTCAATTTCTTTCTTCTGTGTGTAATGCATTTCCCCATGTTTCTTGTAGCAAAAGGTATAGTAAAATTTCTTTATAACGAATATCATTACAATGAAATATCTAGTATAACAAAATAAATCCCTAGTACCTTTTGAAATCCCATAAGAATAAGTTTAAAATTTCCATTTTAACGAAATTACTAAAACTCAGTGTTTCATTATAACGAAAGATTTTTTCTTCTGCAACTTCGCACTTTGCTGTTTTGAAAAGGCACCAAACAAGTTTTAAACGGTTTTGTTTATCATTGTTGTCAAAAGGAAGAAGGGGGGGGGGGAGGATCACCGTGCCTTTATTCTTTTGCTAATCTGCCCCCTAACGCCCTTCCTTAAGAAAGCCCGAAATTGCTATTCAATGGGTCAAACCCATCTGTAGTGACCAGTGCAATCCCTTTTAGAATTCCCTAATGATAGCCTGACATTATGACTCTTTTGAGATTATGGTGTTTTAGGGATTGAATTTGAAAGCATGTGCACAACTGCACATGGGCGATGCTTTTATTGTTGTCACAAAGGAAGTCTTTAAAAATGAAAAAGACCGTCGACTTTGCTGTCACAGAAAATTATTCCTTGAAGACACTTTTAACATTGACTAATGATTTGTTCCACACTCAACCTTTATAACCATAGGGAAAAGGGTGGACTCATTGGTTCTGTATTTTTCTTCACTTCTATTCTCTCTAGTGTTGGTTGTGGTTGTCTTACTCTGTCTCATTCTAGAAATGATAGCCACTAAGCGAGAACAGTTTCTTAGAGGAAAAGATGACCATAATAACGGATGTCTGTTTTTGCATTGGTTGAATTAACTTGTTAAAACGACCTTATATCAACATCGTACACAGCATCGGGACTATTGACTCCAGATTTAACGTGCACTATATACGCGAATTACTCAACCCTATTTACTGGCAGAATTTTTTTCCCCTGGAAAATATCTTCAGAAGCATGATGCCTTAATCCACTGTGCCTGGTTTCTCCAATTCATAAATACAAAAAGTACTATTACCTTTTAAGTACCTTGTTGTACCTTTTTGAATCATAAGTATCAAGATAATTTGGAGAAATTTATGCCTTTGGTCCAGAGATTTTATGTTGTAACTTTTCCATAAATGTAAGATAAGGTATATCTATTGTATGGTGAGGAATACTTGTTTTTAACATATAGAATACTTTATATTGTTAGTACATTGCATGGTACATTTAAATATTCTAATAATTAGATTTTGGGTCTGACTTGTGTTAATTTTTTAAAGTTAATAAGTATTCATTATTCTTTTAAATTTATTTTAAGTTTAAAAATTACATTTGATATTAAAACCATGTAAAAAAATCAAAATAATATCTAGGGATTTTTTAACATAAATTTTGAAAACACGCTTCAATTTTTTTTTCAGTTTCATGAAATATCTGTGGTGGAAAACATGCAGAATGCTATTTTAGAAGGTCTCAATGTCAAGTTTCCATTACCTAGATTTCCATTTAGTGCTCCCCATCCAGTATTTCCTAAAAATCCAGTAAATACCCCACCTTTTCCACAAGGACGTGGCAGAGGTTAGTATTTTTATAACTATGTAATATCTTAAAAATGCTTTAGTTTTTTAAATTACGTTTTTTTTTCAGTTAATCTATGAATTCTAAATGGGTTTTATGAAGAAAAATGTGTTTAGTTTTGGTTACCTCTTTAATATAACCTAGACAGGATAATAAGTCCATGTGACCTTTACTATCTTGGATCAATTTGTAAAAAGTTCGCTAGTAACTAGTCATGTCATTAAGTGGAATTTAAAAAGAAAAAAAAACAATTTTTACAGTAGTTAAATTTTATGTCGAAGTCAAGTAATTTTTCTTAAAATATAAATTTGTTGATAAGGTTTCTTTTATAAAACCATTAACTTTTCTTATTTAGGATATTTAGTGTATATGACACTGGTGCACTAAGTACATTAACACCAAATTTAAATTAAGGGGAAAATATATTAAGTTAAATATCCATTAATACATAACAATAACCTATTATTAACATACTATTTACCCAGTATTTTGTATGCTAAAAATTACATTTAAGATGCACATATTACAGTACATTACCCATATGGATGTTTTCATGGTTCATAAAATAATGATCTATTAATATATTTTTTTTCTTTCTTGGAGGACACCAAAGAGTTATGCCATGTGGTGGACAATTAGAAGTTGCTGGAGTTGTTGTTGGAAATTGGGGTCCAAATTATGGCCATAGACCTAAATCAGAAAATCGTAGTCTTCCTCCCCATGTTGTGTCAGTTGGTAGAGGAATTGGGAGGTAAATATTTTTTGTGAGATTACTGATTCATTTTCGATTTTTCGAGCAGATAAAACACTTAAAATTTTATTTGTTATAAAATTAGTTTTAAAATTGTAAGAGTTGTTCAAAAATGTGTAACATCCAAGGATCCAATTCAAGTTTAACAGTGTACAAATTATTGATACAGTAGCTTACATTAAATATTGGTTTTTCATTCTTCCCCAGCACTACAGATCTAGTATTTATTCAACCTTTGTTCAGGTTAATGTGATAAATTATTGCCTTATGATTGTCTAGTTTTTTTATGTATTTAAATATTAATTGTTCTTTACTTACTGTTAAATATTTTGAAGAGGTCTTCTTATGAAACCTACTACTTCCAAAAGAGGTGGCGGAACTGCCAAAAAAATTTCAACCAGAGGAACTTCTCCTCAAAGAACTTCAGATGATTCTACTTCATTCACTCAACGACGACTACCCCGTTTAGGAATGGGTAGGGGTGCACCACATTTGGAAGGTGCCAAATCTGAATTTTCTGATCTGGTTAGTTGAACTTGTTGCACATTTTATTATAGTTTATTTTTAAAAATTACATATACATTTTTTAAATTCATCTTTGAAGTATAATTACTGTTTACACAAGTTAGTTACAACTTTTATGTATTTCTCAAATTTTGCATTTATGTATTGTTTGCTATTTATCCTTTAACTTATAATATATATTTTTTTCTTCTTGCCAGGGCTTTGAAATTTAAAGATGAACTACTCAGAAGATTACATTTTGCAATGATAATATTTAATAAACTTTCATTTACCAAGTTATTGTTACCAAGTATTTGTTATAAATTTGCTTTCAAATGAATGTTCCTTCTACAATTTTGAAAGTTAAAGAGGAATTTCTGTAGATCAAATTTTGCAGTACTCGTGTATTAAAAAAATTCATTTGACAAAGATATCAAGCATTTGTTGTTGTATTTTTGTTAACAAAAAATTATTTTTCTGCTAGAGCTTTCAAAATCTGATGATTTATTATTTTGTAGATTAAAATTTTGCAGATTTTCATGTAGAAACTTTCATTGTATGATTTTATTCGTGTTGTATGTTTTTTTTAAAACAAAAATTGATGTGTCTGCTATGCTTTGAGGTTTGAAGATGAATTTTTCTGTAAATCAAGGTTTTGCAGTACTTATGTTTTATAAACTTTCATTTGATCAAGATATAATTTGTTTATTGTTTGTAACCCAAAACTAATGTTCCTTCTAGAGCTTTTAAAGTTTGAATATGTATTATTCTTTATGTCAATAATTTCCAGTACTCCCCATGTACTATAAACTTTCATTTGAGGGATTACCTAGTATTTGTTTTATGTTTTTTTAACCAAAATTATTACTCCTAGAGCTTTCAAAATTGGAAGCTGTATTACTCTGTAGATTAATATTTTGCACTAGTAGTGTTGAAGAAACTTTGATGTCAACTTTATATTTAGTATTTCTTATAATTTTGTTAAACAAAATTTATGTTCCTATTAAGTTTTAAATTTGAAGATAAATTGCTCATTCATACCAGATTGTGCTGTGTCGCATAAACTTTTATTTAAGGAATATATCGGGCATTTATGTTATGTTTGTTTAACCAAAATAAATTTCCTATTTAATTTTGAAACTTGAGGATAAATAACTATGTATGTAAAAATTTTACTGTATTCCATGTATTATAAACTTTCATTTGATAAGATATGAAGTATTTTTTGGATGTTTGTTAACCAAAATTAATTTTCCTGCTACGGCTTTGAAATTATATATACACACGCACACACACATGTATATGTATATAATAGCAATGGCAATCCATAATTTTTTTAGAGGGGTTAAATATTCTGTCAAAGTCAAGTAATTTATCGTAAAATATATAAATTTGATGATAAAAAAATTACATTTATAAAACATTAACTTTTCTTATTTAGGATATTTAGTGTATATGGGACTGATGCACTAAGTATAAGAAAGTACGTATAAGTAGTAGGGGGCACTAAGTAGAAATAATAGAAAAATAATATTGAATCTATTTAGATCACTGAAATATTGTTTTAAAGAACATTTATTTAAAATGTATGTCATACAAGCTCTGCTAAGTAAACCTATAAAGAATTTAAAGAAATATTTATTTTCTTTAGTTCTACAGACATTTTCCTACCTTTTTGATGCCCTTGCCCTCCATCTATATAAACCAAAAATTATTATCCATCTTTCTCCATTCTATTTCTTTCTGATGCTATTTTCTTGAAATACTATTTCTTGCTTCTTTTGAAATGCTATTTTCTTGACTGAGTTCTCCCTCTCTATTGAGCTAAGCCATATCATAGCCAATATATTTTTATCACTTTTGATATATTTCTTTCTCTAAACTTATAATATAATTCCTGTTATGTCTTATTATGGTAGAGTCCCACTTATCCGAAAGTACAAGACTAGAGCAATTTCGGTTAATTAAGATTTTGAAGGAATTTTTGAACAATCAGGAATCGTTCACTTCACCCCTAGAAAAACGCTGGGGAAGAAAAAAAATTCTGTCCCTTTGATCCATAAACGTGCAAGCGGTTTTACAGAAGCTGATAGTTCAAATTTGCCTAAAGTAGAGAGTTGGCAAAATTTGTTTATACACTTACTAGCTACGTCAGATACCGCGTGACAGCCATGAAAAGTTTTCGCTTCAGTTTTTTGCCCGAATTTTAGAATTCACTTTCTAATGTTTTTGGACAAAGTTAAAGAAAAGTCATTTTTATTTCGTACATAAGCTTAATTTACGATGATAAAAAAAATTAGTCAACAATTTCAATGGACTTTTCCAACGGGGCGGAGCGTAGTTTGTGGGGAAAAGGATAATGATTGACGTAGTTGTGGCATCACTGTAAGCGTGACAGTTTTAGTTTTTGTGAGGTTTAAGACTATGCACAATTTGTCACAATCACGAATTAGCTGGCAAAAATCAAAAACTGAAATGAAGCATTCAGTTGTGAATCCTTGATAAATATAAACAATATACAGGGTGGCCCAAAAGTAGGCTTACAGTTAGTTATACAGTTATTTATACAGAAACTGTTATTTATACTTTTAATACAGGTTTAGTTTAGTTTGTTTGAATTATTGTCGCACTAGAGTTACAGGAGAGTTATTGGTGACAGGCATCGTAATTAAGAAAACCATAGTCAAAAGTGACAGTGTTATTTACATACATATATTTATATACATAATCCGGAAGGTGCTGAAATTGTCTACCTTCGACATTGATGCATTCCTGCAACCTATCCTCGACACTCTCACACACAGTGCAACACAAATTCAAGTTGTCACGAATGTCCTTAAAAGCTTCATCGATGAATTTCTTCAACTGGCGTACTGTGGCGAGTTTTCTGGAATAAACATTATCCTTTACTACTCCCCAGAAAAAGAAATCCATGAGAGCTAAGTTCTCCCTATCGAATGATTCGGGAAGGTCCTGAAAAGAAAGAATAACCTGAAAAGAAAGAGCAACCTCAGAAAACTGTACAGATAGTTGAAAAGAAGCCTCCACAACTCAATTATCATGACTTTATTCTATCATCTATTTCTAAGAAAATGCACAGAAAAGCAGAAAATGTGTTAGGTCTTATCCGGCGCGGATCCAGAGTTCCTCCATAAGGGGGGGGGGGGGGGTAATCCGGATTTTTTTCTTGGGGGGGGGGGGGGATTTTTTTAAAATATAATTTTTAATAATTCTCAATTTTTAATAAATCATTTTAATCATTCATAGTTTTAATTAAATAATTAATCGTAGCAACTCTTTTAAAATACTTGTTTGAAAATCTTATTTTTTTAAAGACGTCTTTCTTTTATAGATGATTTGATATTAAAACAAATGAAAAAAAAGTGTACAAAATGTTTTAATAATTTATATAAACTATTAAAGCCCCTTAAGAGAGTAATCTCATATGCTTAAAATTGCAATGTGCAAAAATTTATTAATTTTCATAAGATCTGAAATTTAACAATATGAATTTAACGTAAGTTTAAACTCAGATATTGCGTTTATTCATAAAAGTATGTTTAAGTTTATTAAGATTTTTTTTAGTTTATTAATCGTATAAAAACCTAAAACGCAATTTTAGATTAAAAAAGCTCACATTTATAATAGCATAAAAATGGCACAAAAGCTCATTTTCATACGAAACACGTTTAATTTTTCGAAATCTAAACAAAGCATTTCAATGTTGAATTAGAAAATGTACATTTATTTTGCCGAAGTGTAACATAATATTTTAAATATTGTATAAGTATACATATGGTTAATTCCACGTAAAATGATACCACAACTGAATTTTTTTTCTACAGTTGTACCTTTTATATGTGCTTAAGAAAAGTTTGAATTTTATTTTTTTTTGTATCAACAACTACTTATTGTTTCAAATCTCTTTGTGAGCAAACAAAACAAGCAGCTTCATAATGGGATGGCTGCTTTTGTTTTGTGAAAGCACGGTGCTACTCGTTGTGTTTTTGATCATTTTGAACCCAGGAATTTTAAGGTAAGAAACACATTTTATCAGATTTTTTTGGAAAAATTATTAAAATAGATTATCAGAACTATCTTAAAAACACATTATTAATCGGCATTTATTACTAAAAGATACTTAATTGAAAAATAAAAGTCTCATTTTTGACTGTAGTGTAAGTCACGAAAAGATATAAAAGTTTCTATAACTTTTTAAAATAAAGCTTTACTTCAAAATTTTTACGATATTTTCTTTCTATAGTAACCTCTGCGTAATTCCACACTTTTTTAATTTTAAAATAAAAAGCATTTTCCCTATTTATAACACATTTTAGCTTTGTAGTGTAAGTCACAATGTAGTGTCAGTCACAGCTTCTGTTTGATTTATCTATTATAGATTAGCTATAATACTTGTAGATTTCTTATATTTTGATAATTTTTATTTAAGATGGCTAAATCAACAGTTAAAAGAAAAAAAAAAGAGCAAAGGGAAAGACTTTAAGCATGTGGAAAATTTCAAACCTTTAAAGAAAAGGAAAGCAAAAACGACTTTACGGACAACACTTTAACTAAAAATACACCACCTCTATTGCAATGTTCCAACCGTTAGACAACATTGAATGACATTTCTCTGTCACCAATGTTGGTCATCTTTACCTTTAGTCATGAAAAAGGACCATTTGATGGACTTGGTGATACAGTGAGGAGGGGATAAAAGCAGCCACACCTTATAGGAAAATTGACCCACATTCTGCGAAAGATTTTTCACTTTGCATAAGAAATCTGCCCAAACATATCACTATTATACATTTCTGACAATTGTATAAAGGGCGAAATAGGTAGATTAAATGATATTTGCTCGTCAAAGGAAAATAAATATTTCCGATTTCTGACACTCAAAAATTGCTCTGCTTTTTAAAATTAAACAAATACTTACTTAAAACTGCCAATATTTCATTAAATCCCCCAAAAAACAACACTGCTGATTAAACAAATGGAAATGTTGTAAAAGGAAATACCTCTCAGCAAAATTCTGAAAATGAATTTGATGCTGAAAGAAGAGCTTTAGTTCCTTTTGTAGGAAAATTATCGTTAAATATTTTGTGGGGCAAATGTTAAGTAAATATGCTTATTCAATAAAACTGAAACATCTGCAATGGTCAGGAAGTCTATTTGCGTGGCCTGAGAAGGAAGGTTTTTCAGACAATTCTATTGAAGAAAGAATTAAGAAATTACCAGAAACCAACTTTAGGGGACGTTGTGTAACTTTTTCTAACTATGATTTTACCATGTATGCAATTCTTAACTTGCCATGTTCAAAATTATTTACATATGTTATGTTATTATTGCCTAAATTTCCATATCTGTGATACAATTCACATGATGTAGTGTAAGTCACAAATTGAATGTAGTGTAAGTCACGCACAAAACTGTTAATAAATTATTTCCTATGATATTTCCACACTTTTTTGCAATTAAATTATTTAGCTTTAAACCTTGTACCTAAATTAAGCACTGGTAGAATGTTGATTTACTTCACTATGAAGAAGAAATGAGAGTTTTAAATGATAACCAAAACTCGACTTCCTTTCATGTAGTGTAAGTCACAGTATGACATTTTTATTATTTTTTAGTGAAATACTAAATGAAAATGTTTTTTTATGATTTCTAAAAATAGTATATGTTCAGGGGTAAACTGGCGTACAATATTTTTTTTGAATAAGTAGAAAATAATTATGAACTACGCAAACGAAATTTGTTAAATCGTCCGATGTAGTGTAAGTCACGCGTGGAAATGCCCATATACCAATTTTATGCAGCAATTAAAGTAAAAAATCTAATTTTCTTTGTTTAATTTTTCTGAATCTATCAATAATTTTCTGGACATCCAAAGGCAGATATCTCTGTGTATATTTAAAAGTGCCAATTCTGTTAGACAATCTTGGGTCGTATTGCTTCTTAGCCAAGTCTTCAGCCTTCTTAAAGTTGGTGAAAGAGAGGGAAGATATCTTCATCGCATTGGGAAAGGGCTTCCAATGCGGGTTTTTAATTATTTTTTTATTGGTTTAATATGTTTTATAAATACATACAAATAAAAAATTGTGATTTCCAATCACTGTAGAAGAAGCTAAAAATCCCGCCGATTGGTGCTTTTGCCGGGAGGGTCTCAGAAGATTAGTTACTACGACTGCCATTTTAAAAAATCAATACAAAAAAATCTGATTCTTGTATTTTAATACGTAATGAATAAGCATACAAATTTTCTAAACGATTTATTTATTTCGTCCCTTTTGAATAATCCTCTGAAACACGGTCAACATTCAGGTGGTTACATGTATCGCCACCCTTAAAAACATTAAGAAAATCTTGTCTTTGGCAGCGATTCTAAATAACAATGTAAATTTGCTAAATTATTAAAAACTTATCTATCAATCTATTTCATGTAGATTAAAATACTAAATGTCAACTTAACTTTTCAATATTTCATTTAAAATTCTAGATATTTATCTTAGATTTTATACATATGCTTATTTTCTTTTCTTTCTCTTTTAAAAATAGCATTAGTCATTACCCCTATTTCCCTTAACCTAATTGTTTTGAGACTCCGATGGCCCGACTTTGCGTTAGTTTATGAGAAAATAGAATTTAATAGATAACTACTAATTTTATACAAATTCTATATGTATCCTATATTAATAGTTATTATTTTTAGCAACTTGGAAAACAACTCAGTATTTTATTGTTTAATAAAAAATAACTTTTCTATGATATACGAGTTTATGAACACTAAAAAAGACTGCACAAATTTCGATCACTGAAAACGACAAATTTTGATAATGTACCTTAAAAAATAGGTTTGTACAAAAATAACACTGAGTCACTGACACTTAAAACAGCTTCCACACAAGATGTAAACTTTTAAACACCCTAATGCAAAATAACCAAACCATTAATTAATTTTTTGTTTAATCGATGCTATAAGAAGATGAAAATTTGTAAAATAAAATCTTTCAATTTATCTATTCATTTAACGGAAAATGTACCGAGATGGAAAAATCTAATAAAACAGGAACATTTTTAAACTAAAGTTGCAATATAGTAATATGAAAGAAGTCGATTTTTTAATTGACCTTTTCTTAAGTTGATTTCTGATTTTAGAGAAAACCCCATAAAAAAAAAGAAACTGATTTAAGTTTTATATATCAAATCTGCAAATATACACACAGTTTTACAAACTTCACAAAATTTGTAAACTTTTCGTATTTAAGAAATTCAATTTGTTAAGGCATTTTTAGACACAATAAAATATTCTAATTACAATGTTTTCTTTTAATATTCTCTTTAGAAAGTAAATATTAAACTTAGACTAGAGCAGAAATTAAACTTTTGGTTAACAAAATAGTGTGGAATTTCGAAGTTTATAAAAATTTTCATACCTTCATAATGAAAGATTGCTACACGCTCTATATATAGTATTTTTGTAAGGGATAACTAGGCCGACGACCATTGGACTACTCATCTAAATTTTAGTTTGTTAACGCTTACTACAAAGCGATCGATGGCTTTACTTGGCAAACCGGTTTTTGTCCAGCAGCACCTCTATCTCCAATACTCTATGAGAAACATAATTGTGACTTTTAAATAATTACATAGTGAAATCCTCAAAAGTGGCGACTGGCGAAGCTTATCTTTTTTCTGAGCGGCATAATGGCAGTGGCACAAATTATAGGGGAAAATGACAGTGACACTTGCTTACATTTGCACACTACATTCTCCTTTGCAATCCTATCTTTTCTCTCTCAAAACGACAGACGACCCCATACACGCATCACTGACTTTTTGTACTGAGGGGCATGGTTGATATAAAGAACTAGGCTTGCCCCTCATTGAGTGATTGAACCTGTGACTTTCGGCTGTCATCAGAAGTGTTGCCGGCGTTCAGTGCTATACCCTTTCTGTAAGAAAGAAAGGGGATTGTGAACCTTTCGGCGTTTGGTTCTATTTTTTGTCAAACAAAACCTACCAGATCTGTTTGTTGTACCGAACCTAAGCACGTGTGGTATCCCAATGGTTATTTCTTGTTTCTTTTTGTCTGGTTTTCCTTCTATACACTCCATAGCGAATTCGTGGGAATATAACTACAATTGGGACCCACTGGGATCTGGGTCCACTGGGTCTTATTAAAAATCAACCAGATATTTTATCATGGAACTCGAAAGGTCAACTTGTAGTAAATAAAGAAGAAATACCCAACTCCAACATCATTGATTTCTTCAGTCACTTGTATAAACCTAAAAACAATATATCCAATGGTGTTGTATATGATAAAGTTCTGAAAGATTTAAATATTCCTATGCAGTTTATTAAAAACGTCAAGACATCTGAAAAGAAGAAAGTTGTAAATAAAAGAACATCTGGAAAACGAATTGTAAAACCTGCTTTAAAGTGGGAGCCTTATTAAATAAAAAAAATAATTATTATATAATTGTTAGTATTATTTCAAAAAATCACATAAAACATAGATATTTTTGTCTTGGCACGCAAGTCCCCGAAGACGGTTGAAGGACCTTCATGAAAGTCGAAGAACCTTCAACTGGCTTGCCATTACGCCTTTAGACGGGTATCACCTCTGCCAAGAGGCTCATTGTTGCCTGCTTTAGACATAATTTTGAATAAATTTTAAAAAAGCTAAAAATAGTATATTCGAGGTCCCACCACCCGGTGTATCTTTTAGGAAGATGACACCACCTCACTTTACCGTGTCTTATAATTTTGAAAAAAACATTAAAAGCCAAAAATGTTTGAAGTTCCACCACCACCGGCTGGAAAATTGACTCCTGAAGTTCCATCACCAGTTGAAAATCGAATCCTGAAAAATAATAATTATAAGAAAAAAGTCAAATATAATAATTTAAAACTTTTTAAAAAAATGAAATGATACTTACTGCAATACAATAGTGTTCTTATTTTTGAAGTTCCATCATCTCAAGATGAAAAAAAATAGCCTCTCCTGAGGTTCCATCACTAGTTGGAAATCAAATCCTAAAAAAAATAATAACCATCATAAGAAAAAAGACAGTATAATAATTTAAAACTTTTAAAAATGAAATGATACTTACATCAATACAATAATGTTCTTATTTTGAGGTCCCACCACCACCCGATGCATCTCTTAGAAAGATAACACCGCCTCATGATGAAAAACTAACCTCTCCTGAGGTTGAATTCAAGTCCTGAAAAATAATAATAATTATAAGAAAAAAGTCAATATAATAATTTAAAAAAAACTTTATAAAAAATGATACTTACAGTAATACAATAATGTTCTTATTTTCATTTCCCAACACCACCCGGTGCATCTCTTAGAAAGATAACACCGCCTCATCTCGACGCCGAAAAACTATCCACCTCCATCCATCAACTCCTGAAAAAATCATAACAATCATAAGAAAAAAGTCAAAAATAATAATTTTAAACTTAAAAAAAAATGGAATTATACTTACAGCAATACGGTAGTGTCCATAAGCATATGAATGAATGGAATCTTCGCAGAGCCATCTCTTATCGTCATATGCCGATAGCGCCCTCTTGGTTTGACGAATGGAGTAAGGGCGCTTTTTCATTGACCGACACGACACCGACAAATCGTATGCGATTTCAGTAACACGATATCGTGGAACGCAAAACACACACGCGAAGCCGGGACGCTTTTCACTAGCCGATACGATAACGATTATGCCGTTCCTAATCGGGCGATAACGGTTATCGCCACGTTATATCGTGGGTACGCACGAATCCTTCTTAATCGTGGCGACATTTTCTGTTTGTTGTTGTTTGAAAACTTCGTAAAAATGGCTCTTAAATTTGATATTGTGTCTCTTTGCGAATTAGTTGAGGGTAGACATGACGGAAAGTAAATAAAATGGTGTTGAAATCTATGACCTAGTTAACAAAATTAGTTTTTAAATAGTTTAAAAAAATTGCATGTTTTTTTATATAAAATTCTTAATTTTTTTACAATTAACTAGCAACTGTTTTAATAAGGTTGTATTTTTTTTAAAACTGATTTCAGCTTGTAATTAAAAATTTATTTTTTAACGTCATGTTAGAAAGTTCAATCGAAAGTTTCCACGCTCATTCTAAAATAATTGAAGAATTTTGCAGGATCTTTATGTAGCCTTTCAAATAGTACGTGAAAATCCCGTTCAGAATGCCTTGCTTTTAAAATATCGTGAACCCAGAAGCGTTTTGTAATACCTCGTCTTTTCCTTCTTAAATAAAGTAAATATAAGAGGCGCAATTGATGATAATGTAGTTTATTGTGACGAGCCATTTTTTAAATGCGTCTGCTCACGGAGAAAGACGAACACGAAAATGAGCGGAAAATCGGCCCGTTTCAGTGAACGATATCGGTGCAGTGAAAAAGCGACTACCTAGACGATACGATAATATCGTATGCCGTCCCAAGCGATAGTGTACGATTTATCGGTGTCGTGTCGTTCAATGAAAAAGCGCCCTAAACCTTGTGAAGGTCGCTACCGATACGATATTGAGTGATACCCCGTTTCCACTAGCGAACTTAATCTAGATCAAGGGCGGAGCCTAAGTGAAACGTCATGAGCTGGGCAGTTAATCCAGTTCCGAGCGCGATTAAGTTA
The DNA here is from genome assembly GCA_019343175.1 of Oedothorax gibbosus. Lineage (NCBI taxonomy): Eukaryota > Metazoa > Arthropoda > Arachnida > Araneae > Linyphiidae > Oedothorax > Oedothorax gibbosus. The sequence goes on along the minus strand of JAFNEN010000453.1, from coordinate 145,315 downwards.
ATCTAGTTCAGGGAACACGATTAACTATTTAATCTAGCTTAAGTTTCTGTTTGTTTACCTTTTTCTCAGATTGAAAGCGTTCGCGAATCTGATATTCTGATTCATTCGACACTTTTTAAACTCTCCTCATCTTAAATTGCTGTGGTTTTATTATATATTTTTGTGAAAATTGTTGTATGATCGTAAGTTTTCTGATTCCCATTTTTTGAAGTTAAGGGTTTAATATTGAATTATTGTGCTCGATTTTGATTCTATATATGATTTTTGTAGCGTTCTACATACCGTTTCGTAAATTATTAATTACTTTTTGCACTGCTGGTTATTATGTTTATAAAAATTAAATGCATTTTTATTTGAATCTAACACATTCAGGAGACTTTTTACTATAAATAAGAATCGTGGTCGGCAACATTTTGCGGCAGCAGAACGGCGATAAATAATTCCAACAGGTTAACCTTGCGATTGCGATTATTAGGTTTTGTTTATGTTTAAAATAAAATTTCTTAGTCAATTTTAATCAGCAAAATAACTAACTGTAAATACTTACTAAATCACTTTTGATGTTTTTTAATAGGCTAGAAGGAATGCGCCAGAAAAGAAAAAAACAAAAAATTACATCTTGTACAAACTGTGTGATGAATTTGCTAGAGCGAACCAAACAACCCATCTGCAGAAAATAGGAAAAATGTTGATCACCTCAGGCTATCTTGTTCTTGGCGAGATTTTCAATTGGCGGTGAATCAACGATCACTTATATGCCAAACTGTTTACATTTCTTATACCGCATTTCTTATACGTGCATTCTCTCGCCAGATTTAGAACGAAATCTCTTCCAACCAAAGCTAAACTGTATCGTATGGGTCTTGCCCCTTCGCCCATGTGCTCCTCATGCAATGTTGAAGAAACAACAGAACAAACAATACTAATCGAGATTTTGTTTCAGGGATCCTGTGCAAGTATGAGTGTTTATTCGATGGAATATTCCGGCTCAATCCTCAGGTAAAGGTTGTTGTATCGGCTGTTATACCTTGTGAAGAAGATTATTATGCTCACCCACCGTTATTATGTTCCAAATCTTGATGCTCTAAATCAGAAAATCAGTGATATAAATCAGTGATAAAACATAAAACACACAGTTACTCTTGTACATGAAACTTGTTTATTGCAAGACTACTGTTATTTTAAATGTGCTGAAAGGTGCTGTACCTCATTATGCAGTCATTTGTACCGGTGCACTTGCCCAGATACAGATTGTGTAAATCTATGTAAACATATACATAAAGTGCATGCCCTAAACAACTTTAGACAAAAAAACTACTTGTAGTGAAGAACTTTGCGAATCTGATGATTTAGATTTAAATGTGTCTTTCAATAATAAAGTTGACATTTATTCTGTTAATACTCACAATATGTATAACCCACTCTTAAATGAAAACAGAGTTGCTGCCTGCGAGAAATTATGTGACAAGCTGTTAAAATTGATAAAAAATTCGGCGGTGCAAGATGTCTTTTTATGGAATATTTTGACTTCTTTAAATATACATTAGCTTCAGTTTCTGAGGGTATCGTTAACGCTGATTACTTAAAATCTAACAGTGTTATTCCCTATTCCAAAGTTCCTCCAAATCAAAAACTAGTACCTCTATCTAATTTATTTAAAACAAGCAAGCGCCGACAAAAAATATGTTCTAAAAAGAGAAAAATAAGTTTAGGTAATTCTCCATCTAAGCGCATCAAAATTTGTGACGATTCCTTCACATCCGATTTAAATTCCGATTCCGTCCCAAACACTATTGGTGGTCACTCTTTAACTTTCCTGGGATTGATACATCTGTAAGTGATGAAGAGGAAAAAGAGTTAAAATTAATATCTAATAATGACTTTGTCCGAGGTTGGTTGTATGACGAAATTGTCGATGCTTTCTTTCATATTCTATGTGAAAAGTCGGGTAGCATTCAAGCTATATACGCTCTACAGTTGCCCAGACAATGTCAACTTGTGTTTTACTGGTAGACTCTTATAACTATTCAAATTTACTGATTCCTATTTGTGTTGGTAATTTGCATTGGATTTTAGTTAAGGTTGATAAAAACACAGAAACACTTGATGTTTATGATCCACAAAAGAATGATTTCAAAGTGGAATTAACATCTTTAATTAGAAATTTAAAATCTATATTTAAAATAGACTTCCAGGTAAATTGTCCTTTGTATTGTTTACAGCAAGATAGCATCAGTTGTGAAGTGTTTGTGTGCTACTATCAGGGCCGGACTGGCTCTCTGACAAAGGCGTTGTTTTACCGGCCCTTCCGGCCCCGAAGGGCGCACATATCATTTTATCAGAATTCGCGCGCTTTTTCTAATCCCCCCCTTCTTTTTCCAAGTTAGAAAAGTTTGAGTTTTTAGAAAAATTTGTGGTTTTCACAGATTTAGTAAATGCGAAGTGGTCTTTACGTATGGAAGTTTTTTCCACTTTAGAATTTTTTTACTGTTAACAAAATGAAATTTGACCATAATAGCTCCAATGAAGCAATTCAAATAAGATTCGGCACCAGGTATTGAAATTGTAAACAAAAAAGTCCAAGAGCGCCTTATGTGATATCGTAAGTGCTCTAATGAGAAACTATTAATGATGCACTAGGGCGATGGGCGATGAGTCTCGCATTTTAGAAACGCGGTCAACCCACGGTGCCGACACCTAACCTAGCACTCAACGCAACCTTAGAACGACATCGCCCGCAGCGTCAGGACTGTAGACCACGACATCTTTAGCTTGCACCAGTCACATTTACAAGGCGCTATTTTACTCCGAAAATGGAGAAATACATACAAGGAAGTCTAAAAGCGGTGTGTGAAATTAAAGGCGCCCTAATACTCCTTAATTAACGCATGATTTTTTAGATCCCTCATTTAAATGATCAATGATGACTCAAATTATGACTCATTCAAAAAAAATTCCGACGATCTGACATGATGTGTATAAATGAAACGTCGACATAATGTGTCCTCCCGAAAGCACTAATCTCATATAGTAATATACATGCGTCGGCGGGATCAGCTTTCTGCCCAGCACTATCAGTTTTAGGCGGGGACAGAACCTCGGAAGGTATCATCAGTAGCATGTGACGCCTTAATCGCCACAACGCTCTGTTTTACAATCGAAATCAAATGAGTTTTACTCGGGAAAATTTAAAAAATTATACAAGGTTATCTAAAAGCGGCCAATGTGAAATTAAAGGCGTTCCAATACTCCTTTGCACATGTTTTAAAGATCCTTCATTTAAAACCAATTGATTGAAACGCCTAAAATATGTTTTCGCAACAGGTATCAAATTGGTATTATACAAAGAAGTCTAAAACCACCACATGATATGTGAGCGATATCATAGGCACCCGAATACTTCTTGGTGCATGTTTTTTTATGTCCAGCACCCACGATTACTAATATATTGGGAAATGTACTTGTTAGGAGGGGCTTCTATGAAAAGGAAGGCGCCTTATATTAAGATCTGTTTTTAATATTTATCAAAATGTCTCATTAAAAATTTATAGTTATACTATCCCTGTAGTGTGTGTTAAGGCGTCAAGCCACGGTGGTTACCTTTAAAGGTTCTGTTTCGTCCAACCATCTCCTAAACAGATCACGTAAGACCAAATATATCCCACCAATAAATATTTTCATGTATATCAAAATGTAATCGTTTATTTAACCAGCTTTAGACAGCGCCCAGTATGGAAATGAAGGCGCCTTTTTAAGCAACGGCTTTAATCCCAAGACAGAGCAAAACGACTCATTCTCCCCTTCCTCAAAAGAAAGTTTTACGACCTTCCCTTAGATCCCCTTTAGAAGATAGGTATTTCCCCTTACCGTGGTATCATATTTCGAAGGTGTATTTGAACCTATACACCACATAAAAGTGCAAAAAACCTACGAGAAGAACTTAGGGTTCGAAAACTAAGTGTTTTTTTATAAAAGGCGCACCGGCCAGGGGGCCGATGGGCCGGCGGGCCAGTCCGGGCCTGGCTACTATGCTCATTAATTTGTCCATAACTATGATACAAGTTTAGCATTTAATATTTTAAAATTTCGGATGCCAACTTTCCAACTTTTATTGCCTAAGCCAAGAAAGAACATCTAAACGTCAGTTAGCAATCATACTTTTGTTCTCAGGAGACGTGGCTAACATGACTAAATGATGCTCATTTTTGTGTGTCATTTATTGATATCAATTATGGGTGTTTTTTGGTTTATACTCTACTGATCAAGAAATGATGAACCAAATTAAGACTAAATAACTCTGATGGTACTACTTCAAGAACAATTCTGTGTCCAAATTTGTATTTAAATAAACCTTGTTCAATAAACAGCATTTCATTTTTGGATGTGTGTGCTTTTATATTGTTGCTTTTAACTTGATTTTAAAATATACTAAATTTATGTAATGATGAATGTTTAATTTAGAAAAAATTAATTTGATAATTTTTTACAAAGTTGGGAACCAGTTTGATGTATTGTATGTCCCTCTGAGGGATAAACAAATTAGCTGAAGTGTAAATTCGTTTTCAATGCATGAGATTTAAATTAAGTTTTAACCAAAAATTTAATTTCTTAAATATTTAAAAAAAAAATTATATTTCTATAGTAGATGGTTATAAATGGCTCCTCCATGCTTTCAATTTTAAAATTAAATAAAGTTATTCAATTTATAATTTTTTTTAAAAATTATGTGTGTTGCTGGAAAACCAGACAGTTAGGTGACGGGTTTATACGTCTGTATCCCTCAGAGGTATATCTATGGCCTATGCAGTCTTGTAGCTATTTTGAAGGCACTTGTAATATAAATATCTTTATGAACAGTCAATTATAAAAACCCATTTAATTTGATCATTTTAATCGAAATTGTGTTTTGAAAAAAAAAAACACTCAAAGATTTTGGTTTTCTCTCGGAACAAATGAAGTTAATTGTTGAAATAAGTTTCTTTATTGTGTTAGATATATTTTAATTAACTATATTCACTTCTTCCTACAGTCAGGGTTTCTGCAGGTACTGACTAATTTTCATTAGACTTTTTTAAATGCAATATCATCTTTATATTGTAACAAAAATTAGAACTTCAGCTATCATAGGCAGCGTAAAGCACAAATAATTTAATTAAATATTAGTTAATTAGGTGATTTTGCATTAGACAGATTGAATCTTTGAATGATGCAATTTGTAAATATAAACAAAACGCTACTCTCGAACCCCCCCCCCCCCCCAAAAAAAAAACACATTTTGAAAAATTCTGGGTTCGAGACTCCTAGATCAAAGTTTGCTAGTGGAAACGCCACTTTTTCCGAACTGGATCAAATTTAAGCTAGCTTAAGTTGATCTGGATTAAACTCGCTAGTGGAAACGGGCCTTGACAGAGACGGGCCGCGAAGATTCCAGACATGTCTTGAAAATCTCGTGCTTCAGCTGCTTCTTTGCCACTGTCTTGTTGATGCCTTTGGCAGCCAGCTTGGTACCTGACTCGCTTAGTAGGGAGTATATCTTGGATCGGTGCCCCACAAACTCCAATCCATGACTTCCGTTCAGCTCATCCTTGAATTTTCCAATCACTTTCTTATTTGCAATGCTATGCAAAGGATGACTCGGAGGGTAGTCCGAGAAGTCAAAGTACCCGCTCAACTGCCGCAGGTCTTGCTCCAGGGTTGGGGTGGTAATCTCGTAGGTGAGAGAGTCAGTGTCTGTGAAAAGTAGGAGGGCCCTGTCTCCATACTTCCTCCGGATGATGTTGTAGTGGAAATCGTACATGAGCACCTTGCTCAGATCAAGGATCGAGAAACCTGACCGGACCTGCCTATTCAAGGTCAAAGTCCGACGAGTTCTCTGGACGGCGAAAAGGTTGCTACTAAACTCGGTGAACGAGTAAAATTCAGGAGCAGCAACCAATTTCGTCGCCCTCCTTGGATCCGTCACAAGTTCAATGTTTACCCCAGTGGTTCTCAACCTTTTAAAAGCAACCGCCCCCCTAAACATTGAAAAAAATTTCACCGCCCCCTTTGTGAAAATCTTGTAATTTTCTAAGGTATATGGAAGAAGATTACTGAATTCTAAAAAGGCCAAACTTTTGAGTAATATTTTCACACCAAATTGGTTTGAGGATAATAACATTACTTTTTTAAAATTAAAATGACATGCAAAAAAATGCTTTAAATGCGATTTTATGTTTTAAAAGAATGTAGACTTGATTAGATAATTGAAGAAAAATACAGCCAAAAAATAATGCACTACAAATGGAATGTCAATCAAGAACATCAGTGAGATGGTTGTGCTTGATGGTTCAAAGCCAGTTTCTGAACGTTTGGTTCAATGTTTTTAGAGAGATTAAGACGCAGGTCTCCTCTTTCTACAATTTGGAGTCTACATCTTTTTTTCTGAAATTAGTTCAGTAACAGCCCTGAAACCTCTCTCACAAAGGTAAGAGGAAGGAAAGGCAATCAAACATTTCTTCACGATGGACAACAATCCTGGATAGCAGCAACTGATATTAGTTTGAAGCCAAATTTCTGTGAGACGATCATTATGAAAGTTGGCTTTTATAGTTTCATTTGTAGAGAGTTCTATGGTTCTATCAATTCCTCCTGAATATATCCTCTGTTCTTTCAATATTCATAAATGGGTTTAAGATCCAATGGGGGATTTCCATTGCCAAAATATCCTTAAAACGCAAAGAAAAATCCTCGTGCAAGGACTTAAGGTGTTGACAGTAAACTAGTTTTAACAGCTAATATGCCTGGGGCCTCTTTCTTCAAATAAGAGATAAATCCTCGATGACGACCAACCATCGCATTGGCTCCATTAGTGGAAACAGATATTAATGTTCCCAAGAGGAATATTTTTTTCTTGAAAATAATCTTTGAAAGTATTAAAAATAGACTGACCTATAGTATGGGCAATCAAGCTTTTGGCAAAAAGCATCTCTTGAATAATTTTCCCTTCCTTCACAAACCGAAGTTGCGAGTTCAATGGCGAAGGAACAAATCCGAACTTTAAGTACGTGGAACTATATTGACGATACGTCTTTTTACAAACCGACATCGCTGGTAGTATCAAAATAGCAAAAGAACTATTTCTCATAATAAATAGTTCATTATCACGAAAAAGAATTGAGAATGTACTTGGCAGACTGGCCAAATAGAAATACTTAGGACGCCGGAAAAACAAACGAACATTTTAATTTTTAATAACAAGAATACACCAAGGTGAGCAAACAAGAAGCATTACAGGCACAAACGAACATTTTAATAACACGATCAAGAATACACGAATTGAATAAACAAGAAGCATTACAAGATATGAAGCACTGAAGATGACACGGACAACAAGTGAGTTACAGAGAGAGCGGGACTTGTATGATAGTCCTAACAATGGTAACCGGGTAATCAATTGTACATTTTCTTTTGGGACTTTTAAAATTAAGTTTGAATTCCCAAAATATGCTAATCGCCCCCCTACAGCCAAAACATACCCGCCCCTACCGCCCAAACATACCACGCCCCTACCGCCCAAAACATACCCACTGCCCCCTACCAGCCTCCAACCGCCCCCTGTGGGGCGGTAGCGCCCCCGTTGAGAACCACTGGTTTACCCTCTTGCGTAGATTTTCCATTGTCTTCCCAAAGACTACATTATTCATCAATTAAAAAAAATCTTTTTGAAATGATGAGGTAGCCTTGGCTCGCTCTTGGGTGTTAAAATCAATATAAGTTTTAAGCCAAGGCCGTTGGTTTAATTTAAGTGCCCTATGTATCTTAGTTAATTGAAGGCCTAAAGACAAATATATCTTCAAATTGCGGTAGTGTAATATGTAATTCCGATTAGCTAACAAATTTGGGACTAATTGAATTGTTAGAAGAGGGCTTGAGGTCCATAGAGTTAAGAATATTTAAAGCTGTGGGGGACAACATTTCCCTACTTAAATGCAGTTGTTTAGGAGCAAGAGGGTAGCCATTGTGTGCATCATGCAGACTTTGAGGATAGTCTAGGTCCACCTAAAAAAGAATTAAAAAAAATTAGCATCAACAACTCAAGTAAATTAAGAAGAAAAAAGTGTACATAAAAGTAATACATACCCCAAGGATATATCCTTTATCACCATCATCTGTCCAGCTCGCAATGTCACTTGTAGTTATCTTCTCCACATCGTCCATCCATTCAAAGTTGTTGACGGGGAGGGCTTGCGACATCGCCCAACCTATTAAAAAGAAAGAATTATATATAGCATCCATCGAATAATAAACATTAAAAAAAAAACACAACTCTTAAAAAATAATACATACCGTACAAGTTGTTAGCATCCAAATACATAATATGACGGTTGGGCGCTGCCGCATCGTAGGTTGAAGTACCGGGCACGTTGGCTTTGGAGTAGCGTTGGGATATCATAGACACCCCACCACGAGTCCCCCGTTCGATGAAGAGGTGCATATCGATATCGGTGAAAAGCTCCAACTCTACTCCCGTCATCTTGAGGGCGGCATGCCACGCCAATCTTGGCGCTGTGAACATGTGTGCCGCATCTAGCCCGTAGTTGTCCATGGTCAGCTTCCAGAAGTTCTCGAAGACATCAGCCAGCAGGAGGACATCCGTCTTCACATAGAGATCATGGTATTCTCCCATGTTTTGAATCTGGAATGCCCTCCATACTGACTGGGCATGATGATGTTCTTCCTCCGTGATGTTACCGTCGGTGAGGGAACTATAAAATTCTTCGATGGGTGGTAGTGATGTATTTTGAAACTTGCTGTACTGGTCCATGAACTCGTACGGGTATATGCCCTTCTTGAGGAGAAGATCTATGTGGGGCGATGTGATGCAGGACTTCAAGATGGAGAATTGATCACTCTGGAGATTATCAACCAATTTCTGAAGCGAAGCATTCAGAAACGCCAAGCTGTCGATAAACTGCAGAGTGACGGGGACTTCTCCATCTTCCTGCTAATCGAGAAGGAAATATATTTTTCCTCGGTGTTGGGGATGACGTGAATGTCGTGGTCTTGGTATTCACCTAGCCCTTGCATGATGAGATGGGCATCGTAGTTTTTCAGGTTGTGGAAGACACAAGGTATCATCTTCCGCAACCTGAAGGCTAGGTTACACTTGTTGTGGACCATCTGACGAAATTGACCTGTCAGGTGGTCGTGATCCCTGACCCTGCACTCCCCAACACCTTCTTGCATATTCCGCAGCGGGTGTTCCTGATGATCATCTCATCAAATGGCTGATCTTCATGGGTTTGACTTCCTTGAGCTTTAGGGCTAGCTCATCCTTCTCGGCTATGACACTGGCCAAGAAGTGGGCCACTACACCTCCGTCGCCTCTGTGTCTACTGGTTCCTTGTGGGGTTTGCCATCTGGGCCAATGACGATGTAGGAGTAGCTACAGGGCTTGTGAGATGCAGTCTTGGTGGTGGAGCCGTCGGTTGAATCCAACTTCTCGACCAGTGTCTCGAAGTCGGCATAGATGACAAACGGCACCCGCTGCTCGAATTTCTGCTGGTTGAAATTCAAGATTGTGTCTTCACCCTGGGGCATCTTGATGTGCTGCGGGGAATGCTCTCCGCAGTAGGGCCGATGGTTATCCAGTAGCTGGGCTGTGGTGAACCGATGGAGACAGTAGTAGCAATAGTGGGTGGTATGCTGATGGTTGGTCGCGTGGGACATCAGGCGACTAAAGTTCCGGATGAGACAATAGTGCTTCTTGTCTCCATCGGTTATGTACAGGAGATTGATGACCTCCTCCTGGGTTTTCTTGGAGCTGTGGAGAGGGAACACCTCCTCGTCCTCGTACCCGAAGACGTTGATTCGGAGGTTGGGGTTCAACCTCTCCACGGTAGACACTTTGGAGGGGGCCACCGAATACTGGATTCCATCCATGCAGATCTCCCCTTCATGGGGCTGGTAGTGGGAGACTCTGTTGGCGTTGTCTTTCCAATGGACGGGGTGAAGGGCTGCGAGGACCGAATACAGAAAGCATTTCTCATCCTCATTCTGGACGTTGAGGAGGGCTTTCTTGCTGGCGAGCTTTTCGGGGAGGGGGATGTAGTTACTCCCACCAGCGAGGAGCTGATACACGGCCGTCAGGATCTCGAGATGGATGGCGTAGTCAAAGACCCAGCTGCTCCCACTGGCCAAAAACTCGTCGAACGAGGCCAGCATCTTAGCATATGCCTCGTCGATATGATGTTGAGTTTCGGCCAGATCTAGTTGGGTGGCGACCTTACTCCTGAAGAAAGGAGAGGCATACTCTTTGCCCCCTTCAGGAGCGGAGCGGCTGAAATGGCACTTGACAACCGCGTACCACTTGATGGGCCCACCTTCGCTGTGAGATCTTCCTCCAGGGCAGCGGCGATTTGGGGTCTGGCCTCTTCTTGGAAGAGAAGCAGGTCCTCGGCAACTTCTTCGGTGGGGCGGATGGTCCGTTTTGTGAAGACGTCGCTCACTTTCTCAGCCCTCTGGCGCTTGGTACCGGAGGCAGAGGCAGGGGGTTGAGGGCGTGGTTGGGGGCGCTTGACCTAAAAAATATATAAAAAAAGAATTAGTCATATACATTTTAATACAGTTTTCATTTTTATACAACTAAAAAAGAAACTTACCGGCTTGTTGTGGGTTGCTAGGTGACGGGTCAACGCGTCCTTCCTGACGAAGGTCTTGGGGCATTTAGGGCACACCTATAAAACAGAGATAAATACGTGAAAAACATAACTTTATATCATAGAAATAAGAGAAATTATATCATAGATATATACATTAGAAAAACTATTCTTTTTCAGATCAATAAGCTTTATCCAAGATTTAAAAAATTGATTAATAACTACATATTCTTCACCCTCATGCTTCTTCATGTGGCGCTTTAGAGCGTTCTGCCTAGTGAAGACTTTGTGGCAGACTTTGCATCCATATCCGGTGATAGCAGCAGCGTGGGTCTTCATGTGGCGCGTCATGTGACTCTTATTCGTGAAGGTCTTGCTGCAGATGGTACACACCTGAAACATAAACATGTTACATTTTGTAATAAGATTTAGAAACTTAATTAAAGGGAAAAATCATTAAGTTGGCATTAACATTTTAAAAGAATGAATACATTATCTTAAAAACTTATGTGGATAAATGTGGGGGTAGCCGGTGGAGACAAAGCCTTCGGTTGAGGTCCAGCACTGGTTGACGGTAAATCCTAAAATATTTAAGATATAAGCATATTTGTTCAAAACATTTAAAAAGAATGAATAGTTATAATTAGTTCTTAAAAACTTACATAAGCCAATGCAGGTGTGGCTGATGGAGTCCTCGGCATGATCGGTGGAGACACGGGAGTAGCCTGAAATAAACAAGATAAACATATTTTTTCAAATACTTAAAAAGAATGAATTTATAATTATTTTAGTAAAAAAAAAGGATTAGTTCTTGAAAAAACTTACGTGGACGAATGTAGGTGCAACCGATGGAGCCAAGGTCTTCGGTATGGTCGGTGGGGACGCAGCACTAGTCTGAAATATACAAGATTATTTTATAAGTATATTTTCAATTTTTTTTTTCAAAGTTCCATTTAAAAACTAAAAACTTACATGTGCAGCAGGTGGACGAGGGCCGAAGATGGGTGAGTAAATGATGGCCGGTGCATTAGTCCTGGAGTTCTGAAATTTAGGAAAAAAATAAAGTTTAAACAATTTACGCCATGGGATTTAAATTAAAAATAGTAATAAAAAAATCTTACATTCGATGGCGTAGCAGCAGGCGGGTTACTGGTGGATGGTGCATTAACCCCAGAATACTAAAATTTAGGAAAAATAAAGTTTTTAAAAAATGTAATCAGAGTAAAAATTATGCATTCAAAAAATTCTAAGTTTTTAAATCAAAAAAATTTTGCTTAGTGACGCTTAGCCCCTATGATTAAAATTGCTGTAATACAATGAAATAATAAATATAACAGTAAAAAAATTCAAAGTTTTTTAAAATCAGAAAAAAATTGACCAGGGGGACAGGTTAAAATTATACTTTTAAATATAACAGAAAACATTTCTAAGTTTTTTAAATCAGAAAAATTTGACCAGGGAGACAGGGTAAAATTATACTTTAAAATATAATAGTAAACATTTCTAAGTTTTTAAATCAGAAAAAATTCACACAAGGGGACAGGGTAACATTAACATTGCTAAATATAAAATTCCAAAATCAAACATTTTTAAAAAAAGAGTAAGTTATACTTATAATAGTAAAAATATATTAATAAATTTTTAATGCGCAAAGTTAACTAATGTGATACAATTTTAAAACAAGTTTTAACAGGTTTTAATAAGTTTTAACAGGTTCAGACATACACTACTAGGAAATAACCTTTTTATCACATATACATACACTAATATTTATACTTAATAATAATATTATTAGTTTTAAAATTGTTCTAACGTTGGATATGGAGGTTTTTAACATAAGTTAATTGATAAATTACATTAATTATATGAAATAAAGTCTCTATTATTATTATTTTTTAAAATATATACGCTCACTTCAGACATTTCGCCCATAATCACATCAAACTCATCGTCACTAATTCCAAAGTTGATAAAGGAAGACATGATGAAACTGCAAAAATATAAAACATTATTTAAAAAAAAAAGAATACTTATATAAACAGAGAACCAATTGAATCCTTAAACATTAGTTGAATTTATAATACTTTAACCATATAACATTTAAATAGTATTTTTCTTAAAACTCATCCGGAAATTAGATATTAATAGTATTTAAAAACACGTTAAAATAGATGTATCATTCTAAACGAATAAGCATTTGAACTTGTATAACTCATAATCTTATCTCTCCGTGCGATAAGCATTCTCCCTCAAGACCCACATAACACTTCTATTTTGACTAAGAAATTCAGACAATTGTATTGAAAAACATATTAACTGAATAACACACTATTATAAATATTCTGAATTATATGTTAAAATAGATTTTTAATAAAAAAAAGATACATTTATTGAATTTAACTACGCTGAAAATACCGGAATAAATATTTTGAAAAACAGAATTTAAATGTTTTATTTATTTAAATCTATAAAAACACGTTAATCTCGAACCATAAACTTTAATATATGACAATCGTATTACATATTAGCTGAATAACACACTGAATTAAAAAATAGGTTTTAATATAAAAAAAAAGATACAGTTATTGAAAATATCGGAATAAATATTTTTAACATACATTATAAATATTTTTAAAAAGAATACTTAATGTATTATATAAACAGAGAACCAATTGAATCCTTAAACATTAAATGACTTATTCAATGTTAAGGTATACTTTTAGTATCATAAAAAATAGAATATTATTTCTTAATAGCATTTGAAAAAAACACGTTAATCTCAAATCATAAAGTTTATTAACTAGTAATTGCATTACACACTGAATTTAAATAGGTTTTAATATAAAAATAAAGATACAGTTATTGAATTTAATTACGCTGAAAATATATATAAATATTTAACAAAACTTATTTAGAATTTAAAAATAGATTTATCATAAAAGTTATTTAATAAATAGTAATCGTATTACATATATTAGCTAAATAACACACTGAATTATACGTTAAAATAGGCTTACCTTCACAAAACTTTTAAACGATTAGCTGGAAAGAAAAGAGATACTGAAAGCGGAAAAATATTAACGCAGCAATTCAGACAACGACAGAACTAGAAATGATCACTTAATGTACCAGCTCAGCTTTTTATACAGCCATATATCACGTGGTATATTGCGCAATAATTTGTTCTCGAACATTCGATTGCCCCGTGACTTAATCACATGTTTAGTATTGCATCATGAGGTGGCAATCAGATCATATGACTTTAGTCTCGTGATTTATATGTCATGAGACTAGGATCTTATCTTTTTTTTTGGTTTGAGTTCGTATTATCGTGTTCGAACATGATAAGCGGTATATTACATAACTGTTTTTTTTTTGCAATCAAAAGCACGTGATGGTTTGCAATTCTTATCAGTTTGTCCCCCCGGGTTCAATAACATGTTTCAAAGTTAATATTGTATGACATTTTAGTTTTTAAAAATCGCATTTTTATTTACTGTGGGGGTATAAAATTATTTGATATAAAAATGACTAGATATATTTTTGTGAACGAAATTATTATTAAAAACTGTTTAAAAGAATTATGTTTTACATATTCAAGTAATCTTATCTTAATTATATTTTTAGGATAGAAAAAAATTTCTAATATTTGACGAATTAATGTTATATTATACCTTAAAATTAATTATACTTTGATATATTTTAAATGAAATCTGAATTAATTCTTAAAGTGTATTTATTAGTAGGTTAAAATTGTGTATAATTTCCATTGAAAATTCATTAATATATTTTTCTAATTTAAGCCATTCTATTATATTCATAGTTAAATGTATGATCTGATCAAATTTATTTAAAAGTCAGAGATTTAATTACTCGATAATTAGTGAAGCAGAATTTAGCTAAGTAAGACATGTTCGAGCAGTATAAAACAAGATGGGTCATAGTCAACCGGAATATATTAATGTTCGGGCAATATAAAACAAGATGAGTCATAGTCATCCTATTTTCACGTGATAACACATGTTTACGTGATGTGTATGACGTCATCAAAAACATGTTCAGACACATATCGGTAGAGTGAACCAATGAGAGAAGTATGTAGGGGGCGCTGTAATTTTGCCACTTATCTCACTCTCTAGAAATCATTCCAATTACTATTGTTTGAAACCTAATCATAATAACTCTTCTTTACAAATAACATATTTATTAACAACTAGTTCTCAACTCAACTGCTACGTCATATAAACCTAACCTATAATCCACGTCATAAAAACCCTCATAAAAACCTACCCTATAATTACGTCATATAAACCTATTTTATTACAATAACGAAACTAAAACAACTCGATTAAAAAAACTACTCAACTCCGCTTCCGCTACGTCATATCCGGCACGTGCGCTTACGTAATATCCGGTGGTGGCGGCGGTGGTGGGTCTGACCCACGACCCACCACTGATGGTGAACCGGCATTTCTTACCTACTTGGGATCATTTTATGAAGAGAAATAAAGAAATAAATCTTTTTCCGACGCATGGACCAAAGTTACCCGCTTCGATGGTACTTTAAAAAATCAAATGGAAACTCTTTGGCCGTTAAAAAATATCGTGTAGTTTTAATTTTTTTGTTATTTATGTGTTCTATGCAAACTACAATACTATTTATCGTATTAATCACGCTATCAAATGCTTATCTACGTATTTTTTTTAAAAATTCAGATTGTAGCTCTTTTGCCGTTTAACAATACCGTGCAGTCGTATTTTTTTTTGTTATTTATGAGTACTATATAAACCTCAATACTATTTTTAGTATGAATTATACTATCGTGTACCATGTTACTTAACTAAAATGAATTCAATTAAATTACCGATTGAACAATCTTTTACTTATTTTGTTTCGATTTTTATATCGCAGATAGCAGCATTACTTTCTTTCATTTCGTCAATTTTTTTATTTAAAAATCCCTAAATGCCTATATACATTTTTATCGAGGATGTTAGATACTTTAGAAATTTCTGAAACATTTTATATACATTTTGCTTGTTTTTCCAGTAATAAAATGTATATTTTAATGAAATATATTTTATGCAATTCCCTTAAATAAGAATTTAAGCAAAGTTTAGCCTTCATTTGACATCAAAAGATGGCAGCACTGATTTCATTCAATATAAATTTCGAACTAAATGTTATTATACATAACCGAAGCCATTCGTGCTGCACAAGCTTAGTCAAGTGGTTACTTCGAATTTGAGTAAAACTGAAAACCGACCACTGACGCTGTCTTGTGTTTTGCACTTTTTTCTTCTTACAAAGAAAACTTAAAGTTTAAAATATATTTTATGTTTTAATTGTCCATTCAATTAAACTTTTTCAAGAATAACTTTTAGTTACAGTTTTAAGGACAGTGGAGCAAGAGATCGCGAGTTCGAATCCTGAGACTGAAGAAATGTAATGAAATAAGCTATTGAAATTTTAATAGTAAAGAAAATACACCTTCTTACAATACAAATTATTTTATTAATAAAAATTAAGATAAACACACATTATAAAATTCTATTAATATTTCTAACTTTTAAAAATATTCAATGATTTTGCCAGAACCCATAATTATTTATTGGTCGTTGAAATTTCAACTGTTAACCATCGAAAACTTGTTTATTTAAATCAGTAGAAAACTGGTAAATAGCATTATCTAAATAAATTAACACGAAGAAAAAAAAAAGGGGGGGGGGGGGAGTGCTTAGCTATAGATTAAAAAAAAAGCCAGATGGCACCTCCTTTGCCTTTAAATGTCACCGTATAGTTTTATTTTGTTGTTATATTGAATATTATTTTAGCTGCAATATTAATCATCGTATTTGTAGACTATAATGTTTCATATTACCATACTAAAATAAATTAAATTATGGGGAAACGATATTTCAATATTTCAGTTTAGAGTTTTGTATACAGATGGCAGCACTACTATCTTTCATTTCGTCTATTTTTCTTTGAAAAAGCCCTAACACACATAATTAAAAAATAACCGAGATATTTAGCGCATAAATATTTATTAACTAAATATTTAACAACATATTAAATTCTAGAAGAAAACACTTAAGATAATTAAGTTAAACTTAATTTTATTTGTAGGTTTAAGATTTTAACTTTACAATATCTAAAATATAAAAAAAGACAATTTTAAATAAAGTGTGTTTAAAAAGAAAATGGAATCATAGAAAAGAAAAATTGCGTTTTTCTTTCATTTCAAACTACTAAATAAAAAATAACACTATGGAGAATCTTCAATACAAATATAAAATTATGTCACTAATTACAATTCAGATAAACAACAAGATTGTTAATTTTTATGGCGGTGTTTAGGAGAGTCGCTTACACTTTTGAGATTTGGTCTTTTCAGATCTTACTATTTGATGCCTATAATGAGAAAACCAAAAATTTGTTATTCATATTTTTTCCGATTATTGCCATTTTTTAATCTTATTGCATTGCACTAAAGATATACGTTACAGATGAAATTCAGACTTCATTAAGATTACTTCACAATCATTCAAATGTCAAGGGTGGATTTGAATTCCTGTCGAAACACTAGGTTTCTCTTATGAAAAACCCCATTTGCAGCTCAATCACGTTGTTTCCTGATAATCTTTAGAATACAAATATTTTTTTCTGTTACTAAAAACCCAATTGAAGTTGAGATTTCGACCTTAATTGAAGAGCTTAATGGAAGAACGTGCTAAGTGACAAAAAGGTGAAAACGAGAAAATGAGATTAAAAGTTTTTTTGCTTGCACTTAGATACGTTAAAAACGGTACTTGTAAACGGTAAAAAGTATAAATACTTAAGTTTCAGTTTATGAAAAAGAGGAAACTTGTTATCTTTAAAGAATGGAATAATATGTTCATTGACACAGAAATCTCAAGTTCTTCAAAAATGTCACTTAGCACATATTATCCACTAAGCTCTTCAATTAAAACGCAAATAAACCAATCATCTATTTACAAGGATATTGGATTCCTACCGCATCAGGGATACATTAAACGCATCCTGATGTTTCAAGTGGAAACAATTATAACAAGTTTGTCGCAAATGGAAATAAAAACCACCTCCTAATTTAGAACCCTGGTCAAGTGACTAGGTTGACACCTGAGCGGGATCTAACGGAATTTCGAGCAACATCGCACGCTAACGCCTTCGTTACTTTTGACTCCACAGATTTAATGAGCACGTACTCCCCAGTTTACTCGGGCAACCCAGTAAATTTTTTTTAACAAGATTAATACGTCTGTAACATGGCTAGGATAGAACCAAGACCTTTCTCGGAGAGAGGCTCGTCGATTATATCGACCTCGATCACCAGGGGGGCCTAAAAGCCGCCTAGGTAGGTAGGCAGGTAGTTGGTACTTGTATTTTCCGGCTTGTCTGCTTGATCAGAGACCCTCATATAAACCCTCGCCAAGGAAAACAGACACAGACATATTTTTTACTGACACAAAGAGAGAAAGTATCCCCAGGGCAAGTTAACCCTTTGCACCCCAGCCTAATAAGCAATAGTAGGAACCAGTATCTCCAGAGCTATATTGAGATAAACAAGCGTGTCGCAAATGCACCGACAATGGATTGATTCCTAACATAAGAACTGTCGCAAATGCGGCGACAACGGAATGCAAAGGTTTCTTGTAAAAAAGTGCAAAATAAATGTTCCTTGATGCATACTTTTAGTCTTTTGCCTGATGACAGCCTTTCAACAGCTACGTACGACTTGTAATTCACAACTGCGATCAAGTGCGAGGTCAACAACCAAGCTGGAACCTAACGGATTTTCCCCGCACATTGTACGCTATTCTCGTTCTGACTTTTTACGATCGTTCAAACTGCGATCAAATACAGCACGATGCGCTGGTAATATGTTTCAAATATGCTGCATTTTACCGATTTTTTTTACAGCTTTGCACTTTTTTACAGCACTTTTTGCAGCGTAGAAGGTGTTTGAATCCACATCTTGTACACCTAAAAATTGCCTATCGGTTGATCTTTTCATGCTACCCCACGCTCTAACGAAATCTCCCTTTTCTGGAAGACGACGCCGTCTATTAAGACTTCAGTCTGAATTATTAGACTAATTAATAATATCACTAATTACATTTAAAAAAGTTTTGCTCAAGTGATGGATCTGAAAGGCAGAGTAATTATCGATGCCTCCCAGCGAATAAAGTCTCGTTTTTTTTAAAGATATGTCACAATCTCACAGGACATGAATATGTCACTGTCACCAGCGCAAATTCGCTTTCAACTTTTTACATAGTCGGTGAAATTTAACACTCTATTTTCGTTGCCAAGGGTATTTTAGGAAACTTCTATGCTCATATTTTTGAAAATGATCTTGGTCGAAATCTTATGTCATTTTGGACAACTTTCCTGTATACAAAGTAATTAGTTTCACTTTCAGGGATAAAAAAATTTGAAATTAAGTAAATTAATTGTAATACAAGTTATGAAATCTATATGGCCAAGAAAAAACCTTTGCAGAAACAGATTTAGAAGCTTACTATAAGATTTTCATAGATTTTTATTTTGGTTTCTATTGCAATCTTATTCTGCAGTCTAAATTCATTCATGACTTTCAGAAAAAAACCCACTGCAATTCAATATTTAAATTATTTTCTTAGCAAAAAATGTCGGAATTGATTCCTCTCAGTATTTCTAAATCCAAATAGTAAAGTGAGAAGGTTATCTCACTCTTTCTTCAGGGAACATCATATCTTTATTTATTACCGTGATATAAAGAAACTTTTGTTCGTAAGAGTTCGGTTTAGACCACCCAACCATTTGGTCAGACGACCAGAGAGATCTTCTTCCTTTCGGCAGAAAAGCATCTACTACACTTGGTGAAAAAAACTTGTGTTGACTTTCACTACAAAAACTTGTGTTTTTCCCAGTTATTACAAGTTGTGTTAAAACAATACAAAAAGTTGTATTACGACCCAATAATACTGCATGGTTAGTACAAAAACTGTGTTCCAAGAGCAGCACGCAAGTATTCATAAGAAATGTAGTTCATAATCTGCTCTTTAATGTTTCGGATGAATAGTTACACGTAAGTTTAAAAAATACATGTATATAATGTACTTTAAAATGAATGAGACATTTTCTAAGTTAAGTCATTTTCTAAGACATTTCATAAGACTTTTGTCAATCGCGCATGGATATAATAATCACCTCTTTACACGATCCTCAGTTGCGTTGGGATAACACAAATTTGTGTTCGTTTGCTATCAATACAATTCTTGTATTGAAACAAAACAAAATAGAAATGTTGCCATTTTTACACAATTCTTGTTTTTGACTTGTACTGTTTGAATACTGCCTTTTTCTGGGTTTATGGGTATCTATTAAAATGACATCGCTTACTCGCACATCCAATACACACTCACCTGGGGCAAGAAGATAAACAAATGTTTCTCTAAGAGTTTGAAAAGCCACGTATAAAACGCAAATAAATGTTAAAAAGTTCTTAAAAATGCATAGAGCCGTTTCGGGACTTAAACGTAGTCCCGTCTTCAGTGCATAAAACGATGGATGGAAAGATAATAGATATTTTTTATAGAACTTTTTAATATATTATTTGCGTTTAATTGCCCCGACTCTTATCAATAACGGAAATTAGTAATGTCCGTGAATCTTCAATAATTCAATAGTTATCTTAAATATATACGCTAATGTAAGCATTGGATACGTTACATATTTTTTTCTTATTCAACTTCGAGTGACATCGTACGCTAACACTGTTAAGACTTTGTGGTCACACCACATATCTAATAACCAGCGTGTCTGTTCCAGTGTACTCGGGGAACCCCGTGATTTAGTAGAGTTTCCCCCTCGACATTTATCCGCCTATAAAATGTATGACGTTTACCCCGACACAAAATAAGTTGAGATATTTGTGTGCAACCAATTGAATCTCATAATGCAAAGTTTCAAAAACGTTATCATTATTGCCGACGTTCAAAAACATTTTTTACGTAATAGCAACATTCTTGAAGCTCAAAAGGCTTAGAATATCCATAATGAAAAAATACCGTTATAATGCGAAATAAAATTGACGTTACATTAAACAGTAATGAGGTATTCTGGATGAAATAAATTGAATTAATTTATTTGGTTGTGCACATTAATGTTTGCAAAAACGATACGATTTTACGATAATAACTAAAAATAGTTTCACCAACTTTTTTTATTAATTTTTTTTACAAAAATAAATTACATAGTATTTCTACATTCCGATTGGCACATCCCTTAGGGTGATTCTGCGGACAATATATTTGTTTTGAATTGGTATAAAAAAACAGAAAAACAATTGAAATTACGTTCCCAAATTGCGCAAACATTATCACAAGTATTTAAAAAAAAATTTCAAGTGTGCACTCCTCATAGCCAGATGAAGTAATGGAGTCTTATCAAATAACCCTCTTATATTCTCTGGAGTAATACACACTGCAAAAATTTGAATAACTTAATTTCACTAACAACACATCCTATTATAATTTAAGATCAGCATAAGTATAACTCCAAAAACAAGAATCTTGCATTTAAAGTTTAATAGGCAAGGTTGTTAAATACGGAAATGCTGCTTCATAATCTCTATTATTTGTCGCATTCCGTCTTTGTGCCATCTTCTTTGTCGGCGTCCAATGAAAGTTGTTTTAAGAGCAAACATTTTTCAAATGCAAGTATTGTTTAGGAAGCAATTAATGAGTTTGTTTAGAAAGAAATGATTATAAATGCTTTAATGCCGACCTCGCTAAAAGTCTCTCAGTTGCACGTTTTCGTCTTTCTAAACATCACCTTTGGCAAACTTATTTGCTAAGAGAACAAAGCGGTGGGTGGAGTAAGTTCTCGTATTTTTTAGGCTTAAACAAAAAAAAAATAACTAAAGTAGTTTCTGTTATCTAGTAGTTTCTATAAATTTTATCTCTATGTTTCCGACCCCCTCAAGAAGTATTTCTGGCTGTCTCGACGTATTTAGCCATATTTTGGCAAATAACGTGTTTTAAATTTTATTAACCAATTATTTTGACATATTTTCTAAAAGGATTTTAATGGAAAAAAAGGCGACTTCTATGTTTTACACATTTTAATATTTACTCAGTTGAAAAAAGCTTATTAAGCATTATTGCAAAGTGCAAATTATTCCAAGACTGTTTTTTTTTTAAAAATTGTAATTGCACTTGGTAACGAGGGTTATTGGCGGTGGACGTCGTAATTTGGAACCGCAGACAAGTGACGAGCCGACATCTAACTATTCCAAGGTGTACAAATATTTTGAAGAAACAATAAAGATGCTATTTCAAAAATTTAAAAATTAAGATTTTAATGTAAAATAGTTATTGAGTACTAAAATCTTAAAATTTTACTGTATGCGTACTTTATAATATCGAACTAGTAATATTTCGGAATATCTTTTGAATATATAGTGCAGTAATCTAACAATATATCATTCAACAAGGCTTCAAAGAGAAAACGTTGTATTATCATTAGAGAATAAACTAAAAATTATAAAACGCAATATAAATAATATTTTTTGTATAAATATATATTATTATATTATTATTTGGTTTCTTTTGATGCCGAAACTATAACTACATGATCTCACAGCCCAACAATTCATTAAATAATTGATTGAAATAAACCCTTTCTCCGAAACACTCCAATTATCTGAATTTCTTATCATCCGAATAATAGTTGGGTCCCATTATTTCGGATAATTAGAGTTTGACTGTATCAACTACCTATAAAAATTGCGCAAATAGTCTGCGTTTTATTTGGTGTGTTTCAAACAACCACAACAACGATAATAAAAAAATAATTTTTGAAATTTAATGATGATATCATAGTCGAAAAGTTAATCATTGAAACAAATCAGGTCAGGTCAGGCTCAACAAATCTGGTCAGGCTATTTATGTCGGATAATTTAAAACAGGAGTTTTATCGTAGAAACCATTTCCTATTGAAATATGTAAGTAAACTTGATTTTTTTTAAATTTCTATTGAAACATTTCTTTCTAAACTTTTAGGTGTGCCTTAATTAAGTACGTCCATAGTTAAATAATAATTAATAAATATACTGGCATTTTTGAATGTCTAGTTTTCTTATAAAGCCATTCAAACTCTTTTTATGCTATAATACTTAACCCTATAATACTTAACTCTTACATGTATTTATTAAGGTCCTAGACATATGAAGAGTACAGGGGAAAAAAGAACTTCATTGCATAGGAATATGTCTGCATCAGGATTCTTTGGCAACAATAGCGAGTCATCGCCTAAACTGGTGTAAGGAAACCGGTTACTCACTTTTTCTCTTTCGGCAACCCTGATTCACGCCAGAGATCAGTGGACACGAGTCACACGTTTGTACCGCGAAAGAAGAAAAGAAAAACCGGTTCCCCGTCGCCAATGTCCGCCAAGCACAAAAGAATACGGGAAGTTCCCTACGCAATGAAGTTGTTTTTCCCCTGTACCCTTCATATATGAAAACATTCTAAGCATGTGAAAATACTAATGATCTCATAATTCCTTTTTGACTGATATTTCAAATCATAACATTCACATGTTTCTTTTCAATACAGAATAACTCAATTTTAACATATTAATTTTAACGTTGAAAATTCAATCAAAAGAGAGCCAATCTAGAAATCTTCAGTCGAATCTAAAAACATTTTTCTATATAATTATGACAATCAGATAAGATCTAAATTCTAGTAGGTAAAGCTCTATTCACACAGTTAAAAATCTCCAGCCATAATAAAGAAAAAAGATTATTATTACATGAATTTCAATACCCAGCCTTCTATACATTTGAAGGAATTTGTAGTTTGGTATACAAAAACTTATTTATCCGTATGCATTGAAAAAAGAACACTGAGTCCCTTATTAGTAAACTCAGAATCGGAATATGGATAGGAAATTATTATTTATAATAGTTTATTTAGATATTAGATGTGTAGTCGTCACGATGGTAAACATGTAATTTTTTTGCTTATTTCGACGGATACAGTGGATAATTAAATTCTTTTGAAACAAAAAAGCTTGCGTGTTAGACTAGGAAGTGTGTATGGTAAATATCTGAATATAGGGAATTACAAGATTTATTTTTGCTTTAAATCGACTGCATATAGTCCTAAGTTGAAAAAAATCCGTATGTTTTGATTTTTGTAAGACCCATATTTAATTTTTAATATAATTTTTACAATAGCTAGTTTCGATATCAATCTCAAACAAGGAGTTACGTTATATTCTGCTGAGGGACGTAGATAGGGTCTATATTCGTAAACAAATCAAGGAGCTTATTTTAAAAGTGTTGAAGTTTGGTAAAGTTGAGTTTGCGCAATAAATTAGTAAAAAAAAAATAAAATAAATACAAAAAAACCTACTAAAATTTTGATGTTTTAAAATTTGGTATATGTTGAAATTTTATTTTTAAAAAAACTTTTTTTTCTCCATTTTTCTACTAATTCCTCCCTTTGAGCTCATTTTATGACTACATGATTTTTTATTAAATTTAATAGATTTTTTTAAAAAATATTTCGTTTGGAATCTACAGCAAATTCGTAATATATATGCTAAGCTAAAAAAATCCAATTAAAAAATAAAAATAATTCCCGAAGAGACAAGACAAATGTTTAATACATGTATGGAACATTTCAACACTCTATAAGAAGTTGAGTTTGAGTTATATCCATTCAAGTAAAAAAAAAACCCATCGAAAACCCGGTCAAAGAGAAAAACAGCTTTAAAGTTTGGAAAACATTTAAAATGTCTAAAATATATAATTATATTTTAAAATATCAATAATAAATTTGTACCATGTTTAAGTTTATCGTATGTAACTTAGTTAGTTTAGTTCGAATTATCGTCGCACTAGAGCCACACGAGGGCTATAGGCTACGGGTGTCGTAATTTAGAACCCCAGTCAAGTGACGAACCGACACCTGAGTAGGCACCTAAATCTACCGTTAAAGGCGGCATCTTACGCAACCTTGGAACTTAAGAAATTATTTAACGTGCACTACCTCTACACGGGGTATTATTCATCGGACATTTTTGGCTGCACGGGTCGTTTATAGGTCGGCAGTTATTTTGGCGATGCCCGGACCCGGGACCTTCCACATGCAAGGCCTTAACAGACGACTGGGCTCTCCAGCCTCCATTGCTAATAGCTAAAATGTAGTTCTAGCATCTTATCGCTAATAAAACTAAACCCAATGGAATTTTTATTTTTCAACCAGAAAAATACTAAAAACTTTATATTTTTTATTTGTTCTAAAAATCAATAAAGCTTTGTGAGTTAAATTTTATTCGTTTTAAAACTCCTTTTCTTACAAAGAAAATAAGAAAAAAAGCGAAAAATTACGAATGCAAGAAGATTTTAAAAGAATATATGAAACTGTGTTTAAGAAAAGTAATTTAAATGATCAATCACAGATGATAAATGGCAAGACAACTCATGATAGTTTTGATTTGTGTAATTTTTTAAAAATGAATTTCTCATCGATCGGGTGTAACTCTTAATTTACTGTTCTTCGTGAATAAAAAGACATTTTTTCGTTAACTTTTGAAAAGCGTTTGATTAGCATTTTCATATTTTGTTTATACAGTCGTTATCTTTGCGAAAAAAATGCTTCCATAGAACAATAGGACAGGTTTTCACAAAAACATTTTTTAAATAAACTCTCTTTTTATGGGGAGTTATGTGAGTTTTCAAAGTCAATGAAATGATATAAATTTGTTTTTTTGCGTTGTGTGTTCAAGTATACAGTTAAGAGTTAAATGCAGTAATGCAAATTTACTGACGAATAGGTAAAAGTATTTATTAGTTTGCTTCACATTTTCTTTATAAATGCAAAGTGTTTTTTCTAAAAGAAAATGCTTCATACAGTCCCTGGACAAATTATTAGACGCACTGCAAGATTTCATGTAAAATATTAATTACCGGGTGATATTGTACCTTTTTATTATTTTAAATTGATTTGTTTTTTATTTTTATATTATCCTATCAATTACCGATTTATTTGGCATAAATAAAACATCATTAATTTAGAAAAGCATAAGTTTATTAAGTTTTAAAGAAAAGTGAAATTGATGTTAGTAAAAGTGAATATTTAGTTGAGCCACCTTTAGCCGCTATCAAAGCTTTAATTCTGCGCGGCATGCTATCAATGCAAGACTGTACTGTCTTCTGCATTTGAGGATGATGATTCCACACATAAATCATCTTATAATTAATAATTAATATAAATTAATCTTAATCATAAATAATCATAATTATCTTAAATAAATACAAATATGTAGTCTACAACAATTCTTTTAAATAAAAACCAATAATATTGTAGTTTAAATATACCATTATTGCATAAAAACTCCTAAGAAACATAAAATTACTAAAAAAAATACAGTGCGTCTAATAATTTGTCCAGGGACTGTATTATCAATGCACCATATTTTTCTTAAAAAAATAGTATACGAGACGATATGTTTCATTTCCCAATCTTAATATCCTATTTTTGCACCCAAGTTAAAATAGAAATATCTTAGACTGATTTGGAGTTTTGATATAAACATTAACATAAAACAAATCAAACATTAAAACTATAATGAACTTTAAAAAAAAGTACGAATATTGAAACACATGCAAAATAATAATTATAAATAAACAAATCAAAAACTAAAAGAAACATGAAATATACAAGTGGAATGGGGATTAGCTATGCATTCCTTCCGTAAACACAACCTCAAAAAATAATTGAGTCGGTTAATTGCTATTTATTTTAAACAGAAGTATGTGTCAAAAAATAATTTTCTTAACAAAATATTAATAACTTATAGCTAAAATTTAATTAGAAAGCTAAAACTCTTATTGAGATATTAGTTAGTGTTTTAATCACTACCATATATAGCAATGTCACCCCAAAAAGTAAAAATATTTCACTCAAAAATTGCATAGATTATAATCTATGCAATTTTTGAGTGAAATATTTTTACTGTTTGGGGTGACACGCATGTAAAGATTGCTTTTAAAAATATATAGTTTTTAAATTACTTTTGGATCACAATGCTTAATTTCAAATGAATTCTGAAAAATTCTGACTTGCTAAGACTATTTTTATTTAGAACATTTTAGCGAAATTCATTATGCATTATTCAATATTCATGTCATTGCAAACAACGAATAATTCATTGGAAATTCACTTCACTTATTTAAATTTTGTTTTTGAAGTGCTAAAATGAAGGATTTGTTGTTCGTGCGAATTAGAAAACTTAAACAAACTATTGGAAATCGCATTAATTATAACTGCTCAGCAATGAAACACACTGAAATTATTTCAACTTTATTTATTTCGCCTGTTTGTTCATCATTTTAACTAGTTAAACTTTACTAGTTAAGTTTCACTACTATATTGTGTTTGCTTATGAAAAAGTTTGTTTTATAAAGGATTATTTTTACGAGTTTTTAAACGTAATTTAACTTTTTCCTGTTTTCCTAAATAAAACTTATTTTCTAATTCATTTTCGTAATTTTATTTAATTACCCTGTCATAAAAAGCTGAACTCAAATGTGATTAACACTCAAGTGGATTTTTCATTTGTAGTACTTCCCTTTTTTCCAACAGTTGATAGCAAAAGGGTTAACCTAAAATAAACAGAAAACATTATTTGTACATTGGATCAATAGCGACTCGATAGAATGCAAAAAATTCTGTAAAAATACAGTACACTTGCCCCATATTGACAGCGCTTTCTGTTATATTTGATTTCAGCATCTGCTGTAAACACAGTTCACAGCACTGTTGCTGTATTTTCTCAGCTTGCGCACGCGTGCACGCCGGGAACTGCCATGACCTTGGTTAGTGTTCTTCGTTTCTACCAATCTGGAATTCAAACTGGATTGTGGCTGAGGCATATGTGTTTGAAAATTACAGCACACCTTGTATGGGTTAGAATACAGCCTGGTGGTAAATAAACGCGACTGAATCTTTTTTTACAGTGTATGGTTTTGTTCGAAACTTGATATATCTCAGAAATTGTTTTTCTTATTTTAAACCACTGTGCACTGGTCAGATCATTTGGAAGAACTCGTAATAGTAAATTGTTTGGGTAGAACTCAAGATTTGGTGTTTATAAAAAGTTGCAAAATGAGCATGTACCATGTCGTAAGTGGTAATAGAAATGTTGAGGAAAATAAATTCCTTCGTAGTCCTTGATTGGCGAATACAAGTAACGTGGAAACAGAGCACCAATCGGAGCATCGATCAAGGAAAAGCAGTAATAAAATCTCGAAAGGAAGTACGTCACCTGAAACAAACCAATTGACGAGTTTATTTCTATACAAAAATGTCAATATTGAATAGTCAATATTACATTTATATATACGTTTTTATTACATGATGAAATTTGTTTATAATACAATACTTGTTTTAAGTGTTACTTAAGTTTTTAATTTTTTATGAGTACATATTGCCTAAAATTTTGTAAATATTCGAATTTTTTTAAATGTATAATCTTTTTAATGTAAGTTACTATTAGTGCAAGCTAAATTTAAAAAAATTACATTGAAAAATTGATTCATACCAGTTTACGAAATTTTCCCGATTATGGACTGAGTTTAGTAGAATATTACGATGTTAGTTTAATATTTTTAAATGTTTAAACAATACCACTTAAATATAAGATGAAATTGTTTTTTTTAAATTAAATTAATGTAAGCATTATATGTAGATATGTGAAATAAGATCTCTGCGCGTGAGCGCTCCAAATAGCTCATGATACTGTTAGCTTTATTGACGCTGAAGGTATAATAAAAGAGAATTAAAACTTATGAAACCTTTTGTAATATAAATAATTACATCAATGAGGTTTCAGCAAAGAAACGTTTAGAGAAAGCCTTGACAGGATTCAGAAATTGTGTCATGTGTAACACCCCCATTGATGTTTATGAAAATTTACTTATATGTTGCAAAGGTGAGGATTTAAATTGCAAACTATATTAAAAATTGGCATCAAATTTGTAAATAATTTGCGTAAACTCGAGTTTAATATGTGTTAAAGAAGATCAGTTTGTTTCGCTTGCAAAACATAATAAATTTCTTGAATCAAAATAGGAAAACTTTATTGTTATATATAATACTAGCAAATTTATACCCGTTCTTCGCACGGAATAAAAAATATCAAATAGATTCCAAATATGTGTACCATATACCCTGTTATAGGATCATAAACTTATTATTGTTTCCGCTCGTTATAAATTATAAAATCCCGTTTCATTGCCTTAAAAATCCAAAATGAAAAATACGCTATAAAATGCACTCATAAATATCATCACAATTTTCTCATAAATAAATAAAACCTTTTAGCTCATTTGGCGCGTTTTGGGAAATAATTTGGCAAGAAAATAGATATAGCTACCCACACACAATTTACAGTCCACACCCATTATACAGCTCTAACACAATGACCTTCGAACAATCGACCAGCTTATAAATTATTTATAAAAAAAATTGCCTATTTGGTGAATTTTAGTTAATAATTTGGCGAGTTTGGCAACGTATTTGGCGAAAAAATAAAGACATAAAACACTAATAGCTCTAGTGCGATGGCCTTTATTAACCATCATAGTTCAGTAATTGCTTAACTATACATTTATTGCTTAAATATGCATACATGCAGTCAACAGAAAAATCAATGAAAAAATCATCAAATAAACCCACAATAAAATCCGGCAATGAAGACTGCCGGAATTACGTCACTTGAAACATGTCAATTATTTTTAAAATAATGAACTTAGTTTCTGAAAGTAATGGCAAAAGAATAAAATAAACATTTTGAATTTTAAATGTTTTCGTTAAAAGTTTTATTTAATTTTTTAGGCCGATGGCATCAGGAAAGAGAAAAAAATTATCGGATTTGAGCGAAAGTGGTGTATTTTTTTCAAAAAATTCGAATTTTCTCTAAAAATGGAACAAATATGAAAAAACTAAGCCTCAGGTGCACACGTTGGTATTAAAGGGAATCTATCTTAAAAATTTAGAATTTCTGAGGGCAAGTATAAGTAGGTCTTTTACGATCCGAAGACAAACAGACACACAGACAGACTTTCTTTTATTATTATAGATGAAAAAAGTAAGATTCGTTGTATAAATTAGAAATTTAATATATGATTGAGGGCTATTCTTATACTTTAATTCTATAATTCGTTTGCTTTTGACAAAGCCAAAATTTCTAAATTTTCTTGCTTCATATTTACTTCTACTCCTTCATACTTGAAACATTTAAATATAACTGGATATTCATACAAATTTCATTAAATTAACAATAACATCACTGTTGCAAGTTTCTCCATCGAATACATTCCATACAGCAATGATTTAACACAGCCTAGACGAGCCAACTTAACTTATGCCTAACTAACAACCTTAACCTGTCTGACAATCCACAGAAAGAGGCCGACTATTCTCTCATCCCAAAGATCTCTATAGACTAAAGCAGCTTTAAACACATGTATATTAAATAGAAGGCGAATATCTTAAATGCGGCGCATAGTGGCAGTGCGCCAGACAATGTTTGTGCGCATGAGTAAGTGCCATCCTCCCCCAACTTAAGGTGATGCTCACTTAAACCTCTGCTAGTTTGATGCCGCTTCATGCTCAGTTTAACTTGAATGTCTTTTCACTCGGATTTTGAAGAGGGTCTATCTAGGGGCTCCTTCGGGGACAGGGTGTTGGGACGGCAAAGAAAACAAAGCCTTGGTATTTCTCCCTTGTTCTGAACCGGCTCATGTGTTGGCCTCGTCACTTGGATGAGGTTCGGAACCCTTCTCCAATAGGGTACTTGACTGCATCGCCAAAATACCTTCCAATATTATTTGAATTATAGTTGAAAGTGTCAAAAATAACAAATGCATATAATTTTTTTGCGAAATAAATCTTTAAATCATTAAAACAATCATTTTAAAAAGGCATTTTTTTCACGTGATCATCACGCGATCACAAACACAACGGTTTGGCTGACGTCACTAGTAACTATAAACAAACCAGCGTGAGTTTTTTTGTTTTCTGATTAAACTTGATTTAATCTAATTTACTCTTGAAATAATAAATATTGAGATAATGTAAGGCTTTATACAGAAGCGGATATTTCAAATTTGCCTAAAATCGATTCCAATGTGATGTTTCAAAGTTTGTTTATAGTCACTAGTGACATCACAGATACCACGTGACAGCCAGGAAGCGTTTTCGGGAGTGATTTTTCGTCCTAATTTTAAAATTCATTTTTCTTCCTTTTTATGGGGTATTTGAAAAAAAGAAAGAAATACGGGTCTAATATTTTTCGCATAAGAATATTTTAAGCCAATAAATTTATTTTTAGTCAAGTACCCTATTGTGATACCTGAGGAAGTGGTTGGTAAGGACCTGAAAGTCCTCAGATAGAATGCGATCTTCGACACACTCTATCTTATTAATGGATTGTGTTGAATAGAAAAGCTTGACTACAAAAGCAACGGAAACCAACTGAAAGGACAGTTCACTCCAGTTATTTATAAACAAGATCAGTTAACATGAGTTACTTAAAATGAACTTATAGCGCTGTTGGAAAGTGACACATCTGCCACGTTAACTCAATTGGACATGCGTCTCTTTTTCGGGTAAAGTGCGACATGCTAGTCACCTATTATCGCTGTACCTGCCTGGAAAAGTCGCGTGTCTAATATTGAGGATTAGTTTTGAAATCGCAGTCTTTGCAAAAGTATTGCTTTGTAATGTTAGCATTTTTCACTAGGTATGAGAATCGTCGCAATAGCAAAATAAAAAAATTTAAATGGGGAATAATCATCTGGCTATCAATTATTAAAGTAATTATGAAGTTTAATTACCAAATTAACTATTGTATTAAGTTTTCAATTATTAACTATTCAATTATTAAGTTTTAATTGCCCCCAAATATTCTGAAGATGACGATACTATTTTTGAAATTTATTAATTAATTATTAAATAACCGGATGCTATTTTCCTTTCAAATTTGTTTTTTTTTAGTGTTATGACGATTCGCGTACCTAGTGAAAAAAGGTTTACATGGAGAAGCAATATTTCCGCAGATGTTACGATTTCAAAACTAATGCATTAGCTCTATGAACTGACCGAATACTAAACATCCCTCTTAATTCCTATGATAATTAATAAGTGTATGAGAAAGTTGCAGTTTGATTTTTTAACATTCCTTTGATTAAACCAACTAGCTTTTTTCGCATAAGGTAGTTCAGAAGATTTTCGTTGGGTCCCAAATTATACTTTTCAAAGATGTTACTTGATTTCTTAATAATTATTTTAAGTTTTTAATTGAATTTTTAAAATTTCTTCCAGTGTTAAATCAAAAATTGTAACCTTAGATCCAAAGATAATCTTGTGGATTTTTTTATGAAAAAAAAAATCTGTAACTTAAAATAAAAGGCAGAGTGAACTAAAAACTGTCTCGTAGACTTATCATGGGAAGTGATGGAGGTATTTAGCATCCCTTTAATATAGCAAAAGCGTCACTTTTCCACGATACGTGCAGAGGATTGGGACAGGACTGAGGAATTTCCCGAGATATTAATTCGGGAACAGGGCGAGTGATAAAGCGACGCAGCTTCGGGAACGGAATCGGTTAATAAAGCAGAACCCGAGGGGGGAAATGAACCGGCTAAAAGAAGGCATTACAGGGAATTGATGGCCATCAAAGTTGGGGTGGTTGAAAAGTTTTTTTAAAAAGGAGTTTCGGGATTTTGGGAAGTTTAAATGAAGTAAGTTAGCGGATGATTAGTATTTGAGATTATTGAACTTGTGAATTTGGTATGGTGTGAAGTAATGTGGAAAGCTATATGTTTATTGTTCACGGGTCATTATATACATAAACTTCGTTCAAGGGTCACACTACAGCCTACGTTCATGGGTTACACAATGCAAACTTAACGTTTCAATTTGCACCAAGTGTGTTTATCTGTTAAGAAATATATAAAATATACTTAAAAATGACATTTTAGTTTATCGCTTTGCAATGATTGTAAAATAGTCTAAAGTTGGCTTTTTCAGAAATGATTTCTTTGGATAGTTCTGTTTCTTCAAATATAAATTTTCTACCAAAGAAATCAACATACATTTTGTTTTTACGTTTTAATCTTGAGGAAGTGAGATCTCAGCTGTTATTGGCCACCTAACCTTAAGGTCCTTGGATCGAATGCCTTGTTCGACCTTATAAATTGTTTATTTATTTAAAATCAAAGAAGAATCTCATTTTAAATGAGGCTAGTGCACGTTAACATCATGTTTTCACAATGACACTAATGATTTTACAAAACAAATAATGTTTATTATTTTGGCAAATTTAAATATAAGGAGAAAGTTTAATTGGTACTAATCAAAGATGTTTCATTACTTTTGAAGACTTAACCCATTAAAGACAATTGGCAAGAAAATTTGCCAAGAGAAAATCACCTTTTTGTTAAAGTTAATTGAAGTAAACAAAATATATAAGACAAATGCGAACCATATTCCTGAACAGTTTACTTAGGATAAATTAAGTAACATGAAAAACGAATTTTAGAAACTAAGATAACGTTTTTATTCAGAGATGACGGTGTTAATGGTATTTATAAAGTCGGTGCTAATGAGTTAATGGTATCAATGTTAATGGTACTCATGCTTTGCTGCGTAAGTTTTTTTTTAACCTTTCTAATTTATGGTATGACGACATGGTATGGTATGATAAAAGCACCAATTTAATGATTGAGGAATAATTTGAACCAAAAATGTTTAATTAATAATTAAAATAGTGTATACTTTTCTCCTTAGATACTACTATTTAAACATTACTTAACTCCTCCCTATGTAAAATAGAAATTTGTTATTAACACAAATTTGTTTAAAGGGACGATTGGGACCTAAACTAGCTCATAAAGTAAGAATTTGTAAATAATATTTTTTTTAAAACCAGGTCAAAGTAAACAGGCACCTGGGTACAATAGCATATGAACAATTGAAATAAAGCTGCCTTATTTTGTAAACAAGGAGGGTTTTTTTTGAAGAAAAACAACTATCTTCATTTCAGCTGAGTTTCACCAGGTTATTTTGACCCCTGCAGGATTTTGGTGTTAAACATGGATTCTCGTACAGGTTTCAAAGGGAGAAGTGTTATTTAAAAGGCAAAGCAAAGTCTAGGTAATCTTCTTGAAACTGACTTTAAAAACTGAACAAACAAATAAAGAGTTCACCTTTTTTTGTAAACTGAAAAAGCGTAGGTATTTACATGTATGTAAAGAGATTTTGGTTTTTGCCTTACGTTTCGTTTCGAAAAGAAGTTTACTGCTTTTCTTTGAATTTTGTTTGTTTTATTTTTGCAAATTGACTTTTTTAATACTTCAAGTCCAATTATTTATTAACGTTTTGTTTTTGTTTTGATAAGCAAGTTTTTTATTAATAAAAGTACTCAGTTTTTTTTTAATGTTGTTGATTTACAAATGTAATGCAGTTTTTTTTTAAGGTTTATGTTTTAGATATTTGTACATTTTTGTCAACAACTTTTATTGTGTGTGTGATTAAACATTCCAACTCCATTTTCATATTCAATCTTTTAATTTAAAATTATTTTCAGAAAAAGTCATATACAATATAGTCAATGGCAGAAGTGGAGAAAAAAAGTAGGAGAGTACTCACAGTTTCGTTGCAAGTGCCAACTCCCCAAAAAGTTTCAAATGTATTTAATTACTTTTTTATTTTGTAATTGTACTAAATAGTTAATAATTATCATAATTATTAAATATATTTAAAGATTTTAAATATCTTTATTAAATTTATATAAAGAGGAGTTGGATCGTTACAGTGCATTAGAGCTGTTGGAGAAACAAGTTGTAATTGGATTTAGTGTTGTTAAAAGTGATGAGACGCATAACAATTTTCTTGAAAAGTTGGTGGAATATGGGTCCCCCCAAAGTCAACCCACACTTTTACCACTGAATATAGTAAATTGATTTTTACACTACTAATGTTATATTTTTTACAAGTGGGCATAGTATCTATCGATAAGTAATAAAAATTTTTACATGGTAAAAATAACACCAAATTAAAAACATTATTAAGGACAATATAAAGTTTTCCTTATTTCCATACAGGAAAACATTTTAGGGTAATACAAAGACTGAAAATAGTAATAAAAAATTAAGCCCACAAAATTAAATTTATTATACTTTTTAAAAAATATATGGGAAGTTAAGATGATCATCGAAACATTTTAGCTCATTATAATAATTATACCATTGCACGTATGAAAGAATATTTATTGAAATAATTAACGTTTAGGACAAATTCAATGGATTTTAGGTTTGGTTGAAATACCGTCAAACTTGAGCTACACAATTTGTGTTCTGCAGTGAACATTTAAACTGAGTTCCTAGACTAATGACTAAAACCATTGTTTCAAGCATTCAATAACTCTAACATATAATAAAGTATATTGACAGACTGATTATTTTAGAGCAAAAATGGTACAATTCAATGCTGTGGTTGCCTGCCCTGCCCACGATAATATTGTCGTCGGACCAGACACCGAATTCAACCTAAAAGCGATATAATAAGCAAGGCTAGGACATTGGACGTTTTTTTAGGATACTGTCTGCTGATTTTAATAGTCTGTAATATTTGTCGAACGAAAGAATTAAATTAGAACGAATCTCACGATTATTCCACGCTGTTTCATTTTAATTTTGAAAAATATTTTTTGTACGTCTTAATATAAAATTGATTAAAGACTAGTCGCACTCTCTCTTAGTACTGGTGAAGGTAAGAGAATAAATATAATCCCATTGAAACAGTTTATTGGTTACATTCAAATCATGTTTTATATTTACCTGGATATTACCCAAACTACTTTTTATTTATTGTGATAAACTAATGAGACGCGACTGAAATATTTTTGAATTTTTAAAAAAATAAATACCTTAAATAGAAAATAACAAATACTCTTCAAAAATGGTATCTAAAAAACTTTAGTTGGGTTAATTTTCCATTAAAAAAACCTTTACTAAAGCCTGGGCTAAAAAAATAGGGTATGGGAACCCTAGATCTTTTCAACTAAATTAAAATTAACAATGAACTCAATATTAAAAAAATAATTTACTTTTTAGTTTTATTCTGTATATACTAAAATAGTTCATTTTAACTAGGACTAAGAGTCCCCAAGAATTTGTTAGTCAATAAGTATCTCTAATTATAAAGTAACTAGCAGTATGGTCCCGCTTTGCTGGGAACCCGTTAACTTAATAGAAATTTTGTCTTGAAGAATATTGGAATGGGGTTCTCTGCTTCAATAATATTGATTACCTAAGATTTGCCTAAAACAGTGGTTGTCATCCTCAAAAAGATTCGAACATTAATGTAGAAGAACTTCCGGATACACAATGTTTGCACTCTTTCCGTTTGGAGCCAAGATTTGAGGAATTTCAGATTCACCTACTCTAGAACATCCAACAACAGCTGACTATTGGAGAAACATGGCTTCATTAGATGGTAAAGGTATGATATAATGACCGGCCATTGCGATACGTGGCGATATTTGGCGAGCTTGAGAATTTAAAGTGGGGTTGCTATACCTATCGAGTTGTACGGCTATGTCCTGACTACGCCACAAATGCAACAAAACTTGGCGACTTGGCAGAGTCAGCCCCCAAGCTATTGCATCGCTTGGCGCCCTTAGCGGTCGCCAAATTTTGTTGCAGTTGTTGCCTTTGTGGCATTTGATGTCGTAGTGAGGACATAACCTACGAAATATGAAATGGAATGTTTACCACGATTAGGCATTTTCGTTGTTTGGCAAAGTAAAGTAAAAAGCCAAATCGAAAACGGCCATTATATCATATCTGTTCCCATATATGCTCAGGATCCCGTACTACGAAGTCATTTGAAAGCACGAATTGTAAGTGCGTATATTGTTTCGAAAATGTAAGGCAATTTTAAAATCAAAACAAAATCGATTACGGGGTTGGTTGGTAGATATATATTTTCAGGCTTGTGTGCTTGGTCACAAAGACCCGCTTATAAACCTTCTTCAAGAAGGACGGACACGACATACACACACACATACAAGACTACGCTGCCATCTATCGCCACCTCCACAATTTAGACATGTCCCTGAAGGGGAGGGAAATAGTCTCCAGGGACCTGTACCCGTGGTAAACTGCGCAATGACCGACCACAGGACTTTCGGACCCAACAGATTTAACGAGCACGTACTCCGCATATACTCGGTAAGTCTTCAGTGGTACCGGGATTCGATCGCGGGACCTTCCGGTCTCGAGACCGAGACTTTGACCACTAGGCTCCCTACGGCCCCCAATTTCGTGTTGGTGCACAAATCATAGGGTAAACAATAACAAATGAAAAGGGTAGGGTAGGTACATATATATTCCGACTTGTGTGCTTGATCAGAGACCCGCTTATAAGCCTTCGTCAAGTAAGACAGACACAGAAAGAATTTTTACTGTCACAGAGAAAGGAAGTACACCCAGGGCAAAGGCGGGAATCGAACCCGCACCCGTTACAGCGCGCAGACTGCTAGCGTAATGGTCTGCGATGCAAACCACTCGGCCATCCGGGCCCCTAACAAATGAAAACTTTCAAAGTAATATCTAAAGAATTTAACTGTCCATAACAAGTTACAAAAAACTAATAAAAAATAGAAATAAGAAAAACAAAATATTCTTTTTAAAAAATACGATAAATTTATTTAGTAACTATTTAACGGCTGTCTTACTTGATTTTCACGTTTATTGACTGATGACGTCAGGCCCCTGTTTTGGCCCGGCTCATGCGTTTTCAAGCCCCGTTATGGTCCCTCACTCTTAGATGGATAGCGTATGCTTTAAAATATTGATATTAATTAAAAAATAATTATCAAATATGAAAAAAATAAGCCTCAGGTGCACACGTAGGTATTAAAAGGAATCTATATTAAAAATTTCAAATTTTTCTGGGTGGTATAAGTAGGCCTTTCACGATCCACAGACATACCGACAGACTCTTTCTTTTATTATTATGGATTGTAATCTAAAACAAATAGTAAATTTTCCGCTCATTTTGACAAGTTAGCTTACATTAATGATTTGTAGAATTTGGCTTCGTTAAAAAACTTTCACTAAGTGTATGGAATATACAATGTGTTTTCAAAGAATATCATCCAGATATTTAATAAGTATAAGTTAAATAAAATTTAGTGCTTTAGAGAATCTAAAAACGGCTTTGTTTGTATAGCTTTTTCCGGGGTTACAGAAAAGGATTTATTCAAACCAAATCTGGTAGAAATAAAATGCCTTTCAAAATTTTGAAGATTATTATTTTGCCTTCCCGGATTTTTTCAACCCTTAAAGTTGAAAAGCGCCATAGAAATGGATAAGAAAGCCCACAATGGCTCAGCCATATAGTGACACTTTTAAGAAACTCCCAAACTATAAGACGGTTTTGAATAAAACTTTTCTTGTAGGTTATTGCTTTAACTGAGTATTTTCATGGTTGTATTTTTTTTTATTTAAAAACATATTTTATTAAAAATTCTGAAATGGGTTTAACGTGTGGAAAGGATAACATGGGTTTAAAGAAATATGCATCGTTTAAAAATACTTTTTAATGTTTATTTTTGATGTAAGAAACTTGCTTTATAAATCAAGGTTGTAACTTGTTTTTTTAAAAATCTAAATCTGTATTTTATGTAGAGAATGTTAATAGAATATTATTTCTATAATAAAAACTTTTTATCGTAATATAATTATTCTTCTCTTGTTATAAAAGTTTATTTTTAAAACACGATTATATATACCTTTGTATTAAAGGTATGTGTTTACGCTATGCAATATACAAAGGAATGAAAATATATTTGGGTAAGACCAAAAAACCTAAGAAAAAATTAAATCACCTCGACAAGTTTTTGACGATGGCAAAACCTATAATTCATGGAAGACCTTATTTAGGCAGTGCACACTATTTATTTAAAGAATATTTGGAGCAGTTTATTGATTGTATTTAAAAAAAAACAAAATCACATGAGTTAACGTATAAGGAAGAAGGATTGTTGTGGGTTTATGGATTCATAAACGGAACCAAAAGTTTAAAAATATTCTTCAAACAGTATTATTACCATTTTTTTAAAAAATTGATTCCTTGCTTTGAGGATTTGTTTATTTCAAATTATCATTCCTACAAAGCAATTTAAAAAATTCATTTTAAATATGTAACCCTAAGTTTTTAAAAAATCAAGCTAAAAAGAGATTACAACAACGCAAGCAGTTATTAGTTTTAAATAACTGCCCTCATTACATTTGATCAAACGTACTTGAAGCTAAGTTCTATTTAAATATATCCGTATTGCAAAGGTTCTTTTAATGAAAAAAGAGCCAAATGCAGTATGCATCCAATGCAACCGTTTCCCTTATTATATATTTTTCAGATAAATAATTTGAGCATGAAAATAGTAATTATAGGATATGAGTTATAGATTAAAAGTAAACTGAAACGATCGGTCAAAAATGTAAAATGTAAATTTCTTTAACTTTTTTTTAAATAATGCCATTTCAGTTCCAGAAAGATAAAAATATATAAGAATAATAATTCAAATATCAGTTAAAGTTTATCTGTAATCTCTAAGTTTGGAATGTTTTTCTTGTGCATAATTTTCTAGGATTGATTAAAATGTAAAATAGGAAACACATGTTAGTTTGACCTGCTTCTAAAACTGCACAAATGGGTATTTATCTTTGGAATAGATGAGCCCTTTAAACAAAGGAGCAGTTAACGTTTTATTAAAAAAAACTCTCAACCAGTATAGTGATTAGAGAAGGTTAAGCGCTTCCGGCTGTCTATTTCTAGCCTCCAAATAGATTTAACACAGTCAAATTAAGCCTCGTACTTAACACTTCAGCCAATTTGCTTATCCCTCAGAGAGTTTAAATCAGTGGAGTCGCAAGTTCCGACGACGTTAGTGTACGATGTCGCTCGAATTTCGGTTGGGTAATCGCTCAGGTATCGACCTCGTACTTGACAAGGGTTCTAAATTACGAGGCGTAATTGGCTGTGTTAAAGCTCCTAGGAGGCTAAAAATAGGCAGCCGGAAAACGTACACCCTAGCCATAAACCCTATATGAGAAGAGTTGAGAAGAGTTCTGACTTAGTCGAACGATTTTGTAAGTACCAAAGCAGTCTTTGATGATAATGTTCTTCGAACGTCACTACAAACCATTTTTAATCTGGTGCAGTGTGTAGATCAAACAACCACATGAAACTGGACGAGTCTCTTTTAGCTTGAGTTGAGAAGCAACGTGGGAAAATCTTCAATAGACTTAAATCCTTTTTTTTTACATTTACAGAGTCAATTTACTTAAAAATGCTCCATTCTTATGGGGCCCGGGTGGCCTAGTGGTTAAGATCGCAGCCCACTACGCTAACAGTCTGCGCACTGTACCGGGTGCGGGTTCGATTCCCGCCTTTGCCCTGGTTGTAATTTCTCTCTCTGTGCTAGTAAAAATTATGTCTGTTTTAGGGGAGACTGGGTATGGTTGTGACCATAGAGGTAGGAAAGAGAATAGAGAGGTCCACGCATATGCGCAGTAGCGCACAAATGAAGCAGGCTAGAGCGGTGCATCTTGGGATACCTCGGTGCCAGTTTCGGTCACTATGTTATGCGCAGTAGCTCAGAAAACCGCTAGAGCAGTGCATCTTGAAATACCTCAGTGCCAGTATGTTATGCACAGTAGCTCGAAAAACCTGACAGCCCTGCTTCAAACCATTTGAACTCATAGACCCCTCTACCTCTCCTTCCTAACTCTATGGTTGTGACAGTCGCCATATTAGCGAAACTATAAGGAATACCGTTTTGGGTGTAAGGGGGAAAGGAGGAGCTTGCCTGTCTGAACATGTTTCAAAGTATACCATCAGTCATCGCCTGACATTAACGCCTGCAGAGGCCTTTATCACTTTTTGACAGTCAAAAGTAAGTATTTTTATTCAATTTCTTTTAATAATTGTTGTTATGTGTGTATAGATAGAGTAATGAATGTTTTTCCTCGTTATAAGTTAGACTTTAATAATGAAATATCAGTGATTACTTTGAATGCATATTATCATGGCGATTGTTTTTTTTTTGTGCAAAATAGTGCGTTGGGTACGGTTATGACATTATTTGTGGGTACGGTTGTGACACAAGTAAAATTTGTTTTTTCCCTTTTAGATGCCCAGAAAATGCCCGAGGAAGACAGAAAGGGGACGGTGTGTGACCTAAGAAAATATGAAGACGCTTTTATAGAAGTGAAATGCGGGATTTCATTATGGAGAGCTGCGAAAAATCAGCGAATTAATCGAATGTCTTTGTTACGATACATTCGTAAATTTGATGGAGCCGTAATAAAACGTTGCGCGGAAATATATTTTGGCCTTCCTCCTAAAGAGGTACGGAAGTTAGCTGTTGAACTTACTAATAAATATAATTTGAAACGACCTGCTACTTGGGACGAGAATAAGATGGTTGTTGAGGAATGGTTTCGGTCATTCATGAATGGAAATCCTTTACTTTCTGTTCGTGTAGCTCAAGCTACTAGCCTTTCCAGAGTAACAAGCTTCAATAAAACAAATGTGCAATCTTTTTATGACAATTTGTAACTTGTTATGGACAGACATACCTATGAGCCAAAGGATATATACAATGTTGATGAAACAGGCGTCACTACCGTCCAAAAGATTTCTTTGTGTTATATACGAAAATGTTTATTTTTTGATGTAGAAGGAATTTTCTGCCTTTTGTTTACCAGATTTTTATATATTTG
Source organism: Oedothorax gibbosus (assembly GCA_019343175.1). Lineage (NCBI taxonomy): Eukaryota > Metazoa > Arthropoda > Arachnida > Araneae > Linyphiidae > Oedothorax > Oedothorax gibbosus. The sequence continues at coordinate 103,794 of JAFNEN010000453.1, read as the reverse complement.
TTTTGTATTTTGACACAGTTACCGTAATTTATAATTAGAAATGTTTAGTTAACTTTTTTGACTGATAGGGGATTGGTAAGGCCACATCTGGAATATGCTAATCAATTTTGGTCTCCCTTCCTCAGAAAAGATATAGAGTTGCTTGAAAAAGTTCAGCTTAGGGCTACAAAAATGATTAAGGGTCTATCTGGTATTGATTATGATAACAGATTAAGATCTTTAAACATGTATTCCCTGGAAAACAGGAGAGCTAGGGGTGATTTAATACAATTATTCAAGTTCATAAAACAGGGAGACATGGAGGGCTTAGGTTTTACCTTAAATAGCCGGACCAGAGGTCATGATCAGAAATTAAATAAATCGAGCTTTAAGCCCATTTCACACCTTGTCACAACTACTTGCAACTCCCATAGGACACCATGCATTTAAAAGTTGCCTCAAGTTCGTGAGATTTTTTCATGCGAGCACGAAAAAATCTCAAGTTGCATGTACCGTTAGCCAATCAGAATTCAGTATTTGTTTGGCTACATTGTGACGAACTAGACTTCGCCAACTGGTTGTTTATTTACTTTTTAAGACGCCAACTTTACATGCTTGCAAAAAAATTCAAAAATCTGCGTAATTAAAAATGGGTTGATTGATTGGGTAAAAATGCAATAATAAAAATACACAATGATTTAATTTTAAATAATTATCCATGCAATATAACTTAAAACGTTTAATGTGGAAAAAATGCGATTTAAATTTTTTATATAAAAGTAATCCAATCTAATTGATAAAATAAAAATAACAAATCCGATAATATACTTACTTCGAATGCTAGAGTTCCCTCACCAAATTATCAAAGCAACCTAATTGCTTTCTTCTAAGAATCCATTTTCTAGCCCATAATTTCTTTTTAGAAGACTCGTGCAACACTCTCTGGCTGATGACTCCATTATACAAACGAAACAAATTACTTTTAGGAACAACGAAAATTTCACGCTCAAGAGCATGCAATGTTTTCAATGAGATAAGAGCGAGTCTATGGTTTGAAAAAAGTTTTACAAAAAGATAAAACTTGCCAAATTGTGAGATAAATAATTTTTTGTGGAAACCCGAAGAACCAGGTTACCACAAGTTACGAGTTGCAGTTGAATTTAGTTGCAACGGAATTGCAAGTAGTTGTGCAGGTGTGAAATGGGCTTTAGAAGGGAGGTAAGAAAACATTATTTTTACAATAGAGTTGTCAATAAGTGGAATGCTTTACCAGATTATGCTGTGCATTCGAAGAGAGTTGAAGATTTTAAGAAGAAACTTGCCGGTCATTGGAAACTGGTAATGTATTAGATTTATTTTGGACCAACCTTGCTGGGCCTCTGGCCTGTTGTTGGTCGACAATTTTTGTATTTGTATTTGTATTGTGATAATATGAAGACTTTGTAATAATAATTATAAATTTATTTAAAATTATTAAATTTAATAATAGGTAATAATAAATTAAATATTATTATAATTATTGAACTTATAATAAATAAAGATGCAGCAATAAAAGTGATTTTATACCATTTTGGAGCTTTTTTGAACTTGTCACAACCGACCCCAAGCATTGTCAAAACGGGGTCGGTTGTGACATTTTCCCCTTTTTATCTCATTTGCTCCTATGAGTTAACTATTGTACTTAGGGACAAAATTTTGTATTTATACGTCGACAAATGTTACACTTTACTATTAATGCAACTTTCATCCAGCTACCAGCAATGAGCTCAATACACCGTGGAGTGAGGACTTCCTATACTGTCTTGTAGTAAATTTCGTTCCCGCGGAAGAATACAAAATATTGCGCAAGAGGTCAAAACTACACAGAATATACAATGCGCGTATTAGGTACCAATCTCTCATAGGCTGGTTTGACCTCTTCAGCAAAATGTGTGTAATGTGGTTTAGGAACAGATGAAAACCGGAAGTCTGCGCTCCACTGTGTATTGAGCTCAGTAGCTACCAGGCATACTAACGAATTTATGGACGATCAAATGAAAACTGTCACAACCGTACCCAGTCTCCCCTACTTAACGAAGGTTTATAAGCGGGTCTCGGATCAAGCCATAGATATCATAATTAAAGTATTAGATTGGCTGATCACGTGACCTCCAATGCTAACGACGGGACGCGCATGGAGGCTTTTTTGGGGGGCATAATGGCCAGTGTTGCTGCCACTTTAAGGAGAAAAATACTACGAAATAATACCATTTATTTCTAAAATTACAAAAAAATACTAGAATGGATTTAAAGTAACTAAAAATATTCCAAAATGCAGCTAGTATTTTTACGATATTTTTTTGTAATTTTAGAATTATTCTAAAATACAAATATACTCTTTAAACTTTATAACTAAACTTTTAACTTAATTTTAGAATTTATTTTAGAATTATTCTAAAATTACAAAAAATATCGTAAAAATACTAGCTGCATTTTGGAATATGTTTAGTTACTTTAAATCTTTTCTAGTTTTTTTTTGTAATTTTAGAAATAAATGGTATTATTTCGTAGTATTTTCTCCCTAAAGTGGCAGCAACACTGGCCATTATGCCCCCCAAAAAAGCCTCCATGCGCGTCCCGTCGTTAGCATTGGAGGTCACGTGATCAGCCAATCTAATACTTTAATTATGATATCTATGGATCAAGCACACAAACCGGAAATACATGTACCAACCAACTAAATCTATTCTTATTGTTTACTACTAGGGCTCGGTTGGTTAGAAGGGTTAGGTTTAAATCGCACTAGAGCTACACGAGGGCTAGTGTATTTCATATAGGAAATTCTATATTGTTCATAGGATTTCTCTTTTTGCAATAACTAACGGTAACTGTACTTCTATAGAAATTGTGTTTGCACGTGCCAGGACATTTAGATACAACTGGGGCCCGAGTGGCCTAGTGCTTAAAATAGCTTACGGCTTACGCTAACAGTCTGAGCACTGTACCGGGTGCGGATTCGGTTCCCGCCTTCGCCCTCGTTGTAATTTCGTTCTCTGTGTCAGTAAAAATTATGTCTGTGTCTGTCTTACTTGACGAAGGTTTATAAGCGGGTCTCTGATCAAGCACACAAGCCGGAAAAACAGGATGGTGAAAATAAAAGTGGCCCCGGCGTAGAGATAAGAATACATTGAGATGCTTGGCGAGAAAAACTAATGAAGCCGTCTGTTAGCCTCCAAGTCAAACTAAAAGATTATTGAAGCGTGTAATGGCTTCACTTGGCAAACCTGTTTTTGCATTGGTTGGATTGGATTAGCATCACATTAGAGCTACTCATGGACTATTGACAGGTTCAGATCTTAGTGCGTAATGCGTATTATATGAAGACGTCCCCTTAAGCAAATTGTGTGTCTTGCAATCAATTTAGAACGCATTGTATTTACGAAAACAAAAAGGTCAGATTCTCCAGAGGTGCCGATCCCCCCCAGAGCTAACGACGCACCCCCCCTATAATTTTTTTAAATCCGCCCCCCCCCCCCCCAAAAAAAAAAAACCCGGTGTGGTTTTTATATTTATATGGACTTATGGAGTACTGAACCTAAGTAATTTACACCACATTGTGTATAGATAGGAATCTTTATGGTGTATACATGATATGTGATATATTAAGTATATGTGATATGAATGATATGTTAAGTACCATCGAATGGGGTAACTTTGTCCTAAGAAATAAAACCCAAGTACTGACTTTCTTCTTGAATATTTTTCTACTGATAGGTCAACGCAGAGTTGCCCCTAATTGAAAAGGGAAGCACATTTTTTAATAGCTTTTATAATCCGGAATTGCAACTTATTTTAATTTTCCTTTAAATAGATTTTTTTACAGCAAAAGCTATCGGGAATCTAAATAATCAGTAAAAATTCCGCTCAAAATTTATGTAATTATATTACTTTTTAAATCAATAAAAATAGCCAGATACGTGATCCAAAAACAGCTTCCTTCTATGCAACACATTCGACATTAACAAACAAATCAGAATAATTCTATTATGTTTACTGATATAGTTTCACTTAAAAATGTTACTATTTATTAAGTTACTAAAATTAAAATTAAATATTAAACAAAATTCTTACCCTGAAACTAGGAATTGAACTTTCTTAACTATATTCAATCACCCACACATTTGACACCAGACGACAAGTATCTTCCTACTGTTTATAACTAAAGCAATGGCGGGAAAATGGCTTGGGCCTGAGTATGTATGCTAGGCCAGAAATATTATCCGAAGGTCATTCATTCATAGAACTGTTATATACACAATTCTGAATATTTATGATGTCTGCTTCAAATGCTATAACAGCGATTAAGAAATGTTTATGAGAAATAATTGTCAGCACATTGCTTTCTTCTGACGCCGGGCCTCTTAAAATAGAATTATCATTTTGCAGATTGTATTGTTAAAGATTTTAGTTGCGATTCCTGTTTTATTATGTGATTTTTAAAAATTAGAAAATTTTCGGATACGTTTTGTTAGAAATTTTTTTTCAGTTTTTTGTTGTTGTTAATAATAAACATGAAGTTCTGTTATAATTGATCACGATTTATTTAGTGCCAGTTACTGTTATTGTTCAAAATCAACTTCACAAAACTAAAACTAAAGCAATGCTCATACCCATAGACATATAACTCTCTTTTAACATCAAAATCGACCAATCAGCATAAACGTAAGATTCCAGTTTATGACCATTCTGTACCACACCACATGCCTCTTGAAATTCGAGTTCATCATACTACGTTTGAAAGCTGCACCACTTGAAAACAGAAATTTATGTGACTGAGTGAATGGTTAAATTGTAATTGCCAGACGATGGCTAGCCTCATCTAAGATATTGAAACCAAGGATAGTAAGGCTATTACTGACTAATTAATAGATTTTATTACATTTATTAAGACGACTAATTCAAATTAGTGTGCGCGATTTTGGTTTATTAATATAGTTGGAGCATCAAGTGATTGATTAATGTACCAAATTAAGGGTTTTATTCAATTAAATAACTTATAAGGTGAGTTTAATTATTAAAAAGTGCAATTCTGCAAAAAATTTCTATTAAAATCAACAATTTAGAATCACTTGTCAGGAAAAGGCCCCGTTCCTTCCTTGAGGTCTTGCGTCTGAAGACAGCTTAAACCTCAACATGTAATTTTATAGTATTCTCAAAATAAATATCTAGAAATAGATAATAAAAATTATTACTATCTCGAGTGCTTCATGAAGGGAAGGGAGGGGGTGAACATTTTTAAAATCTAATGTCTTGAAAGCTGCCATCTAATTCTTGGAAATGGAGAGGGAAAACTGTTAAAAAATCCCACCACCCTACCGTATTCTAACTAAGATATGTAATTTTATATCTTTAGTCATCTTTATACAAAAAAAAAGCCACGTAATAATTTTCAAAATCCAGATGCACATTAAAAAAATTAAACAATGTTTTTCATTATTAATATTGATTAATATTTTTGGTGCACAAACATGTTTTAAAGTGTAAACTTTGAAACTCAAATTATCAGTTATATCAAATATAATTAAAATCTTTTAGTATTCTTTCTTTATTTTCCCAACCTTCTAAAGGATAAAGACGTATAAATCCGTCAAATGACTGGTTTACCAGCAACACAAATAATTTTTAAATTTTTATAAATTTAATTATTTTATTAAATTCCAAAATTTAAAGCATGGAGGAGTCATTTATAACCACCTATTACAGAAATATAATATTTTTTAAATTAAGGAATTAAATTTTCAGTTAAAATTTTAATTTAAAACTCAAGCAGTGAAAACAAGTTTACAGTTCAGCCAATTTGCTTTTTTAGAGGGTTAACAAGCTTAAAATATTCAAATTATATAATTACGAAAATCTCACCGGAATAACTGCCATAACACTTCAAAATAAGCTCTTGGAGTATTTATAGTTATAGCACAGTGCATTTTAACTTCATTTAGTTTAAAATAGATCAAATAGATTCATTTAATAAAGGTGTATCTTTGAAGCTTCCCTCCGTTTCGAAAACTACAATCTAAACAAAGTAATACTTCTAAGCGGGAAAATTGCACTAATGTCATTGGGTGAAAAATAAATATGCGGGAGTCATCATTTCATCGAGTTGTATGTTATACAGACAGACTGCGTGAGATTTATGACATGGGAGAAGGCCAGCTGCAAGAGTTTTGTTTAAGCTTTAAAGAAGTGATGGGTTGTTTATGGGTAATAAATGTCAAAAATATGCCATTATCCATGTTCTACTTTTCGTAATGTTCTAGGATTTTGGTTATCATTTTTGATTCTTGACGGTTATGCCCCCCCCCCCCCTAGGTATCTGGGGGGGGGGGAGGCAGATGATTAGAAAGAACAAGAATTCATTAGAGTTTTATCTTAGACAAAATAAACCATTCACATAAAAAAAATTCTAATTTTTTTCGACCCCCCCCTAAAATTTCAACGACGCAGTCTGCGTCGTTGACCCCCCCCCCCGTAGGCACCCCTGGATTCTCTTGGGTAAATAACTTCCGAAATAATTCCTAGTGGGAATTTTTTGTTTGCACAGCTGTATAAACCTTGAGTTTATATTGCATTCCAACTAGCTTGTCAAACCACAGCATAGTTACCGGCCAATATTCGCCAAGCGTTTGTTTGGGCTTATTATTGAAGCGATCAATAGTTTCTTTTAGCAAACCTGATATTGCATTGGTTTTTGACTTGGCAACAATTCTATCTTATTTTTATCTCCATGACGGGACCACTTTTATTTGCGCTACCACCACCTTTCATTTGCGCCATGTACCAACCAACCAACCAATAGATACAACTAATTAATAACCGCCCTTCTATACGCCACAGACAAGAATCTAATCAGACTGCGCACTTACGTAGGAGAAGGAGGCGAAAAGGCTCCACCCCCTTGGCCGTAGTAACAAGTTTAAGCACTAGGGGAGCTACAAGTGTAGTCGTTTCTGGCTGCCTATTTTCAGCTCTATTTAGGAGCTTTAACATAACCATAAACGCTTTGTAATTTAAAACCTTGGTCAAGTGATAAAATATGTTACTATTTTGCCTGGTTTGGAGCGTTTTGGGCTGCTTATTTTTAACCGCCAAAAGCGGATTTTAACACAGCTGTAAACGTTTTGTAACTCGTGTAATTTTCGCTTTTCTTAATGGGCTGCGGCACTTGACCAGGGGTTTAAATTACGAGGCGTTATTGACTGTGTTAAAGCTCCGAAAGGAGGCTAGAAATAGGCAGCCACACACCATTACATTAATAGGCTTGTTTCACGGGGATCTGGCAACAGCTCCGCGGTCTTTTTTTTCATTTTTCTCGAATTACTTTTGCCTTGGTATTCCAAATTGAGTTTTCTAAGAATAAGTTATTTTAGTTGTGTTTTTTTTTTAATTACAACTTCTTGCTGTGCATTTGGTTGTTTTAATCATTTATCAAGGAAAACTTGCATTGACAGAAGTTAGAATTTTTAATATATAACAACTAAAATATTCTTATAGAAAACTCAATTTGGAATACCAAAGCAAAAGTAATTCCAGAAAAATGAAAACAAGACCGCGGAGCTGTTGCCGGATCCCACGTGAAACAAGCCCTGGCTATTTAATTTAAACAGTGAATATATTACGTATTTATATATTTACTGAAATATATGTTAACTATTGTTATAATATTTTAATGTATGATAAAAAAAAATTAAGTACATATGCAAACAGAAATAACCACAACACATTGAAAACGAATTTTAAAGCTTTAATTTACAATTCCAAATTTTACATTTGTAAAATGATTTTTTTATATTACAAATTACACATATCAGTTAACTTCAGGCATAAATATGACACATATCAATTAAATTTTTCTAAATATTACCAGAATATTTTTTTCAGCAGAAAGGAATTAGTAATAATGGGACTGCATTTTAAAATAATAAGTATGTAGATAAATTTACAATTAATTATTGAATTTGAAAGACAATTAAGTATTTGCAAGTTTTGAATTAAGTGTTTACGAGTTTTGAAATGATATAGTTTTTCTTTCAATGGCTTTTCTGTGTTCAAAAACCTGAATATTTCCTTTGCTTGTTATTTTATAACAGAGCCAATTATAGTTTGTATAATATCAGACCATACAAGAAGCTAGAAATAATGTTATTACAAATAAAGTGATTGATTATAAAATGTTTTTTTTTCTCAAATAAATTAAAGTTAGCTTCTAGAGCAAATAAAAATAACTTGATTTCTCTAAATAATCCTATGATTAAGGGAAAAAATATGGATAATTTACAGCCTACAAGTTCTATAAAGGAAAAAAAGGCATAATTTCTCATAAATGTATCAAAACTTTTTAATTAATCATTAGTTAGTGTATTGCAGGCACTTTTGTAATCACAAACCTATACAATGTAATGAAATAAATACAAAATATCTGTTTTTTAAATAACATAAGTGAGATATATTTTAAAAATAACAACCAAATAAAAAATAACTACCCATCCAAAAAAGTCAACTAAAAAAACATCTGTTTACAACATCTCAATACGAGAAGAACATCATAAAGCCAATATATATCTGTTAAGTATTTTTATATTAAGTTCTTAGTAAATCAGCAAAATTTAATTAGTGGGTAACTACACTGTGAGTCACCTTTTTTACTCAGAGAATATATTTAAAAATAAAATTTATAGAGAGGCATGCCAGTAATTCAAGGAATAATTGGCAAAGTAGGTGTACTTTAGTAGGTGTTTCAACAAATCTGGTGGTATTTGGCCCTTTGTAGATAGAGGTTATGGAATGAGTTTTCGCACAAGTAAGTTCGTCTATTTCTTCATCCTATGTGGAAAAAGCTTTTTTAAAAAACATCACATCAAAATTATGAATAAAACCACAATTTTTTTTAAACTCTCATCAACCGAAGCGATTAATTTACAATATATATTGTTAGACATTAAATTTTAATAGCTAAGATGGAACATTATTTTTTAGTGAAATGAAATAGTAAGTATTTAATCAATAAGTGCCTATTGTATAGAAATATCAGCTCTAACTATTGAACAAGTTTTTTTTTTTAATTTAAAGAATAATTAGGTACTAAAAAACACATAACATGTGGCATTAATTGAAAAGTAAACAGTTTAATGAATTTTGATAAAGGAAATTGCAAATTATTTTTGAAAACTGTAAATTTATCCTGCCTGATAATTTTATTATTTTAGGAGTTGAAATTCCTACAAATATGGTGGTAACTGGTCCTTCATAAAGATATATAGAAGGGATTATTAGGGATATTTAGAAATGGTGATTGCAAAGTCTCCGGGAGAGCATTATTAATGAGTTTTTTTCAGTGGATGAAAAGGCCCACTCAGAGATATGGTCGAAACAAACTCAGGCACTGTTATACAAATAGTTAGGTTCCAACTCAAACAAATCGTTTCGACCAAACAAGTCCATCCATTTTTTCATTCCGAAAAATTAGTCATTTAACAACAAGCAACAGTTATTCAAACAGTCAAAATATCACTGTTTTAAAACATGGCAAAAAATAATGATTGATTCCAAAGCAAATTGTTTATTTATAGATGATTTGAATTAAAATTTAAAAACAAAAAAATAGAGAAAAGTAACTAACCAACTTTTGAAAATAACTAGTTAATAGACAAATTTTGAACTCAATACAACACACATGCGTCAATTGAAAAGGTATGAATAGCACTGTGTTTAAATTTAATAATAACTAGACAATATGATAATTTTCTTTATAAAAGTGGCAAATATACTTGTTTTAGTATTCAAAAATAAATTCTTAATACAAATTAAATGTATTTTGAAAAATACCAATCGCAGGGAACTAAATTATAATAAATATGCTTCTTTTGTTTAAAATTATTAAAAAGAAACAGTGACATGTAACGACTAATATACCTAAAGCAAATGAAGTGATCTTTAGTAGAAAGCATCCTAAAAACATGAATATTTTATTACTTTTGATGAAGAAATAACTGGTCATTTGTTTAAAGGTTAGTTAGGTTAGTTTGAATTATCGTTGCACTAGAGCTACACGAGGGCTATTGGCGACGGGCGTCATAATTTAGAACCACAATCAAGTGGACGAGCCGATACCCGAGTAGGCACCCAACACAACCATTAAGAACGACATTATATGCAGCATTTGGGACTTTGGATCATATTTAACGTGCACTCCCTTTACATGGGGACATTTTAAGCTGCACGGGCAGTTTATAGGTCGGTAGTTAGGTCATTTGTTTTTAAAACATAGTTTGAAAAGGAACAACAATATTATAACTCAATATATATATTTATTTAATGAAGGTACACGAAAGAAAAGTGTAACTCGGATAGTAATTAATTTAAACAAAAAAATAATTACCGAAGTCTAAAATAACCAGATGCTTTAGCTATGTTAAGCTACATATATCGAAACTTTTCAATACAAAAATGACAAATCATTCTTTAGTGATCGAGCATTTAACGCTGATGAAAGAAAACTTACAAGAATATTTGAATGAATAAAATATTTAAAACACTTACCTATCAATATCCTTGGGAACATAAAATAGTTACATAAAATACATAAAAAATTGTGTTTTGACGAGAAAAGAATATAACAACAAACATGTCTAAAGGCGTCTCTCGAATCGCAATTTTCTTCTCCGCAACCTGTTCAAAATAGCGCGCTCCAAGTTTGCGCATAATTAGTACAAGTTGCGCGCGCATCTTATGGTTCGAAGTTTAAGCACTGGGTGGCTGGTCACGTGCCTCTCTGAAAAAAAAGTTCCGATTGAAATGTCTGTTTACATTGATTGTCTGTGCTATACGCAGGACAATTTTGAATCTAAGTAAGTGATTTTCTGAAATTCCTTGATTGAAACTAGCGCATCTTTTGATGCTCATTTCTAAAAAAAAATATAGATAAATATGCTGTTTTTATATATTTGAGACTAATTTAAATGTCCGTTTCTATAAATTGTTATTTGAGAGATTTGGAAATAACGAAATCAGTTACATAATTGTAAAATAGTTTTTCTATTGAATTTCGAAACTGGAGCAGCAAGTTGGGGGGAAAAGAAGCCTAGTTAAAGGCTTATACAAAGCAATTTCATCTTTTGGTTTAAAAGTGTAGAATTCTTTATTTAGAATTAGAATTGAAGGTTAAAATCATATCAAACGCTTCTGAAAAACCCTGTGTCATTTAAGACACGATTGATGACGAAAAAGTTTAGAAAAATACCAGTTTAAGAATTTTCAAATTTAGACGCGAAGTCATTTTAGACGCAAATCTTAATTTAAGTTCTGTCAAGTGTTTGATTAATGGCGGGTTGAGTTAGACCTAACGTACAAATCCATACTGTGTAGAAACAGGTCGAATATTAAATTTTGATTTAACAGAATAAGATACCTGTTTCTAAAAATAAAATTAACCCAAATATTTTCCGTTATTAGAATATGCAAATGTTATAAAGACAAAACGAAAATATAGCTATTGTTCACTATTGCTATTGATTTCGAACTGCCAAACTATAATGCAACCAAGGAACGCTTTGCAGTTGCTAACCTCATTCAAACAACTTGGTAAGAGTCACATATTAAAAATACAAAAAGTATTTAAAATATAATTAATGAGAATATAAATAGAACACAATAAATAATATATCGCATTTTTAAAGCTACTTAAAATATTCTAAATCGTTAAAAAAATCTTTTGAAGAATCTGTAATACAGCTCAACAATTTTTCTGAAAAAAATAATAGTCCGGTTCTTTCTACTCACGAATAGTTTTACGGCAAAGGCCTCTATGGCAAAAAATAGATAATTTCATAAACACTTATTTATTTCTTCGGCACCTAATAATTAAGGTATAGCTAGGTTTTACCACCGCAAGACAGCTGATATTTATCAAAAGAGTTGAAAAGAAAATAAACAAGAAATTCGAATTTTTTATAATACTGCAACGAAAATAAAACTAGTTACTATCTAATTAAGCAAACATCTGAAAATTACTTTTTTATATTCTACCATAAAACTGTATTTTTGCAGTCTTATTGCTATAAAAAAGTCTTATCATTTCGATATTCCGTATCCCAAGCATTCAAACGCAATGTTTAGGTATACATAATATCTCGCAATGTTTGTTTAAAAAATGTGCGAGGTAGAAATAGTGAAAAGAAATCATTTTTTTGGAAAAAATTTGGATTATTTTCTTTAAAAAAATTATAAGGTGAAGACACCTAGGTGAATTATAAGGTGACACCTAGCGTATTCAGGCCGGAATGCTATTTGGCGACTTTTGGCGTTCGTGAAAAAGTAAACACAGGGTTGCTACAGTTAGTAGTATTTTACGAAATATTTATATTAATTTCGGTACGGCATCAGTAAATTCACTTCGTAAAAATGTTTATTTTAATTTTTAACATCAATATTTGTTTCAAAACGTTGAAAATTTATTAAGATTAGTTAATTTAGAATAATAATTACGCAGCTAGTTGGTTGGTTGGTAGACATATATTGTATGGGCTTGTGGTTACTTGTTTTTGTTTCGTAGCTGGTTTATTGCTTTTCCAGATGCGGGCTTATTCCTGTCATTGTGGTATGGCTTTTTTTTTACGTGACGTATATCTCTCGGTTGCAATTCTCGAATTCGTTGCTTCTGCTCCCCTGTTCTGCTCACGGAGTGGTGTCGGTAGTGTGAGGAAATATTTTCATATGATTTTTTTTGTTTTTAACATGTCTTGAAAGCCCAGTAATGTTTTAATTGTCGAAACGTAAAATGTTTTACGCAATATGACATATACGTTACGAAATTATCCCATCTTGGGATTGAAACTCGGAAATTCTTCGACAATCGAATGTAGAAACTCGGCCAGTGTTGGGCAAATTTTAATTGCAAAAGCAATTAATGATTAACAATTAATTGTTAATTGTTACTACTGCAATTAACAATTAATCAATTGTAATAGTGGAAAACTGCGATTAACAATTAATCAATTGTAATAGTGGAAAACTGCGATTAACAATTAATCAATTGTAATTGTGGAAATGAATTGTTAATTGCAGTAGTAACAATTAACAATTAACAATTAACTAATGTTAACTCCGACAACCCGACCAAGACCGACAACCCGACCAAGACCGACAACCCGACCAAGACCGACGACCCGACCAAGACCGACAACCCGACCAATCGACCAAGACCGACAACCCGACCAACACCGGTCGGTCGGGAAATTGATTAATTGAATGCCCAACACTGAACTCGGCCCATGACACACTTAAAAAAATATGATGGTATCCCCTCCGAGCCGTCGATTGTGGCCACTCGTAAAAACCGCGGGTACCCCTCCGGCCGTCGATTGTGTGCATGACCGGCAATCCTCCGGGCCGTCGATTGTGGCCACTCGAGCCGTGATATACTTAAAAAAACCGCTGGGGTCGATTGTTGCAACCAAAGAGTTCTATAGTAGGGTAGAGACTGAACCTGGCAACAGCACCATGGACCAACACGGAGACAATATAGGGTGGCATGTGGGGCCCGATGGCCTATTGGTTTGGATCGCAGGCCATAACGCTAGCAGTCCGCGCGATGTAACAGGTGCGGGTTCGATTCCCGCCTTTGCCCTGGGTGTACTTCCTTTCTCAGTATCAAAATTATAAATTAACTAGCACTTTTGCCACTCTATTTGGGCTCCGTAGTGAGCCATGGCTGCCGATAGCAGCTCAGTACGAGTCTTTCCCCTACCCTACTATAGAACTCTTTGGTTGCAACTGGACATGTGAAACTACGTTTTGATTATAATTTATTTAATTACTTTTAATCCAAAGTTGTTAGTAAGTTATTAATTAAGTTTTTAATTTTGAGGGATTTTTGATCATTAATGAAATGTACACTAATATACAACACCAATGAAATCTTAGTATTATAATCGGCCTACGGCCGATTATCAATGATATATTTGAATTATAATCGGCCTACGGCCGATTATAATCTAAATATATCATTGATAATAAAAAAGGGAATCCAACACTGAATAAAAAAAATCGAATATTATTCATTCAATAATACAAAATAATATATACAAAAATACTTATTAATAAAAAAATCCTATATTTAAAAAAAGGTTTAATTACGCATATTTCGTTACATCATTACTCAAATAAGATAAGATAATAATAAGATAATTACTTTCAATTTAAAAATTCATCAAAAACTATTAAAAAATTCATAAAAAAAACTATTGTGAAACATCGGACAGATAAGAACGACAAAATTAACATTTGGTAGTTTCGATTAAAGCGTTTGTCAAAAAAGCAAACCAAACACTGAAATACATCATAAGCCTTAAACCACTCTATAGATTTTAGTGCATTTTATAAAACCAAACCTTACCCACGTTGCATTTCGAACAAATACTCACAAAAACCCGAAATTTCAAAATAAACCCATTTCACGCTTTACTATTTTTTTTATATTACTGTATTTTCAAACAAACCAACTAACTCAAAAATAAATTAGTTTTTGAGATTTGGCAACAAGATTGATGTAAACATCTACTGAGTTGAACCGGAATGTTTACCAAATTAAGTACGTTTCCGCTACTTGGCTGCAAAAGTTAAGCCGCCAAAGCGAGACCGGCCTGAATACGCTAGCAGTAATGGTAAGTGTAAGTCAAGTAAAACTATTTTGTATTATAATAAAAAAATATTGGTTTCTTCATTCAACCAATACATTATTCTATAATTATTATGTTAGTACATAACATAATAATTATAAAACATTTGGAAAACTGTATGGTCTCTGTTTCTTTACGGTTAAATACATACAATACGATACATAATCGATACATAATTTGAATCTTAAATTTTGGTTATTAATTAAGAACAGTTTATATGGAAAGATAATTTTTTTGTGCAATGATCGGTTACAATTTCCATAAATTATTGTTTTCATTCATGGTAATTTTAATGCGAACAATAAATGAAATGCTGGCCCGTGCAGCCAAAAATGTCCGACAAATAATACCCCGTGTAGAGGGAGCGCACGTTAAATATGCTTCAAGTCCCAACGCTGCGTACGATGTCGCCCTTAACGGTTGCGTTGGATGCCTACTCAGGTGTCGGATCGTCACTTGAATGTGGTTCTAAAATAGAACGCCGGTCGCCAATAGCCCTCGTGTAGCTCAGTGCGACGATAATTCAAACTAAACTAAATGAAATGTTAAATTACCCTAATTTATTATTTAACAGTTTTGTTGCCTTTTTAAAAAAGTTGATTTCAAGTTTTGAATAAATAATTTTGACTGATTTTACGGTGGTAAAAGTGGATTGGTTTTGAATTTAACTTTTATTCTATAGTTAGCTTAAAATATCCCTGAAAACTATTTTTAATGTTTCAATTTACAGAATATTTGAAAAATGTATTCAAAGTGTGTTATTTCCATCTAAAATCTTCTATTTTTTATATTGTTAACCTTAGTAAAATAGTATTGAGTAAACTTGACACTTTTAAATATTTATTAAAAATACATTGAAGTTGCTCACTGTAAAAAAAAAAAAAAATTGTGGCTCGGTACTCTGTATCCACGCTGATACCAAATTTTGATTCCACCGTATTTTCAGAGTAAGTTACACAAATGTTTTACAGTGCTTTTATATTTAATATTTTACATTAAGATATTAGAAGTGCTTGAAAGAAATCTCATTTTCAGACGCATAAACGTCAAGTCACAATTTGTTTGAAACTTTCAGACCCGGTTTCGCGTCTGAATCTGGTCCAGCCATTTGAGACGCTTTTAGCTTCCACACTACGTTTATAACGTAAAAAGTGGAAGGTATTATAATCGTTCTGTCCGTCTGTCACCCACTTTCATAGCCCAAACTACAAATGCTACGGACAAGTGTGATACATCAAAAAATTCAGCGCATCAAAATTAGAATACATTGAAATTGTCAGAAAAGAATTCGAATTCGAAGTACTTCAATTATTTAAAAAACTGCAAAATTTAATGCTCATTTAAAAAGCATAGGAAGCAATTTTTATTAGAATTAAATTACCATTGCCATTCGCAACAATCGCTCGAGAAACTTTAATTCTTTTAGACAATAAATTAAAAAAAAATATTTTTGCGACATCGATCAGTTTGAAATGACGTCAAATATATTTCACTACGAGATTCTTTGTATGTTGATATGAAATATTTTAATGTAAAAGCGAGGAATATTACATTTATTCTTTGAAATATAAATTTTTGCAAACGATAATTAATAATTATGGAATTTTCGAAATAAAATAAATGAAACTAGCCAAATTTAGCATGTAAATGTTTAATATAGAATATTAATGCTGTGTTTGTCGCCTTTTTACCTGTTAAACACAACTGTTATGTGGAAGCGGGTTAAGTGACAGATTCTGTTACAAACCTACTTGTTTTGTATGAATTTAGACATTTCATTTTGCTGTGCAGATATTCGTCGAGAAATGAAAAAAAAAACTTTTTAAAATGGTTGTAGTATTAATAATAGTATCTATTTGGGAATCAATTGTGACTTTTCTTCAAAATTCCGTAGAACAAGAAGCATAGTGATTTTTAAAATAAGACTTGCATTATGATACTTAAAAAAAATTTGAACTAAAAAAAATTCGTTCGCTAAAGATTTAACAAAAAAAAGCTTGGTTAAAATGGATGATGTAACAATCACAAAAATGCTACTATGATCGCCAACCCGAATCTTCTTCAAATTCTCTTTAAATAACCTATTCAGACAACAAAAATTATTTTTTTGCATAATCGTGAAAGACTGCAGAATAAAAACGTTATTTTAAATATCTGCTCGTATAGAAAAAGACGGGTGTGTCCAATGTTAAAATAAAAATCTGCCAATTTTAGCTTCGACACTACGTTTATAACGTAAAAAGTGGAAGGTATTATAATCGTTCAGTCCGTCCGTCACCCACTTTCATAGCCCAAACTACAGATGCTACGGACAAGTGTGATACGTCAAAAAATTTAGCGCATCGAAATTAGAATACATTGAACATTTCAGAAAAGAATTCGAATTCGAAGTACTTCAATTATCTAAAAAACTACAAAATTTAATGCTCATTTAAAAAGCATACGAAGCCATTTTTATTAGAATTAAATCACTATTGCCATTCGCGACAATCGCTCGAGGAACTTTAATTCTTTTAAACAATAATTTAAAATAAATTTATTTTTGCGATATAAATCTTTTTAAAATGACATAAAATATATTACACAAAGAGATTCTTTGTATGTTAATATGAAATATTTTCCTCCTATTTAAAAGCGAGGAATATTACATAGTTATTCTTTGAAATATAAATTATTTTAGCAAACGATAACAAATAATTATTGAATTTTCGAAAGAAAATAAATGAAACTAGCCAAATTTAGCGTGTAATGTATAATATCGAATTAACGATGTGTTTGGCGCGTTTTTCCTGTTAAACACAAATGTTGTGTGGAAGCGGGTAAAGTGAGAGATTCTAATACAAACCTACTTGTTTGACACTAGGATATAGAAATAATATAAATATAGATTCGGAGAGTTATTGGAACAATGTTTATAAAAGCATACTTATATTAAAAGTTATCAAATCTACCTACTCATAAAATCGATTGTTTTCAAACCCAGAAATAAGATCTCAACAAATGGCTGAAGAAGCCTTTTCCAAAAATACTCACGCATAAATAGAGTAACTATAAGATCGATACACATCCCGTATCCAGGAATAGGTCTTTAACAACCATAGTTTCGTATTGCACTCTTGTTTCAGGTTATTATCGTTAGATATTATTATATCATTCTTTAATCTTTTTCTTTTGTATTCCATAAATATCATTCTGGAGAAGTTCTGTCTATAGGCAGAGCTTTGGTTAAATCAGTCTTGTAAGTTGAGTAGTAACCTTGGCCGTGGTTCTAAATTACGACGCCCGTCGCCAATAGCCCTCGTGTAGCTCTAGTGAGACGAAAATTCAAACTAACCTAACTATAATCCTAACCTAGTTGAGTCACGAAAAAGTTTATAGCATCAAAAAGGATTGTTTTAAATCTTTTAATATTTTCCCGTTACATCAATCTTTATTTAAGTGGAATGCATAACTTTTATATTTAAATTATTCTCTGTAGAAACTTCCTTAAGGCGGAATAGCCCCGAGGAGCCAACTAAACGTGTCCGAGGGCGACATCTGGTGAAGATATCGGAACTGTTATAGAGGGAGGGTCAGAGAATTTCGAGACCAGCAAATCACCATGTTCAATTCATTGATTGACGTTTTCATCCTGATTATCTCTGATTTCAATCGTTCTATAAATAGCCGATTGGTCACTTTTAAACTACTTTTTCTAAGCCCCTCCCTTTTTAACGCATCTTTCACTCCCTTCGAGAAATTCCTGCCTTCGCCCTGGGTGTAATTTCTCTCTCTCTGTGCCAGTAAAAATTCTGTCTCTGTCTGTCTTACTTGACGAAGGTTTATAAGCGGGTCTCTGATCAAGCATACAAGCCGGAAATACATGTACCAACCAACCATCTTCCCTCCGAGAAGACGGGATGACACCTTAGTTTGCAGGTTAATTGAATAACGTCGCACGAAAGCTACACTTGGGCTATAAACAACTGTAACTCACCACGTAACTTCCAGTTTCGGTCGTCATCAACCCAACCAAATCCAAATTATAAAGTGTCGTTTGGCAAATTGAGTTATAGCTTTTGTAATAATTTTTTAATTTATAGTGAAATGTGTAGGTTTCTTTTAGAAGCCATGGTGAATGATAGATATACAAAAATTTACTGCATTATATATATTCAAAAAAGATAATTTGCATAAATAACAGATGAGTGCAAAAAATCCAAGCAGTTACAGTTGGTTGAAAATTTTATGTGTGACATATAAACTTTTATACCCGCCTACCTATTACTATTAGTCTCTGTTGGATGTCATGCCTAGTAATTTTTTTGGTCGGTACAAAAAGATTTGCTAGACATGATATCCAACAAAGACAAACATTACTAGGTAGGCCGGGGGAATTTTTTTCTGACATTCGGATAATCAGCCCCGCTTCGGATAATTGGAGTTCTACTGTACGTGGTTTTAGAACTTAGATTAGAAATTAATTAAACATCGCATAACAGCTATACGTGAATTTTTGTCGACGTACCTCGTAATTTTGAAATGCCGTGAAAAAGACGATGCTTATATCTGACGGGAACCAATTCGCGATGTCGTACAAGATTATAAGCCGTTGCGCCACAATGGATTTAACATGCACAAACCCTCTCTCTCTAGACGGTATATATTTGATTGATGTTATGCTTTATAGGAGGACTACATTCGGTCCTCGGATCTCTGGGTTTGAAGGTCAACTTGTTTACAGTTATACCTCCGAGAATAATTTTATTTTACTATTCTTGGTTTCTTTTATAGTTTAATCAAAGATACTGGGCTGGGGAGCCCAGTAGGTTAAGGCGGTCGCTTTGTATACGGAAGGTCCCAGGTTCGAGTCCGGGCATCGCCAAATCAAATGAAGACCTATAAATGGCCCGTGCAGCCCAAAATGTCCGACGGATAATCCCTCGTGTAGAGAGAGTTCACGTTAAATATGCTCCAAAGTCCCAATGCTGCGTACGATGTCGCCCTTAACGGTTGAGTTGGGTGCCTATTCAGGTGTCGGCTCGTCACTTGACAGTGGTTCTAAATTACGACACCCGTGGCCAATAGCCCTCGTGTAGCTCTAGTGCGACGATAATTCAAACTAAACTAAATCAATGATGTACTTGCGTTGCGTTTTCTTTCTTTTGTTCAATTGAAATCGGTTCAGTTTGTTCGGTGGAATTGTGGTGTTTGGAATCAAAAACATTTTAATGCATTATTTTTTTTCTTCTAAAAAAATATTTTTAAATCCCTTTCTCACACAATTTTCTTTAAGGGAAGTCGGATGGTTCTATCTCGCCAATGTTAATTTTATTTAAATAACTTTAGGAAATTTTTTCTCAGAAGCTATATATGAGATATCATTATAAACTTTTTTTATATTTTGTTCCTTACATAAAGCTCTTTGATTTAAGTTTAGTTTAGTTTGAATTATCGTCGCACTAGAGCTACACGAGGGCTATTGGCGACGGGCGTCATATTTTAGAACCACAGTCAAGTGACGAGCCGACACCTGAGTAGGCACCCAACGCAACCGTTAAGGGATACATCGTACGCAGCGTTAGGACTTTGTAGGATATTTAACTTTCACTCCCTCTACACGGGGTATTATTCGTCGGACATTTTTGGCTGCACGGGCCGTTTATAGGTCGGCAGTTATTTTGGAGATGCCCGGACCCGAACATGGGACCTTTCGCATGCTAGGCGGACGCCTAACCGACTGGGCTCCCCAGTCCCTCTTTGATTTAAACTGAGGATACTTAGAAATACTTGGAAAAATGTTTAAAATATAGCAAAAATAAGAACACGTTGCACTAAAGAAAACAGAACAGCCCAGTCTGTTAAGGCGTTCGCCTTGCATGTGAAAGGTCCCAGTTTGGGTCCGGGGATCGCCAAAATAACCGCCGTCCTATAGCCCGTGCAGCCAAAAATGTCCGACGAATCATACCCCGTTCATAGGGAATGCACGTTAAATATGCTTCAAAGTCTCAGCACTGCGTACGATGTCTCCCTGAACGGTTGCGTTGGTTGCCTACTCTGATGTCGTCTCGTCACTTGACCGTTGTTCTAAATTACGACGCCCGTCGCCAATTGCCCTCGTGTATCTCTAATGCTAAGATAATTTAAACTATCTTAACTAAACTAAAATAGAACACGACAGATGAAAATACCTCGCATTGAGAGTGGAACCGAAACATTCATTGAAATCGCGAAAGGTTAAAAAATGAAAAACTGAAAGGAGTCACCTAATATAAAACTAAGCCAATACTGCTACCCAATGCCCAAACAGATTTAAAATGTAATGCAAAATACTTTTTTGAGAGAAATGGAAAATTAAAACAAAAGCTTCAAGAAATACAAGTTTTTAGGATTTAAACTTAAATTAATATTTTAACAAAAATAAGTCCGAAATTTCTGCAATTAATCACACTTTGTATAATGCATTTTTATGAGTTTTAGGTCCCCAAAACATTTTTCATGTTCTTTTAATTAAATCATAGACTTGGAAGTAATTAAAAAAGAACTTTTTACTAATTAGGAATTAGAATCTAATAGAATAAATCAATGCTACTTCAAATTTTTTAATACTTTTAAACCGGATGCGATAGTAAAAAATCCAATTACATTTTCGAAATCAGCGTCTAAAAACACACAGCAACAATGAATTGAAACTTTAGTTTACAGACCAGAAGTTAAAATTCGCAGACTCTTGAAATTGAACTAAAACGTACCTTATCTTACCGGAGTTTCATCAAATTAAATGCAACGGGCGTTACCAGGGGAAGAGCTTAAGTTCTACTCCCAGGGGGCACTACCTCCTGGATAAGAACATTTCATAATTTCTCTGCCACATTTCGACCCGAAAAATGCAAATATCTTTGCACTTTTTTTTCAATGTGAAGGAAATTTAAAGTTGTACGTCCCTATAATCGTCGTTTTTCAAATTTCGATCTAGTTTATATTGTAAAACTATTTATTAATAATCAAAAAATTATTTTAACCAATTTTAAAAAAATGCGATTATAGGGACCTGCAAATCAGCTACATGTATCATATAAAAAAAACCGTTTGTAAAAATTCTCAATACAGCCGGAGAAATGTGGCAGACTTTTTATTTTTTCTCCATAGGATTAAAACAGAGAAGCCTTCGCTTGAGAAGCCGATTCTCTGTCCTATTCCCCCTTAAGGGGAGTCGGATTGTTCTATCTCGCCCATGTTAATTTACCCAACTTTAGGAACATTTTTCTCAGGAACTATATGAGATATCATTATAAACTTTTTTTATATTTTGTTCCTTACATAAAGCTCTTTGATTTAAACTAAGGATATTTCAAAATATTAAAAAATACTTTTACAGTGATTTTTTTTAAATATGTATTGAAAAACACAAAAAAATCAGATTTAAAGTTATATAATTTTTGTTTGAGCAGAGATATTTAAAATTCCTCAGTTCAAATTAAAGATCTATTAATGGGGAAGAAATAACAAAACAAAATTTGTTGATATATTTTATAGTTCCCGAGAAAAATGTCCCTAACTGTTGAAAACCCTTATATTTCAGGAAACCCAAAAGAAAAGTAAGGTTCAGGTAAGAACTGATATTAAGCGTTTCTCAAAAATGCTTATAAAAAGAAAACCACTAAACATAAATCGATAATCTTGGTCTTAAATTAAAGCTAAAGATAAGCAAAATAAAAAAAGGAAAAACAGAAAATCGACATTTTTGATCCAAACACCTATCCCCCTTAACTTGTTTAGACCTATACTGTCATAATATGTACTAGCAAATTTTTCTCGCTTCTCTTAATGTGATGGGTGTGAGAGCCCAGTTGGTGAAACACTGACCTACTGCCTTCAAATTGAATCCTTTCTTGACACTACAATTTCATAATTTAATAATGAGCATAGCTAAAATGCAAAGAAAAAACTACGGGTAGAAGGGGCTAATGCACTCTAAATCCGTCGAGGTCCGATGTCACTTTTATGTTGTGATAGGTGCCTTTTCAGGAGTTGGCCTCGTCGCTTGACTTCGGTGAAAAGTACGAGATTGCCCAATCTCCAATTGCCCACTTGTAGCTCTAGTGTTACGTTGGTTCAGTTCCTCTTTATATGGCTTAGATGAAGAAGTATTTCAATAAGATATATTTCAATAAAAATACATGTTTTTAAATAGTATTAAAGTACAATATTATTTTGAATTTATATAACTACTAGAATTTTTAAAGCACTAAGAGTATTGAAGCACAAAATCGTATTTTAAATGCACTTATGTCCTTGATATTTAGATTTAACAGCCTCTCTTACAAATGTTTTCCTGTTTGAAACTTAAAAAATCAGTTTTGTGTTGAATCCGATGCGATAACCCACACAAAGTCAAGTGTTTCGTATATTCAGAATTACCCGCTAAGTGCGTTTTTATGACTTCTGGACATAAAATTTTATGTCTTCTATTTTAAGGTGGAAGCCTGCTCGCAATGTGCTTTTGCTTGGAAAATCAACAAAAAGACAGCGATTTACTCGACAAGTACTGCACAACTCTGAACATTAGAGGGCAAATTAACATTGAATGTATTTTTGAAGCATCTGCATTGAAATTTTTTTTAGCATAAACATTGCCAAACTTTTGTAAACTTTTAACATTATGCTAGATATAGTGTAAGGATAAAGGTAAACTTTCGGACAACAGAATTTATGTTAGTTAAATACATGTATTAATAAAGTAAATGGCTATTAAGTATTAACTCTAAACTTAACAGCATTTTTTAAAAGTAAATAACATTGGCGGCTTATAGGACATGCAAATTATTCCATACCAATACTAAAGCTAAATAGTCGATGTATTTGTTTCAGAAAAAAGCATTTGTGTGTGTAGAAATTTTTGAGAGATAATATTAAAAAAAATGTACATACACTAATTCCAGCACAATTTGTAATGAGAAGAAAATTTCAAGTGGTAATTTTTCAGAACTTCCCTTTGAAAACACGGAACCGGTAATCAAATAAATATTTTAAAATTTACACAGGTGTTGAACAAAAAAAAAAAATAATGCGCGCGAAATTTGAAGTTGGCGTATTTGGTTATTTCTCTCCTTAAACTTTAAAACGCCCACGGTTTTGTTTAACTACCTTCCCTTTTTTCTAACCACTACTGTTTAACTTCGTGGCATTAGCCTAGAAAACCATAAACTATATTCAAAAGTAATGGTTAGGGAAATGAGTTTATCTAACATAAGGAAATAGTAACGTAAAATGGGGTGAATACTTTTCAACTTTGAACGTTGATAAAAGCAACTAACAAATATTTTAGTTCGAGTTTTTCGACCTGGAACGATCTTATTTCCTTTTTTGCAATTTTGGGAAAACATAACATTTTGAACAGATTCTACGTGCTTTATTATTTAATTTAGTGTTGTTACGATTCACCCCTTTCTTCGGGTAAATAGAAACACAAATTAAAATTTTTATTGTTTACAAATTAATTTTTTAGTGGTGTTAATAAAACAAGTAATTAAGTTCAGGGTCGAATAGGAACACATCAAAAATTATAATGTATGATTTTTCAGAAATTAAAACAAGCTTGAACTCAAGAAATGTTGAAATTTATTGTAAGATAATAAATTTGAATTGATAAAGATTTAATAAAACTCTTCAATAACTCAAGTCGTTCACAAAAGTTATATCCTTGGGAAAAAAGATGTTTGGGTGTAATCATTTGGCTGAAGTTTCTTTATGACATCTTCTGAATTCGTTACCTGATGCCCTTTAGAAATTCTCGGCCTAAACGAAACGGGGGTAAATAATTATTAATGTTTCGCCAGATTTGAGAATTCAATGACTCCCACAAGGCCAATTGCTCATACATAATTTAGGATTCAGCATATTAATTATTAGGCAATGTTTACCATTACTGTTTAACTTCATGGTTGGCTTTTGATTGAAATTGTTATACCTTTATTGCATCAAGTATGTATATGCGATATTTCGTATATCCTACTTTATTGATACAAAAGCTGTGTGTCAGCATGTATTTTTAATTACTTCACTATTTGTTAAATATAAATAAGTGTATGGACATTTTGTGTAGGAGGTTTTTAAAACACGTATTTTTGTAATGTGCAGTTTTGCAATCTTTTATAAGAATTTCCGTGGGCAGTATACAGCAAATTGATATTTAGGTTAAGTTTTCACTTAATTTATTATCGAAAACCATGAAATTAATTTATGAAAAAGCTTAGTAAAATATTTCAAAATAATGATTTGTTCATAATTTTTATTTTTAGTAATTGCTTAAAATGAGTGCTGTGAAATGAAGCACCATTATTTTTTTAAGGGAAGTGTCGGATATTTAAGTTTGCTTATTTTGCTATTTCCTCACATCCTTCATCCACTTTTAAATAGTTTATACAATAAGTACCACATATATTTAGGAACCTCATATTAGAAAAACATATATAAACTAATAAAACTTGAATTATATATAATAGGAAAATTAAATGTGTGCTTGCAATCATTCATAAGAAACAAACTTGAAAACACCATGTCCGTTCAGAAAATGTCTTATACATTCGTAAATTATTGTCTCGAAACCGACGCCAATCAAATAAAGAACGTTAAAGTCTCCATTTATTGCAGATTAGCCTTTTGCAACAAATGCCCGAAGCTTCCTCATAAGTTACTTTCGGTCTTCAGCGATCGTTGCTGCTTCCTCAGTTTCTTTATCATTGGTAATTTATTGCAGAAGCATACTATTTAATTGCGGCAATAAATCCTTTTCACCGTTTTCTAATCTTTATTGGCTGCAATTCCTATCAATAGACGAGAAGTGGTGAACTTTGAGGCTAAGTACTTAAAAATATTCCCAAGAAAATCAGAATAAGCGAAGAACATTTTTAATTTAAACGAAGATTTTCAGGTTCTGGAAGTTAAGTTTCGTTTGATTTTATTGCTACTAAAATATTTTTTTTATCTAATATTTTGATATAGACATTTTTAATTTTGTGTTTTTTATAAGTACTCTCGTATTTCTGCTTCATGTTTATCTATCAACTAAAGAGATGGGGTGATTTTTTTTATGAATAATATTTATTTATTGTAGGTTGATTGAAGTGTCAGTACTGTTATGGTCTATAACGTATAATAATTATAAGTACTGTTATGGTCTGTAAAATTTTTATACAATTATGTGAAGTTTCCAAATTACAGCTGGGCTGAGGAGCCCAGTCGGTTAGGTGTACGCGGCCCGTGCAGCCCAAAAATGTCCGACGATTAATACCCCGTGTAGAGGGAGCGCACGTTTAATATGCTCAAGACCCAACGCGGGTACGATGTCGCTCTTAACGGTTGCGTTGAGTGCCTACTGAGGTGTCGGCTCGTCACTTGACGGTGGTTCTAAATTACGGCGCAGGTCGCCAATAGCCCTCGTGTAGCTCTAGTGTGACGATAATTCAAAACTTGCCTACCAAATTGCAGCTAGTTTGATTTCGAGATATGTGCTTGGGCCTGGCACGTTGGCAAATTACTGTGCAACTTCTACAGTCTCAAGAGTTAAATAAAATACCAGGCGGAAATTTTAAAAAAGGTATTTCTTTCAAAACTAAACTCAGTAGCGCGACATCTGGTTCACTGTAAAAAATATGTTAATTGTACGGAAAAAACATTTATTTATAGAATAATACAGTTTTAATCTTTAAACTTTTTTCTGTAAAAATTTGAGTAAAAATAGTTATGTTTTTAACCATGTAAAGCTTACTGGATTGAAACCGCATAAACGACTCGAACTATTTGTTGAATTTCTGTGAGCTCAGTAGGGACAGCATTATAGGGTAATTCCATGCAAAATTATCCTTTCTGTAGTGTAAGTCACATGTGTAAAAAGTGATTATTACTACAACTTTTAACATTCTACGAAAAAAAATTAGTGGAATAGCTGGTCTACACTTACTAAAAATAAATAATGTAACGTGCTTTATTTAATTAGATTTATTTTTACAATTAAAAAAAAAAGTTTTTATTCTCTTAAGTTGTGACTTACATTACAGTTACATGGAATTACCTTTTAGAAGTCCGTGGTTTCCGTAGACTTCCAAGATCCTGTATGTTGGAAGTCTGTTATTTACCTCTTTTAGAGAGTATCCTCGTGGTATTTCCCTCTGGTTACTTCCCTCTTGTTAGTATCTCCGCCTGTCACGCGGTAAACTGGGGTTCATTTCCTCGCCGGGATGACAGACTTTTGTTTTTTTCTCTACAATTTTTCTGTTAAAATTTAACTGTTCGTAAAAAAATAAGCAGATTTTCTTTGTAAATTTTACGGTATGTTTCTGGCACATAGCTATCTAACAATTTTTTCTGTAAACACAATTTTTTATATTGTAGAGGGTCAAGGCCTGTTGTGTCCTTTCAGCTTTCCTGATGACACAGTAATAATTGTTTATATATTATAATAAATGTTTATTTTATGCGAAGAATTTGTAATTTTAACACAAAAGCTTGTTTTTTTTAAAAAACAAATTGTAGAGAAAAAACGAAATTTTTCCGGCCTCCGGTCTCCCCAGTGACAGGGAGGGAGGGGGGAGATACCTGCCACATTAATAAATCACCGAACACGGGTTCGAACCGCGGACCTTTAAATCATCAGTCCTACGCTCTCCCTACTAAGCTATTTCGGCACACGGAGGTGCCACGAACAGTTGAAATGCTTGGTCGTTTGTAGTTGTCTCTACGCTGTTAAAAATGAAAGTACCAGTATTTTTCTCGTAAATGTTTTTTCTGTAAAATTAACAAATTTTTTTTTTACAGTGTAGGTCTCTGGGATGCGAAGCATGTGTCCTGCTCAAGTGGAGGTGGACTTCACGAGAAATTCTCCGAGTTATGCTGAGTGAACATCGCCCATTCCGGGATTTGACCATCGGACCTGTGGCATGACAGTGCGTAGAGCCGCCATGCTGTAGGTTTGACGGCTTATTTTTCTTTTGCCGCTTTTAATTTCTGATCATTATTTAATTCTTAAAATAATTAGTTGTATTTTAAACGATACTTATCTAGACTTATTTACAAATCAATATACAGGGTGGCCCAAAAATAGGCTTACAGTTAGTTAGGTATACAGTTATTTATACAGAAACAGTTATTTATACTTTTAATACAGGTTTAGTTTGGTTGAATTATCGTCGCACTAGAGCTACAGGAGAGTTATTGGCCACAGGCATCGTAGTTAAGAACCAGTCAAAAGTGACACCTTTATTTACATACATATATTTAAATACTTAATCCCGAAGGTGCTCAAATTGTCTACCTTCGACATTGATGCATTCCTGCAACCTATCCTCGACAATCTCACACACACTACGACACAAATTCAAGTTGTCACGAATGTCCTCAAAAGCATCATCGAGGAATTTCTTCAACTGGCGCACTGGTGGCGGGTTTTTTTGGAATAAACATTATCCTTTACTACTCCCCAGAAAAAGAAATCCATGGGAGCTAAGTCCGGGGAACGTGGTGGAAACTCAATGCTCCCCCGTCTCCCTATCGAATGATTCAGGACCGCCAAAGAATAATGCGGTAGGGCACCGTCCTGTTGAAAAAACAACTCCGCAAAGTCGGGAAGTGCTTGCAGTTGTGGGACTAGAACTTGTGTCAACATATCCAGATACCCGGGGCCATCAACGTTTCCATCGAAAAAAACAGCACCCACGACACCATCGCAGGACATGCCACCACACACTGTGACGCCTGGCTGATTCAAATGCATAGTCAAAATGACATGTAAGTTTTCTTTGGCCCAGTACACAGAGTTATGTCTGTTGACGTGGCCAGGCAATTTAAATTCCCCAGTAGCTTCATCTATCCACACTATTTTCGAAAGCAGATCTGGTTGTTCAGTCAGTTGATCGCGCATTATCTCACAGAACTGTAATCTGCGGTCAGGATTGTCCTCAAGAAGGCCATGTAACAGACTTTGGCGGTACGGCTTAAGGTTCAGCTGGTGCATCAAGCGTTGTAATGATGCCCTCGGGATCATCAGCTCCCGAGACGCTTGTCGCGTATACTTCTTTGGACTGTTTACGAATGTAAAGGCTACATTCATCTCATTTTCCTGTGTCAACGTCGTGCGTGGTCATCCAGACCTCGGTGCATTGGTGACGGAACTCGTGATCTTAAACTTGTCTCTGATGCGGTAAATTGCTTGACGGGACGGCGCAGGCAAATTAAACTCATTTTCCCATATCGTACGCACAGTCCCCGCATTTTCGTACTTCCAGTAGGTCTTAAGGATCTACCGTCGGTGCTCCTCGCTCAGATTTCCAGCCATGGTTTACACTTATAAACAAAAGTACAAATTTTCCAACAGCACAAACCCTTTTATAGGATTGGTTGGTTGGTAGACATATATTCAGGTTTATGTGCTTGGTCAGAGACCCGCTTATAAACCTTCGTCAAGTAAGACAGACAAAACACACACACATATAAGTGAATCCATCTAATTTTTAGAGACAGAGGCCAACTAGAGGATCCCCAGAATTAGCTTGTCACCCCCAGAGGTATTGATTTGGTATGGGAACTTGGAGGACTTTGTGACCACGACGGATTTAACGTGAACCAGTCACCATTAGCGTACACGGGGGTCTTCGGAAGGCAGCGGGACTCGAACTCGCAACCTTAGGGATGCCAGTCCAAGACCTTACCGACCAGGCTATCCCCGCCCCTCCTTTTATAGGACATTTGGCAGGTGACGGGATTCGAAGTTGCGTCCTCTGGTGACATTATTTGCATATTTCTAGAGCATCAAACAAATGAACCGAAGCTTTTTCAAAACTAAACCAAACAAAGTCCACTAATAGCCACTCTTTGATTCGATACGCTGTAGTACGGCTTAATTTTAGCCAACCAACAAAACTAAAACACGACCATGACCAAGTCAAATACCTGTTATAAATAACTTAAAGTTTTTACCAATGGTACATTTGGGCCGGCATTAACTGTAAGCCTACTTTTGGGCCACTCTGTATTGCAGCTGCATTATGGATAATTGGCGATGGTGTAGGATGTCAAGGAAAATATCTAGTAAGAGTGTACTGTGTAGCTTTAATCTATAATTCGAAAAACAGAAAACTTAAAATGGCTTCTTTTCATGCAAGCCTTACTGGAGAAATCACTAAGTTGGAAAAACATATCCTAATTGTTGACATCCAAAACCGACACACGCCCAAGTACTAAATTTAAGGTTATGCTTTTCCATATTACAAACGATAGATGTAATCATTTTATAATTTAATAGAATACAATTGAAGAGCTTAGTGGAAGTGACATATTCGAAAAAATTCCCATAAAATATTGTATTAATTTTGAACGAAAATGGAAATTTATTGGCTTTAGCTGTCAAAATTAAATTATTTTATCAGTAAATTATATGCTAAATATTTATAATCGCTGCATTCTAGTTTTCTTATTTAGAATAAATTTAAAAACACCTCGGGTGCATTCTAGTTTCAGATAGACATATTTCCTGAAATAGCCTTAAGATAGTTTCGAAAAAAATCCATATCTAATAGGATTTCACGGAAATATTTTATACTGCTTGAGAGTGTAATATTTGCTTCTTTTTATTGAACGCTTCTTAAATTGAAACTGATTAAATGCGACAAAGCGAAGTATTTTTAAAAATAATTTATTCGCATCCGTCATTCCAGTGCTTAAAATACTAAGAACCACATTAAAATCGGGTCCATTACAATATTACTTTAAACTCGAAGGTTCTCATTTCTCAGAATTCCAGGAAAGTTCAGCTAGGAGAAAATCTTATCTTAGCCTACACGAAGTGGATTGCTAGAAGCTAGAATGAATGAATTGTAACTTACATATTTCTTAAATCATAGAGCTTCCTACATATAAGATGCATGTCTATTATATAAAATTAGAAATTCAAAATATATAAAATTAGAAAAGATTTAACATACGCAACAGCGGATGGAAACACTTGATTACGGTTAAGTAAGGAGAGGCATCTATAAGTAAAGCCTATTCTAGGAAAAAGTGGGTCCCAGTGCCACACAAATTTGAGACCATCGTATTACTATAGTATAGTACAGTGGTGGTCAGAATTATAAGGACAATGGAAAAATAGCTAGATCTTTTCGACGAATTATGGTTGCATTGAAACCCTGATGTATATTTTAAGGCAAATGAAAAGTAATAAATAAACTTTAATCAACCCTCAGATTAAGCTTTGAAAAACTGCGCGTCTCTGACGTTCTTGGCGATTGTTACAGTTTTCTATCAGGGTTCATATTTACGGGCCAGTTATTAAAAAAAATACTTGCCTAAAATACTTAATTGTTTTATAAAGATACGTATTGCTTAAAATTTGTCAAACATTAAATGTCCTAACTTTGAAAATTATGGATTTATTTTATTTCTTTTTCAAAATAGTGCAATTATCAACATCAACACTGACATATTTTTCAAAAACAGTTGGATTGGTTCTTAGATATCGAAAACTATAAAATTTTACCTGTCCGATCGGGAAAGTACGAAAAAATGATACCTGCTGGTTCGGTCAAGTAGGAAAAAAATTATACATGTCCTATCCGAAATTTTCCCCTAGATTTTTCTAACCCTAGTTTCTGTACTACGCAGAGCCACATACACATTTAACTCTACATCAACAACTTGTTATGTAGTTTCAGCCTGTTGTGTTTTTCTGATGCCATATTTATGGTTAAATCTTGGTTATATTTGTATCCTCACTGTTAAATATGGCATTGAAAATGAGTAAATTTGGAGGAGTATGCAATAACAAACAATGAGCGAGATGAGATATTTAAAAAATCTCTCCGATGAAAGTTATTTTTTAAAATGTTTTGTTGGCAATTAGTAGAATGCTAGTTACGATTTTTCAAGCCATAACAGCTTGATAACAAATCTTTCGACTCTAAAGTGAAGTAGATATCTTTTAGAGAAAGCACCGTAAGTTGAGTCTTATTGAATAGAACGCCATATTCGATGATTTGCAGAAACTAGGATTGGAAATCCTTTTTTTTTTCACCTTTTTTGTGATAAGCTCCATTCATCTTCGAAATTTTATTCGGAGAGTTTTGGATTATCGAAATTCTACACTACTCAGGAATAAAACCATTTTTTCCTTTCCAGATCTTAAAAGGGTTTCCAAGATTGTGTAAGCTTACGTATTAGGACCTTTTTCAAATGTGAAGATTTGAGGATGTCTTGGAAATGCTTCAGTAAGTAATCTAATTCATTTGGTGATATACTTCTGAGGGTTTTATTTGATTTACTCTAAGTAAAAATAAACACACATACATCCAGTCAATTCAATGAATTAAACATATTTAAGTTTAAGAACATTAAAGTTTGAAATACTAACTTCACATTGTACATTGTGCGATACAAATTGAATAGGCCAAACATTAAAAAAAATAAAAATGCTATCCATCGAATTTCCATCGTATATAAATCAAATAATGCTATCCATAGTCTATTTTAATAATATTGGAATGGTACGCGAAACCAAACAAGTTTAATACTGAAATATTTATTCATAATTTCGTGCAAAATACATCATAAATTATTGTGGGAGTTTCTTGATTTTAAGCAGAAAAATTGCCTGTAAAATTTTTGTTAGGTGAAGGCAGAATTTATTTAGTGTATTTTCAGTGAATGTTAGCTAATTATGCATAAACTTAACAGAACTTATTCATAATCAAAAAACAGAAATGATTTCATTAGCTAAATTTTTTAATTTAATAAAAATAATTCCATATAATGGCTGTTTCAGAAATTCGCTGTCTGAGAAATTCGTCTAGTGTGATACTAAAACAATGATCGTGATCGTATTTTGGAGATTTTATCTTTCTGTTATAGCGTACTGTGTTGACGGGGTATTAAAACAAAACTTCAAAATTCATAAATGTTGCTTTCTGAGTTCTGGCAGTAAATTATAAGTTTGGAACATTAATTTAAATTTTCACTGAATGCTATGCTGAAGAAGCAAGGTTTTTTTAATCTCAAAACTTGTATATTTTACTACCAAACAATAATAAATAACATAGTTCCTCATATCATAGAAACAGGAAACCAAAACATTTTCTACACATTGACGGTTCCATTTAAACCTATAAATTTCACTTATTTATTTTGAACAATTGGAATAAAATACATATTTACTTGAAATGGACCAAAAATTCAACAATCTACTTCTGTTTATATTATAAAACTACCATATTTATTAAGTGTTTACGTTTTATTAAAGTATATTCTCGAGTTTATATTCTTCAATTTCGTGAATTTTTGAGATGGAGTATATTATTTAAAGTAGGTCTTTTCATACGCCTCTTTAATGATTGAAATTATGTGTATAAACGCTTTATTATACTTGAAAAGAAATTCGTAAGATTATTTAGAGAAGGTTTTTGCCTTTGGCAAAACTGAAAAACTATTTTGAAATTCTATAATGAAAAGGATAGAAAATGTATTATTAAGTCTTACTCTTTGGTTCGGTTGACTGAGTATTGTTGACATTTAAGAACATTTTGATAAAAATGTTTAAAAAAATTAGAAATAATAACGATTTATTTGCGAAGACAACTTTTCAGTCGAATCATTTTTTAAGTAAAATATGTCACATTTTGAAGTGCTAAGGTACAAATATTTTGATTTCTTGGTTTCAATAGAATAAAATATTTAAATGAAAAAAAGCCTTAAATCATAGTGTTTTAATAACAAACTTTTCAATTAATTTTTTTACGGCATAAATAAATTTTTTATTTCAAACTCGAAGCTTTTTATAATGTATTCTAAGGTAAGTATATGAATAATTCTTTTATAAATTAAAGATAATTTTAATAATTTTCGTATATATTTTTAGTCCATTTACAATCATTAAAGTTTGGATTCCTGTTTATTTTTTTTAAATAATCTGTGAGACTATCCACTTATTTAGCGGGATTCAAGCCGACAGACTCAACTCTTTGTTTCAAATGTCTGTCAAGTGTGATATTTTTGGTAGAAATACAGAGAAAAATTTAGTAGTTGATTTTAAAAATAATTTGACTTAAGTTTAAGTATTCAAAATTTGGGATAGTTCCTGTTAATTTTTTTTACAGTAACCTAAGGTAGAAATAATAGTTTTTTTACTTAAGTATTCTGAATTTTAATAAAATGGGATATTTAATGTGGTAAGATTTTATAAAAATATATATTTTAACTTATGCACTAGTTGATACTTTCCTTAGATTAATTCTATAAGGTATTCACTTACATATGT
The DNA here is from genome assembly GCA_019343175.1 of Oedothorax gibbosus. NCBI lineage: Eukaryota > Metazoa > Arthropoda > Arachnida > Araneae > Linyphiidae > Oedothorax > Oedothorax gibbosus. The sequence goes on along the minus strand of JAFNEN010000453.1, from coordinate 69,825 downwards.
CATCCAAAAAGTTTATTAAACTATTACTTTTTTTTAAAATCAACGTTAAGTGACAAAGCAAGTGTAAATGCAAAAAGGACTTACAACAATTAGAAAGATCCTTTTCTTCTTCACATGTACATTTAGCGGTAAATGAGATAATAATGAGAATTATTATAGATGATTTTCCCCCAAACTGTTTATGTCCGAATACAAACGAATGCTACATCATTCCTTTCGCATGAGACATTACTGATTTACAGCCGGTCATGATGTGGTAAACGCCCATCAAATTGTATTCCTACTTTGTGACAACTCAATTGCCTTCGCGTCTCGATTGCAATTATTTCCTCTTATGTCATGTTTCCTTATTTATGGAAAAAATAAGTTCTTTTAGATTATTTTGGTGTTCTACAGTAGAACTGACATTATCCGAATTAATTGGGACCGATTCCCATTCGTAAAATCAAAAATTCGGATTATCGTATTTTTCGAATAAAATGTGTATTTTTTAAAAATAATAATAGTACTATTTGTATGTTAAAAATTTAATAAATAGAATATTTTTTTTTCGGAAAAAGTAAGTTTAATTAAATAGATTAAATACAAATGCAAAGCTTTTATGAGTATGAATAGATTGATAAGAATATCTTTATTGTTCAGATATTTGGAGTTCTAGTACAGCTGGGGAAAAAAAACGATCCAACCCTGGTTACTCGGCTGCTATTGATCAAGGAATTTTGTGGAAGGTGCCAATTTTCAGGCGTAAGGAATTGATAACTGGCAACAAAATTTGTATAAGGGGTCGTCTACATATTAAAATGAGTACCAACTATGAAAATTTCAATGGCAACACTCAATTATTTTTACACAAAAATGTTCAGCACCTTCCAAATTCCCCATGTATAAAAAAGAATTATTTATTTTGCATTATTTGCTGAGATATTAAAGCATTAATTTTGAACTCGTTTAGGGGGAAATCTCCTAAACGAAAAAGGTAATATTTAGATTGTGTCTTTTCAAAACGACAAGCTAACAAAAGATTTAACATAATCTCGCCAACGGATGCTAGAATTTAACCTTCTTCACTAACATTGTGATTTTTTTTGGATGTTTTTTTTAATTTTGGATTTTAAAATTCAGAAATAAAATAAAGGCTAGTAGAGGAAAAGTTTTAATTTTAAATTAAGTCCCATATACGGTTATTTATAACGAACAGATTTCCAAATGCGATTAGTTACAATCAGATTGACAAACATGATTATTACATTTATCTTTTACATTTTTTATGCAAATTTTTTTTTCATTCATATTGCTACAAAAAGTTTGTTTAAAATTCGACGCACTTTATCAGTAATATAAATCACGTATTACAAAACGTGGGTTACGACCTTAATACGATATTTAAGGTAAGCAAAATAAAATTACGCAGGATGATTTTTCAATGATTTTTAACCTAGGCAGTGGGCACTAATCATTTTAAATAATCAATGTGGTAACAATGAAATATACTAAAAACCGAATTCCAAAAATATTTTAGGGTATTTAATTTTTAAAATTAAACACACTTTTTGAAATTGTATTGAAAATAATATACATTTAAAAACATAGTAATAGATAATATTTAATGTTAATTATACAAACAAAATACATTGTATACACTTGAAACAAGAAAAGATTTTGACAGATATCAATATTGACAGATATCAATAATTTCACAGACAATAATACCAATAATATCAATAATAACAACAGACAATAATATCAATAATAACAACAGACATTTGACAGATATCAATAATTTGAATAAATATTTACCAATAAACGCTTTTCAACCACCAAAACGATAATGCAAGTTGGGATCAAATTTGCCAAATAATTTTTTACACGGTCCCTAAAATTCGTTTTTTTCAGTTTTTTTTACAATAACTCGGCAAATAATTGTTGTTGAATTAAAAAAATTGGGATTTTGGTTCTACTTGATCTACTTTATCGATTTATGTAAAAAAATTGGGGTTCATGTTTTATTTTTTCTTATTTAAATTTAAAAATATTAAAAATGAAAAATTGATGAAAAAACTTGTGTGATTTGTTTTTGGAAGATTAAGAAGTATATAATGAAAAACAAAATTCTTTGTTTAATTCATTTTATTTGTAGAGGTATGAATAAAAGTTTGTGAAACTTTTTTAACATTATGGGCGCTCAACTTGAATGCTTATATCTCAACAAATAATGCAAAATTAATATAAAAAAAATTGGGTGTTGCCATTGGAATCTTCAAAGTTGGTACTCATTTTAATATGTAGACGAACCCTTATACAACTTTTGTTGCCTATAATCCAATTCCTTACGCTTTTTCCTGAAAAATGAAACCTTTCACAAAATTCCTTGATCAATAGCAGCCGAGTAACGGGGGGTGGATCGTTCCCCCCCAGCTGTACTTGAAAATAATTTAATGTAATTGGTTTTAATTACAATGACTTGTTATATCGGTGGTTTTAATTACAATGACTTGTTATATCGGTAAGTTTTTGGTAAAACACTAAAAATTTTGTGATCGGCGTTTCACAAGTAAATTGTGCAATGAGTTTCAAATCAAACGTTTAAATATATATTATCATAGAACTTTAGATTGAGTGCGCATTTAAGTACATTTAAATTTCTTAAAACAGTGCAATATTAGAGAAGCTGTTTCGAACTTCTTAAATAACATATATTTTTTTGTTTTTATGAAACAATGCAATTAATTGTTTTGAAATTTGTTTTTCGTAAAAATAGGACAATTTAAGTGAAAACATACTAAAATTATTGAAAAATAATCTTGCTTTAATATATATTTAAACACTTTACACATATTTTATATATACTTTATATACATTGACATACTTTTAGATACATTAAAATCGGTCATTTGCAGTTTTCAAAATTTAGTTGAAATATATTATAAGAGTTTGTCAGAATGCTTTTTTTCTTTTAAAAAAATCAAAATTAAGTAAAATAATTTAAATATTTATGAAAAAGTTTAAAATACGTTAAAATTGGGAACGTCATTACATATTTTAACCATTTCATATTTCACACACGATTTTATAATACAAAAATTATTATAAATCGAAAATATTCGTTTATCGTATCAAAAATAAAATGACGCTGATTTGTATAGGATTGAAAATATAAAACAATACAAAACTTATTAGTTTAGAAAACTTGAAACAATAATTTCTTTAAATAATGTGAAGTTATTTTTTTAGTGTCCTATTCAAGTAATTACTTCCTTATTCCAGTACATGATTACAAAATGTTTTTATTATGGGAAAATCACAATGGAATCTTTCAGACTCAAGTTTATCCCCTTCATTTAATTTGCTAAATATAAAACAGGTCAAGTCCATTGGTGAATTTCCCTTCAAACTTCTTGCTATCACATTTTAGTGAACGAAGAGGCGTGCGTGGAAATTCTCCTGTGTTCTTGAGCTCTTTTTACATTTAGCGATTCATTCATTTATTTATTTTATCGTCGTTAAATATGCGAAAAAATAATTGATTGGCATTGGGCGACGCGACGGTTTCCTCAATGCTTGAAATTCGATATCAATGACAAAATTTCGAAATATCATTAAATGACAGTTATTTTGAAATTTCTAAAACAAAATAATGTTCCATCCGGTGGTTGTTTTTAAGAAGAATCTCGAAGGTAACTTTGAGCTACGCTTTCTCCTTTTACAAATATTAATTATTATTATTTTAAAAATAACTCATTTTTTACTTTTAATTACCTAATATGGAATATAGGGTAATGAAAGTATCGCAATTTTCGCAAGTAATTTATCGTTAGCCCTTCAATTTACCAAAACAGTACTTAAAGCTTACGCGCTTACTATTAAAAAATAAACTTCGTCTCCAATTTTAAATAACATTTGTCACTGAAGGTCATGTCTTTATATTTATTATATCTCATGTCATTCTGTCTGAATCCACTCTACAGCTCAAATTATAAAAAGCTACCGACTTCAAAATTGGTTCCCAGTACCTGTCGAACGTCATACCAAGGTTTTTGAGAAAATCGCCCATGCGTAAAAGGTAAAGATGCCATATAACTTTTTTTTTTTGGCTCTATAGGTATTGCTGGAAAACGTAAAAAAACTACAAAATACAAATTTGGTATACGAGTTCCCATAGTACTTGTCGAACGTCAGAATAAGGTTTTAGAAAATCCACGCTTACAAAGGGTATCTTCCACAGTACGTTTTAGGTTTCAAAGTTATTGAAATTTCTTTATAGGGTATATAATAACCTACAAATGTATTGATTTATTAAATGGTAACTGAAGGTCGTGTAGTGTTACACACCCCTAGTTTCATCAGTAATAATGCTGTTTCGACTTATTAGTAAAGAATAGTAACTAGTAAAGTTAATATTAGGGTTTTATGGCTCGGATACAATATATTATTAATTGCAAAAGTTGCCCCTTGCATTCGAAAGGTCCCAGGTTAGGATACGGGCATCGACAAAATAACTGCTGACCTATAAACGGTCCGTACAACCCAAAAATGTCCGATGAATAATACCTCTTGTAGAGTTAGGTGCACGTTAAATATGCTTCAAAGTCCTGACAACGCGTATGATGTCGCCCTTAAAAATATGCGTTGGGTGCCTACTCACTCATGTGTCGCCTCGTCACTTGATTGTGGTTCTAAATTAAGATGCCCTTCGACAATAGCCCTCGTGTTGCTGTAGAGCGACGATATTTCAACCTAACATAACACGTTAACTAAGTCCTAGTTTTATGTTAATTTCTAAAAAACTATGTTCTTATGTGTTTTAATCCTTATAGACTCAGAATTATTTCATGGGAAAAATACTGTCTATATTTTATTAAGCTTTTTCCTATGTGGCCGGAAATCGGCATACTAACTGCTATTGCATTGTACCTTTTCTTAATCCTAGGTGCAAATATACAATAATTTATTTAAATTTTAATATTTGGTTAGATTAATTTAAATTTTTAGTGTTAGTTACTAAAAAAAATATTTATTTTTACTATATTAAATAGGGAAATTAAAAATACTATAGTAATATAAACATTTTGTCTATATCTTTTTCTTTTAAATTTTTTATTGTAGATGTTAGCGTACTATAAAATTTTATTCTATATTATTTTTTTATTGAAAAGGCAGAGCGTTTCTTGCCTTTATCAAGCTTTATATATCAACTTTAACATTTTAATTTTATTTTAAACGTTAACTTTATAGTTTATATTAGTTCACTTTTACTATGCGTTCCTATAATAACAATTCAATTATAAAATAATAACTTCACAAATTATAGATACAAAATAAAACAATTTTGTTTTGCACGAAATTTCTAGCACAACCCGAATTTCTAAATTCCAACAAACTTCCAAACTATTAAATCATATAAATGTACTGTTCGGTTAAGAACGAATGTAATCTATAATAAAAAATAAAATAAAAATCGAAATCAAAACAGTAAAAATGAAAACAAAACAAGTACTCAAGAAAAGAACACCTCTTATTTCGAGTAGAATCGTCCGCAACTACCCATGATGCCTTGCGCGCCGAAAGATCGTGCAGCTTGGTTTCGTTCGCGATTTGAACACACCAGTCGCGGTTTCTATGTGCGTCGAGCGTTCGAAAACGTTGCTCTCCGGCACTTTAGAACTTTTCCGCGGGTTTCTCACCGGCAAGTTTTGCTTTTGAAAATTGTTTTTCGTTCGAAAACCATGTTTTGATCGTCCGTACTTGGACTCGGTGGTTCGGAGTGGATGTCAGCGGCGAACTGATTTTTCGAAATCGTTTTAATTTAATTTTTAATCGTCTGCTGAAGAGGAATACCCTTTTCATTCAGGTGAGTGGTTTCACGTGATGCTTGTTTGGGGTCAGTAGACTTGGCTCAATGTAATTGTTATTCTGCCAGCTCAGGTGGTTTTTTTCGACCGGTGTTTTGGGTCAGCTGAGTTTTCACTTTTATACGCCGGCTTATAGTATTCTATTCTAAAACATGGTTTTAATGTAGTTTTATCAATAAGTAAACCTTTCGTATAAGAATATTAAAATATAAAATTCTGTTAACTTTTTTTATTATTAATGTTCTAGCGCACAAATTTAACAAATTGCAATTTTTATTAAACATGCATTTTTTCTAAAATGATTTTTTTCATGGAAAGAAATTAGTCATGCTCCTTATAAAAATTGAAACTGCATATTATTACTAAGAAATTTTAAACATTAAGAAAACTATGTTTGTTTAATAAAACTTCCAAAGTTACACGTTTATAAGTTATTGAAAAAATAAAAGTTTTTAGAAGTTCATGAGACTTTAAGTTAGTGATTTTACAAAAAAAAAAGTTTTGGGGTATCTTATTGCTTCAGAACGTGAAAAAAATTATTTTGTAATATAATTATTTTTCTTAAATTTCTGATAATTGGTTTCGTAACGAAAAGCAGCAATACCTTTTTTTTGGAATTTAACGATTTTTAAATGCATGTATTTTTATTTGTTTTATGTTATAAATATTTTATTGTTTTTTAAATATATTTATTTTATGCTTTGAATATGTATGTCATGTTTCCAAACTACTTTAAGAGAAAATCCATGGTTTATTTAAATTTGTTACTCACTATAAAGTGTTTATTAACTAAAAATGCAATTCTTCATATAAAAAATATATATTGTCCGTTAACGTTTTGCTCATTTGACATTTTGAGAAAATGGTTTTGAAATGCATTTTTTGCCAATATTGTTTTATTTTTATTATGCAATTTAGTATTAAAAGTATTATTTGGATGAGCTTTATAAATTTCATGAGTAAATCGGTACAGGGCAATTTCATAAAAATGTCAACTTCGATAAAATTAAAAAAAGTTGTAATTTTTAGTAATTTTTACAAATTAAGTTTAAAAATATATTCCAAGTTTTCAAATTATGGTTTAAGAAAGCAGGACGATAAAGGACATGTATGCACATTTCCCGAAAAAGAAGATCGATGCCTAGTGGACAAAAAAGATTTGTTGGCTCTGCAAATTTAGCCAGCATTTCAACTAGTTGGAAATCGTCCTCGATACGTGTTTGAAAAACCTTTCACATGTGAATAAATGTGTATATAATGTAATATTTAATATCTTAAGAGTATTCTATATAATAAAAAAAAACATTAAATTTATTTCTTTACACACTTTTAATTTAATATATGATTATGAAACTTTTAGTTACTCCGTCACGTCAAATGATAGTTAATAACTTAAACCATATTATAGGTAGGTTGCTCTAAATTATACTTTTACATAGCTTATATATCATATTTAAGATATGCATTAGTTTAAAAACTCAATGTATTGTTAATTCACAGAAGTTTCCATTTTTAAGTACCAGGATGCAGTCGTGGTTGCAAAAATATCATTCCGTCACACAAAAAGAAGTTAGTCAAAAATGAATAATAAAATATTAAAAAAAAATTCAACTTTTTTTATTATCTTTTAATCATTAACAGTAATATATAAACTGAAAAACCAATTTTCCTTTGAAAATAGCTTCGTGGTAATTGTTTTACTTCAATTCTACAATTCAAAATGTCATTCCGTCACATATGGAATTGCCCTACAATTTTCTGATACCAGTTTTAACCTGTACAACGTCGATCAATTTCCGTTGCAAGTTCATTCAAATGAACCACTCTTCCAATCCAAGATTTCTTTCTTTCCTAATGTTTTTGCGTCCTCAAATCAATACAAAACCAGTTTCTGTTATAATAGGAATCACTGTAATAAAAAAAGTTGTCTGCTTTGATCGTGCATGTTGATAACACTAACAAGAAGTTTGGTAGACTATGCTTAAGTTTCTTTTCTTAATAAAACCTTTTTAGAGTTCGTAATTCGTGTAAGGCTGTGTGATGTTTAATTTCTTATTTAAATTCTAGAACTTCCTTATTGGTTAAATTTTTAGACGTAAATTTTAGAGCAATATTAAGATATCCCTTTCTCGTTGATTTGAATTATAATTTTCTTGGGGTTGTGTTTAATTTAATAATATCTAAAGTAAATGGGCTCAATTTATGAGTTTTATGCAGAGTTAAGTTCTTTTATTGAATAAACCCAAATAAATTATGGTCTTTAAATGTTCTTAATGAAATGCACGGAATTTAACAAATGTTTCTTTTTACTGCAAAATTCTTCAAATGCAAGTCACAAAATAACTGAAATAACTTTAAAAGTAGTAACAGCATGAAAAAACCACGACGCCTAAACAAATAAAAATCGTATGTTTCGTACAAAAATTAAGTGACTATTTAGTTATTTTAGCTATTGACATAAAAATGTGCATTTTAATATTCTTTAATTTACTATTAAGATAATTGCTCAACTATATGTAAATGTATTCTGCAAATCAAGTTGTCCAGCTATATATTTTCGGAAAGCGAGCTTTAATGCATTAATTAGAACTACGTTGATATTTCTAATACAAACGATCGATAAATATTCTCAACATGAAATATTTAACAAACTACATCTATTCATGCAAAAAATTTACAAAATTATTAATTCTCAATATGAATTCTTTATTAAAAATGTGAACCAAAGCAATTTATACAATGCATACTACAATTTTACTTATCAACGCATTGTGTTGTAAAATTAAGGGAAAAAAAACTTATCGAAATCACAATCATGAATCAATATTTATTCTCAATTGTTATTCAATCATCAATTAAACTTGTCAAACACAACACTTACTACTGCAAATTCAAATTGGTATCCAATTTTAAGAGTTTCCTTTCAATACCTTTTTTTATGAAAGAGATTTAAATTGTAGGAACGTATATTAGGTATCGCGTTATCTAACACTACAAATCCGCGTAATCTTACCGCTGGCGATGTACCACGTAATCAAACGACCTAGAAAAAAGTAATTAGCTACAATTAAAATGTCAAAAATATTAAAAACCAATATTTCAACTAGCAAGATAGTTCTATTAATTAAAATGGCAAAGTATTCATTACAAGTAAATAAAATAAAAATATCCCGTAGTTTTTATTCTGAGTGAAACTTTCTTTTCCCGAAGCAAAATTGTTTTTTCCCCCAGAAAGTTCGTTAACGTCCAATTAACAATACATTTGAAAAACAACTGCAACGGTTATTAATTCTAATCTACGAAATCATTGTATAAAGATATCAGTTGAATCGATACAACAAAGAATTTCAATTTTAAATGTTTATTTTCAAAACCGACACCTTCTCATTTAAGCCTCCTACAACCAATCAAATTTTACTTCATCTCACCATCTCAGATAACAATAATCAACTCGAAAATAACTAAAAGCAAAAGGTCAGGACGGTTTTTTTTTGCTTATTTAACAATGTATAACTCATAAAGTGAATACTATAACTAGGTAACTAAAATTCAGCTACTTCAATTAAAACTCATATGAATGTTATTCCACGTTCTATTATTGTACGATTTATGTAGATTTTGCATCTACAATTCTAAGCAGCACCTGTGAATTGCTCACACAAGTTAAACAGCTGTTGTGGACTTAACCTAATGGAATTTTCTTCGCAATTACCCATATTTAGCCAAAATTTGTCATAACTTATTTTAATAAATAAACATTGTTTTATACATAGGACAAATTGTTAACCAACAATCAGTGTGAGGCGGCCCCGAGACGTAATCGCTTTTCGCATCAAGTTGTTACCTACAAGGTTGATGGCTATGCCCTTTAACCCCAAAAGTCTTCTTCAAAAGTGTTTTTCTTATCTCCTTTCAATGAGTTATTAGGGGCAGGCTTGGCTTGGGTGTTATGGGCTCTATTTATGAATTTGAAGTATAACTTGGATTTTAAAAATCATTGTAAAATAGAAATGAATTTGGTGTTAATTTGGTAGTTGTAAAGTTCCGAATGAAGTGTTTATATAAATAATATATATTTTGGAGGAGTTATCCTGTCATCACAATTGTATAGTTAATAAATTTTTTTAATGAGTAATTGCTAGCTGGTTATCCACTCGACTTCTTTCGAATATGATTTGCCGTCCACAACTAGGTTGTGAAAACTTTATGTTAACCGGCTTTTCCCCCTAACTCCTTTGATACATTTATGATGTTAAAATATCTATTTTCGGCCGTTCAATTTCGCCATACAGTAGATGTTAAATACATATTGATTTATTATTGTCATGTTTGAACAAAGATTACTTTGAGTCGTATTTTAGACTCCAAACTCTGTTACTTATTAAAAAAAATCTTTTTTATTAATCTTTTATCGATTTCATAAAACACTATAAGAGTTAAGGTTTTCAAATCGTTACACATTTAAATTTGAGCCGTAGTACTTCCCAAAGTACTTTTGATGAAAAGTAATTGTTCCCAAACTGGAAACCACGGCTGCCTTAGGCATCGTAAAGCCCTAATGGTAACCCGTCACGAGATACTTGCATAATTTGTTTTACCTTTCTTAATAAGAAGGTAGTGACTATTTTGTTACAAATATATTTACTCACGCCAAATATATTTACTCGCGCCACCATTCAAAAAAGTTTAGGAACCTTTGCCATTAAAAAGAAACAATTTGCAAGGCTGGGTTAACTGGACTGTCTCAATTCAATCAGATCCACTTGCTTGTTTGAGGAATTAGTGTTTTCCTCGTGCAACCTTCATTTAGACGCCATAGTGACGGAAACGATTTAAGAACGATACAGGCATTTGCTTGTTTTTCCTTCAGATTTCGGGCGCCAGTTTAAGACTGACTTCCTTGCTTGTGACGAGGTGTCATTTTTAAAGTAGAAGGGATTGTCTGTGGTAGATAACATCTGCGTTGCACTCAGGTGGTAGAGATCGGTTGCGTTAACCCGTTTTGCTTCGGATAAGTGAATATTTTGAAGGTCGTTTGATGTTTGGACATTTTGAATTGAATTAAGTGAAATGAATGGATTTATAATTGAATGGACAAACTTTGAATGCATTATTCTAGCATAATTTTAAGTGTGTTACTCCCAATTGTTGCGGTGGACATCCAAACAATTTTAAATACGAAAGCCCTATTTAATTTTAAAACTTTTTTTCATTGGGTAAATGCCTGATTCTATAACAAATTCATTTATAAGCTTTTTTTAAAATATTTTTTATAGTTAAGAAATACAATTGTGGCAAATTTTTTGAGGGATATCACAGAACTGCAAATGTGCTGCAACACAGAACCGTAATGCAAACAAGGGCTCAAGGAACTGCTATGCAATGGTACTACACGTGTAATGATGTTGAAAATAAATTACAATAAGAGAGAAACTGTAGCACGTGCTATTCTATTGTTAACTCTTAATTAAGTCTATTGGCAAAAAATTGCCTTTACGAAGGTAGTTTTCTGCTTTAGTTTACCTAGATAAAACAAGACAAAAGAAAACCATTGTATACTTACCAATTTATGTAGGACAAATTCAGTCTCAAATTGAAAACTAATTAAAAATTATTCGGGAAGAAAAGTATTAATGCAATTTTCAAATGGGTCTATGATCGGTTAACAACACATGTATAAATAGCTAGTTTTAAAAACCTTTTTTACCCGTATATAATGAGACATAATGCCCAGACAAGCTAAATATGGATACAATTGTGGATATTTCTCGGACTACAGCATTAATTAGCTGAATCAGCCTCCCACAACTGTGTTGTGCTGATTCAGCTTCGCTTTCCATTGTTCACCTGTGAACTTCTTGGTAGAAAGCAAAATGCGCACATTTTTACTGGAATCACTGTCAATAATAGCAAGTGTTGCAATTGATTCGAAAATTATTTTGAGTATTTTTTAAAATAATTGTCCACATTATTTTATTCGTGATATGATCTTTTTCGAATTATCTGGCTATGTTAAATTGTAATTTGCACATATTGGGATTTTATACTAAATGTGATGAGTTTAGATAATATTTAAATAAAATTTACTCGGTAATTAACTGCATGTTTATAATGACCAGATGATTAACATATATATTTTTTTTAAATAAATTACTTTATATAAATTTTTATTAAAGTATTTTTTTCAAAATTCTTAAATATATAATAGTTTCTATTATAATTTTATTTCTACACAAGTTAATGGTATTTAGATATGTGTCTCAAATTCACTTTAGATGCAAGTTTGGTAAAATATGCCAATTATTTATAATTGCAATGAGTTAATCTGCTATTTCATCGAAATTGACTTGAGCCTTTTAAATATTTCTAAAGTCATTTTTATTTTTCCTGATAAACGCACCGTTAATATTTATTGTGTTATGCCGTGTTGTAATCAGGAAATACCTTTTTGATTTTTTCTGAATACGGATGTTTTTGTTTGTAAAACGAGTTTCAAAGGATTTAAGCCAGATTGATTAGCTTGATTGTCAAATTAATTTACATTTTTAGTGGATCCTCGTAATTAGCCTTTTATTATCATTAAGTTCAGAAGTTGACCTGTGTTATCAGGATAATTCTTTTGTTTATAAACTTTTTCTCGTAACATTAAGATAATTTTTTACTTTTTCAAGGGAGTATTTCATAAATAAGCTTGTAAATGAAAGCATGAATAGTTTTAAAATTTTATTTTAACAATGAAATATAAATATTTTCTTTTTATAAATATTACTTAATGAGTTTAAAATCATTGAATCCAGCAACGTAAATTATTTATTTATATGACTTTTTGAATTTCCTTGCACACGAAAAAATTTAATTCTTTAAAAAATTAAATTTTTCATCATTATATGATAACTTGGGTTGATAAAAACATAAAATTTCTTTTGCGCAAAACATAACGTTTAATCCTTGACAAACAGTCCTCCTTTTCGATAGTTACGAAGTAAAATATAATATTCAAACTGAAAAATATAAACTTAAAATCAAAATAAGTTAAAGCTTTTTATAACAAATAAACATTTGTTTTAAGGAAATATTTATTAAAGTGGTTGTTTAATAAATGATATAAATGATATGTAGCTTTTATTGTTGACGCATCGTACTACATATCTTAATAAATATTTAAACATTGAAACTAACTATAAATGTAAAAAGCTATATTGAATAAAAAAATACTTATTGCACTAAAGTATGTTATAAAAAATAACAAAACGTGTCCTCGCTACTTTTATAAGATTACACTCCCATTAAGTTACTAAGAATAGATTAAACAATTCTAGGAAAAAATTGCGAAACTATTTTATATAAAATTGGCCCAATTAGTACATATCCAAATTATTTGATATCATTATCAAAGACTTCAGATGGATTTCTGCCTAATCACGTAAAGGTTCATTGTCTCCAAGTCATTAATGAGATACATTTCCTTTGTAAATGAATTGCTTACTTGCAAAACTCACATTCTCCAAAGTATAACTAAGATATGGGGTTCGGTCCGTTCATTGGCGACTTCGTTCATTCGAATTTACAATCGTCAAAAGTCGCCAAATGAACGGGCTAGACCCTATATCTTAGTTGCACTTTGGAGAATGTGAGTTTTCCCACTTAGATCCTTCAAATGATCCCAGCGATACTTTATAAATACTGGTTTTTTTCTGGGCACTCTTGCCAAAACTCTTAATGGTGCCAAATTGACAACCGTTTCTTTGAAATTTGGTATCTCTGCAATAATCGGTATTTGATTTTATATATTTAGTTATTAAATAATATTTTGAATCGTATTTATTGTTAGCTTTGATTAGTATATGCACTTATCTAGTTCAAACTTTATTTACACATTTTTAATTATGTTCTTAAGTACTATATTTTGAAATTTTAAAAGCCCTACCTCTATTTGTTGTTAGGGTAAATTTGAAACTATTATTTCACGTAACGAATAGCTATGATGAGTTGTTGCCATGGTAAAACATGATTTGCTTTTGGCGAGAACTTGGCTGAAAACTCCCCGATATCTGGATAATCCGCTATACGTAAAACACAGGTATTGTTAGCGAAACTAGCAATCAATGACGGCGCACGTCAATGAAAATCCATCCCTGTCTCGATGTGAAAACAAGGAAATAAGATTTTTCCTTCTCGTATAAACTGGCTCCTTTTTATGCAAATTTATCGAGTTTCACGTGTCCAAAAAGAAAGTCAAAATGACGAGTGTGTCTTTCTAGCAAACATATGACCGAGGACGTGTCGGATTTCATCGAACTCTTTAGATTCGTCTTTGACGTGTTTAAAATTTAAAGTACTGATTGTTATCTGTATTAGATTGTATCGGTAGCATATTTCAGAGGCGAATGCCTGTTAGTATGTAAGCGTTTTTTCTGATCGTGGTGGTACTTCATGTATCAGTAGCTACTTTTATTTTTGCACGTTGAGTATATCGATGTAGGATTTTAGTTGCCGATGATAATACGATATTAAAGCAGAGTTATTCAGTCTATATTGAAAAATAGATTTATACTGTGAAAGTGATTTGATCAACATACTGGAAATGAATACGATTGATTTTATTCAGCTTAATAGATTCACGTATGACGCATCTGAAATTAAAAATACAAAAGCGTCTGTCTGGAATTCATGCTGAGAATGTAACACTTGTTACTACATATGCGTTTTTAGAGGTCGGAAAATACTTTTATTAGCAGTTGGATTTCGTAAACGTCTGTTCATTCTGATTGAAGCGCTTTTAGGATAATTAGGAAGTGTTAGGAGGAAAAAAAAACTTCGTTGGACGTCAGGGGGATGATATAATTTTGCTTATTATGAACTTATATTTTACTACCTACAAAAATGAGCAGATGTGTGGGTTTTGGTATTTAAATATACTAATAGTTCTGTAAGGACTATATTTTACCGTAAGAATTATTTTTACCGTATGTCGTTAGTGATTCGTGTTCTTTCTTTTTGAAAATTAGACGTTGTATACTAGCCCAAGTCCAATTAAAAAAAATTACTGTACTATACTGTGTCTGTTCGGTAATCAGCACTGTGAAAACAAAGAACTTCTCTTAGACATTTCAGTTTCTAACTAAAACGACAAAATTTGGAGTTTTCAATAACAGCAAAACATGTTAAATAAGCTATTGTCGTATAATATATTATAGTAATTTTCGTTCCCGTAAAGGACTTAGCAAATACTTTTATTTTCCCTCACTCCATGCTTTTCAATTCTCGATAATTCAATGAAATAACTAAAGTAGTTTTTTCTTAAAATTTACTTTAATAGACATAGATCACAAGTGCACCAAATCCATCTTAGAAGTTCCTTATTCCTGCATAGGTACCTAATCTAATATCCAAAAGCGAAACCCACTTTCGCTATTAATGTAAGGCATTAAAACTAAATCTAATGTACGTGACCAGCATAGGGCTCTAGTGGCAAAGCATAAAGAATCAAGAGTAAATATCTTGAGTTGGTATTCTTCGGTTGTTGGGTCTTCCATTAGAAGGCTGTTGGTGTAGTGGAATGGTGCTAAATTCTCGCTTCTCACAGTTGGGGTAATGCTAATTTGTGTCCTAATGGATTGTTCTGGAGAAAATGTAGATACTGTAGATTCTATTGATGGTTCGTTTATTTTATTGGGAATAGAAAGGTATAATTTTAGTTTATCGTACCCAAAGGAAGTCACGATATTTTTTATTAAGCATTCCAAGGTATTGAGTTACGAAAATAGTAGCTGGTTGCGCTGACCTTATCAGGACTTAACAAGGGAATATTTCGATTACAATATGTCAGTAAAGCACGTTTAGAAATTGTGAGGGATGTTGAAACTTTAATAATTATAAGCAGCGTGCAATTAATCTGCTTAGCGCTCGACAGAAAATTGTTTTTGTTAGAAAATACGAAAAAAGTCAGTATGGTGAATATGAATACATCAATTTCAAAACCTTACATTTCCTTAGCATCAATGAAATTTAAATGAAATTTTAACAAAATTCGGGTTAACATATGAAGGGTGCAGTTGCAAAACTGTTATTCTTCAAAGTATAACTTATATATAGTGTTCGGCCGTTTATTGGCGACTTTTGATAATGGTAAATTCAATTTTTTTGAAGAAGTCGCCTATGTAGGAGTGGTACGTAATATCTTAATTACGATTTGGTGAATGTGAGTTTTGCAACTACGCACTTCATATTTTACCTAAAGCCATACCATTTGTTTAGTTTTTGGCCGGTAATTGGTGTTCTTTGTGAACAAGTGATTTTCATTGCTGCATTCTGTTAATACTCAACCGATTTAATTCCAAAAGGATTCATGTATGTTTTAAAAGAAAGTAAACTCCTCTTGCCCATGAAAAAATAAATAGAAAGCAATGTAAGCTATGTGATACAAAAATCACCTATCAATAAATACTTTAAATGTGGAGTTTACTTCAATTAAGATTTCCTTTTCAACATTTCTTGAAAACTCTTTTGTTTATAGCTAAGTATAATCTGCAATTGTCCACCACTTCTACTCTCATTGTTTAACCTTGGTGTTATTGAAAGTAAAACTTCCCAGTCATTCACGCGTGTAGAACTTTTCTTTTATAAACTATAAACTCGTCAATGTCAAGTAGGAAAGCACTTCTAACCGGCATTACCAGTTGTGAGTTGCTACCAGGAGGTTTAAATATATATTCTTTGGTTTTCCCACTTAGATTCGTAACTGAACATATCTATTATTAAAAGTAAATATTTGACCCTACGCTTACATATGCATTAGAAACTAAAAGGTCAAATAAATTTAAAAGCAAACTATTAGAAAATGCCATTTTAAGGCAGGATGGTATGAAAAAGTTCATTTGACGTCCAAATGAATAATTTCAAAAGTCAAAATGTAAGTATGGTAAAATTTAAAATAGACATTCATATAATTAATCGTCAGCTTATTGTCTAATCCAGAATTAATTTACCATAGACTTAAAAATAAATAGCTCTTCGAATTACAAATGGCATTTCTAACTTAGTTTTATATTTTCGTTTTATTGCATGTCACAAGTTAAGTTGAAATATTCGAAACTAAGTTAGAACGAGATTTATTTACATTCAGATTATTGTTTTCTACAATGCACTCTACTCTCGGAACTTATTTTATAAAGCTAAAAGAAGAAAAAAATCAATTCCGTTCAGAAAGTTGAAAATCTTTTGTCGTATTGTTCTTTTTGTATGATAACAATACCGCACATCGCACTTTTATCGCATGCCAAATGGTTTGCAGTTTCAGTACTTCACGTTTCTGGTTTCTCGCGTTTGCCACGGTGTTCTTTTTTTTTTTAAATAAAATAAAAATCTAAAGTGGTTTTATGTTCTGGTTCCCGAATTTTGCGTATTCACTAGTTTTTCTTGGCCTTTTTGAGAATTTAAATGCTTAGATATCTTTTTATAAATCCAGATTATTAGATTATTTAAAAAAAAATAAATTCTTAGTTATTTTATTTTTTGAATAGTCAAGCCTTTTTGGTAATAAAGTTAAAAAGCCTTTTTAAATCATAAACGTTATAGAACTTATTACTTTAGCTTCTTTATATTTTGAATATTAACTGGAGAAAAGTCAGAATAAACCATTTTGTTTCATAGTCAAAGTTTGAATTGTAGTTTATTTTCTTATAGTTTTTCAAATTTATTAAACAAATTTGAATGACGTGCAAAAATTGTAACTTCCTCAAACATGAAAAACTAAGACGTTTATTTTATCGGCATTACCATTTATAATTAGTAACGCTAGACTTCATGATCTGGTAATAATTCAAATACTTAACCAACGCAATCCACGAATTATCTTTAATCTATAAGAGCTATATTATGGTAATTTAAATTGGTGTTATTGTGTTATCTTAGTTGTGTATTTAAATTACCTTACTCCGTTTGTGCAATGTAAAGTTACCCAACTTTACAGTAAGTTTACACAACTGGAAAACTTTATGCTGGAACGTTACTCCGTAAAACTAGAGGCAGCACTTGCTGCTATTGTTTTTACGGAGTTATGCTACACCAAAGGTTTTATAGTGTAGAGGTGTTTAGCATTTTAAACAAACTACATTCTGTGAAATTGCTTTTGCAGAAACCAATTGTCAGTTTTGACGAAGAATTTATTAAAAGAACTCCTCGAATTATATTCTCGTTTATTCCTTTACGCAGCAAAGGTGCTTAATTTCATGATTATTTAATGCCTTGTATTTAAATATTTGTCCTGTTATTCAAATACTTTATATATAATTGTATCATTTAGAGAGATTTCTTGAGCAGTAAATAATGTTTTTGCGTAAATAATTGCGAACTGTATACAGGACAGATATAATTTCATTGATTTTGAAGACTTCTAACGGTTTTTGCCAATTATAAATTAGTTAAGGGGACAGGGAACACACCGACGCTTCAAAATATCAAATTTTCATTTTAACTTTCAATCACTAAAATGAATATTTACGAAAAATGTTATATAATACGCATTTGAATATGGGGTTGGAGTTTGATAATTTGGTAGTTAATTTCAATTTAACTTTGTTTCCAGCTTCATATGTCATTATTTAAAAAAAAACCGATTTTTAGCTTTTAGGTACACTTTCCAGAATAACCATTGCGTGTATATGAAAATACTTTTTTTATAGAAATAAAAAAAAGTCCATTCAACGCAATGAACATCAAGTTTGAAGATAAAACATTCATAATTTTATGTTATTGACCTAAATAGAAATTTTGCGCATTTCTTGAATTAGAAAAATCGCCTTATTTTTACTCACTTAATATTTTTTTGGAATATCTTTGGTTCACTGTGTTAAATAGACATGTATTCGACATCACAGAAAATTTAAACCCTTCTAGTAAAATAGAAAAAGACAAAAGTGTACATTAAGGCTGAAAATTGGTGTTTTGGAATAATGACATTTAAAGCTGGCAACAAAGTTATATTGAAATTAACTACCAAATTTGCAAACTCCAGCCCCATATTCAATAGTGCATCATAAAATTTTTTTCGTAAAGGCACAATTCAGTAACTAAAGTTTAAATGAAAATTCGATATTTTGAGTTATCGTTTTGTTCCCTGTTACCTTAAGAAAAAAGAAGCTAAATTAAAAAGTTCGTTTCCCAAGAGAACTAGTACAACAGAAAAATACCTGCTGATGTCACCGATGGTTTTTCAATTAACACACATTTCTTGGATCTTTCCGCGTTATTTTCTAAAGAAACAAATATCTAAACTTTTCAGTGATTCTGTACTCCATTATCTTTTGATTACAGAATCACGCAAAAAGTAAAAAATAATTTTGCTGTATCTCAGTCGTTTTTTCTTCTATTGGACTTTTCTTCTACCAACATCTTCATTTTTTCTCAATTCCCAGAATCAACTTTATAAACACAGGGTGTGAATTCGGCATTTTCTCCAACTGCGCATTACTTTACGCTTGGTTGGAGGCGCCGAAATCAAAGATTTTTTTTATAAAAATCGCCAAACACAATGGTACTATAAGTTTGCAGACACAACAGATACCTATGAACAAGATTTCATACCCCTCCCCCGTCTACATTCGCCACCAGAATGCAATATAATTGGTGTATGGGTTCTCTTCAAACCCTTTAATTATTTTATTTCCGACGTACATGTACAATAGCTGGTCCCAAAGGAGCCTTTCCACATTGTAGGCATAGGCTTTGTCTTTTTCCCCAGACATACCACCCTAACTTTTTGTTTTAAGTAAATTTTCCCATGAGAAAATTATTCAACATTTGGATTTAGATTTTTTTCATTTAACATCAACTAGTCTCTGAAACTGAAACCAGTTCTGAAGGGCCCGGGCTAGACTGGAATTGTGAAAATCTGGACAATCTAGTTCTCTTACCTATTTCATCAAGCAATCATTTGCCTTTCTTTGTGCACCTAGACAAAACTAGTTCAATTGAGCAGTTCAGTCAAAGTATATTTGTTTATGCAAGTAAGTTTTTCCATTTATGAACTGTACTTATTAAGACTTTTTTTCTATGTATATGTACATATTATGGCCATCAACTTTGGTACAGAATTATTACCGTCTATTAACATTAGTTGAAAAATTATTCACGATGATCCAATGCACCTCCTCTCCCCTACTATGCGAGCGTTATTTAACGAAATTGTTCTAATGTTAGCATTAGTAATGGATCGTATTATTTATAATTTTAATAACTAATTGAGTTGTATATGCTTTTGCTAAAATTGGTAAGTTACTGTAAATATTCAAAACTTATATTTGCATTTAGGCTTTTGCTAGAAAAATTTTAACACTTCGAGAAGCAATTAATATTTTTTGTACAATTATGGTGTTCAAATGTTTTTGAAATGATCTCCTCAATTATTTATATTATTGTTTTAGAAATTAATATGAATTATAATTTTTAAAATTTTAGAAAACATTTACATTAAAAAAATATAAGAAGTTTGTCTATACTTTCAAACAACTGTTTTAAGGTTTGTAAAAACACGGAACTACATTTAAAAAAATTGTATTATAAAAATCTCAAACTAAACCTACATTCCAAGTTCCGAAAAAAGTGTTTATTTTTTTAATTCTTTTTATCACTCTATCCAACTGAATATTCCTATAATTACGCAGATTTCTCACCTCTATTTAAGCTAGCCATTTTTATGCACGGTATACATCTCAAACCCAACCACAATACCAAAATCGTTTTATTTTTGTATTTTTGGGCATAACGTATGTTTTTGTCGGAATGTTCTCAAAAGAGCAAATCTGCACCTAATTTTAAAATTTCTTTTTCTGATTCTCCGAAGCTCGAAAATTATGGGGTTGTTTGCAACCTCATTCTGAAGGCTGTGATGTACAATGTAGTGCGCGAACCTCAATTTTGGGTGTAATCAAATGGTCTCTCTTTCATCCCTACTGGGTGACGAAGGATTTGATTGTGCCGTTGTATGTACCTTTCTTGTTTAAATTTTGTGCGAAGCCCAGCCAAATAGTTGGAGTAAACATTAGAAGCTTTTATTGTATTTTAGGATGCGTTAAGGCTGTTATTTAAGTGGACTTACCTTGATTTATTTTATATTTGGGTTTTTGAGTTCCTTGCAAGCTTTTTTTTGTATAAAAATCGTGGACTATATTTTTCTGACTTACACAACCGAAAAATATTTCCCTCATAGCGTTATTTTGGTAATGAATCATCTTTACTAGCTATTGAATTACATGGTTAAGGATTTAAATACAACGAAACGTTAAACAATCCGTCACTAAAAAAGAGTGCATCGAATTTCTTTTTATTTCACCAACTAAGTTTTTATATATTAAATTATCTTAATAGGTAATGGTGTGTGCTTAAAAAATCGTTAACAAATTCCTTAAAGGTTATTATTTCATGCCAAAAAAAGTAAACACTAAACTTTATGAAATTGTAAACAGTTGAAGTTGCAAATTTGTAGGTTTAGCAAAGTGTTTGTTTTGTTTTTAAAAAAAATGTCTGTGCAATTCTAAAAACTCCACAAAATGCATAGACACTAACCATCAATCATTGAAGTGGGACCTTGAATTCGATGGGTGCTTCTGAGCGGTTTTTTTTAACAAAACAAGATTTTTTCTGTATTCTCTAACTTCGGATCAATCGGTTGTAGCACAAAGAAATGTACGTGACATAATCCAGTGTTTCGATTTTTTTACTGTTTTCCCCATGTTCCCGGTAAACAAAGATGGCGA
Source organism: Oedothorax gibbosus (assembly GCA_019343175.1). Lineage (NCBI taxonomy): Eukaryota > Metazoa > Arthropoda > Arachnida > Araneae > Linyphiidae > Oedothorax > Oedothorax gibbosus. The sequence continues at coordinate 48,221 of JAFNEN010000453.1, read as the reverse complement.
ACCGTTGGGGAAATTCTTCGAAGTGAATTGGAAGCGCAAAAAAAGTTGGTCTATGGAAGAATAGAGAAAATAAAAACATTGGCCTTTTTGTACAATGGATGAAGTATTGCTGAAAAATAAATTCTATTTCGGCAAGATGCTATTACTTAATCCACTAACAAATAAATACTTCAAATTGAGACACCTTTTAGAAAGAAGCATTATTCTTGTTTAAGTTTAAAGGCTTTGTTAGACTAAACATTTGTTTTTCATTGACAGAATCGGTATAGATTTTTAAATGCTTCTCTGAATTTGGCTTTATTTCCAAAAAATATACTCTATTTATAGGTTTTTAATGCCTTTCTGAGTTTGCTATATTTTCACAGAAAAGAATATACTCTATTTGTCATTTATTATCGCTTTGCTGAAAACATAGAAAATTCTCAGGTATTTTGTATACGATTGTTGTATTGTGCTCAACTATTCACTTCTGCTTTGTTTTTTTAAAAACTGCTTTTAAAATATTAAAGTAACTTTTCGTGGAATACAGCTGAGCTAGTGTTAGTATGTTTATCTTGAAGTAGAGAAAGAACATAATGATATGAGCTTAAGAGAAGGCATATTAAAACTATAGGAAACTGGTTTAGTTTAAACTATTTGCATACATAAATTTATTGTATAAGTTAACTGATTTTGTTTTTTTGAGCAATCATAACTACTTATTAGTTTTATAAAACCTATAACACGCTACTAAGATATTTTTTGAACTTGATAGTTAAAAATACTAGTTTCATTTATGAAATTTTTGCTGTTTAACCTTTTCAAGAGTCCGATATTTCAATTAAAATACATTTTTAATAAAAAATATTAAATATATATTTTTGAGAGTACCATCTTTTTTATTTTTAAATATTTTATCGGTATATATTTAAACATTTTAGTATCTACTTTTATCGCATCTCTTTGAATTTTGAAGTAATTTGTCATTTGATCTATATCCCTTTTATTATAATGAAGTACACTTTGCTTCAAACTTTTATAATAGTCTTTCCGTAGTTTGAATTCGATTTCAATAGAAGTTACTGGGTATGCGGTTCCAAATATAAGTTTACAAAAGGTTCTCTGAAAATTCATCTCCATATTATGATATATTCCATTAAAAGTTTTCCCACCGTGAATTTATAAAATCCTCAGCCACAACGGGCATTCTTTTATAAAATCAACCCTTTGCCTTGATCCCTAACATATCCTATATCATAAGAGAAATGCGATGTTGGACCTAGGATAGACATAGGGCGCAGAACATGCAAGAGAAATGTTATACAGGACCTCATGCGAGTACATGTTTGGAATTCTGTTTAAGGGCTTGATGCTTTAATCCTATATAATGCGTTGGAGGTTTGATGCACGACCAAGTAATATTCGTAATGTTTTGGCTTTGAACGACGAGGTATGGAGTCTGGGTGATGCAAATTATAATACCGGAATACCTTGCTGAGGTATGGTATGTGCATTACTTGGTGATGGCATCAGGGTAGGTTTGACAGCATTAATTTATCACTCAAAATGGTAACGGAACGGGGGCATGTGGAAAGGTATCAAATGGGGAGGAAGTCTAGGTAACTATTTATCTAGTTAGTTATTTCAATAGATTAAAATATGTTTAGATTTTAAAGTATTTGGGTTTTACATGATTGAAAAAATCTAAAAATTGCTATTTTTCGTTAACAATTAAGTTCTAGGCATGTAATGTACACATATGTATGAATTTTTCTTTTACGCCTTAAAGTTATTATAGTAAAATATTCTGCCATAAAAGTTGTAATTGATAAAGTACGGTTTAAAAGGCAGCTGTTGTCTTTTCAATTTTAAGTCTAGCTTCCGAATTTTTTGATACACATAAAATGTTAGCAACTTGTAATATTCTGCATACTTTACATTGAATCGGTTCAGATTAGTGAGAAATAGTTTATATTTACAAAGAAAATATTATTTTAATTCATTTTTACTGACCATGTCTGATAATAAAAAAGAGGTTCTAAAATACGACGCCCGTCGCCAATAGCCCTCGTGTAGCTCTAGTGCGACGATAATTCAAACCTAACCTAACCTGATAATAAAAAACAACATAAAATAGTACGTATATAGCTAATGGAATAATGTTGAGCACTTTGTTGAATAAAAGTAATTGTAATAAAAAAAAACTATTCAAATGTTTTAGGACAGATTTTTACATTTTCTCGTAGATATATACCAAATATTATTTTGCAGACAGAAACTTACAAGATTACTAATAATGATCACATTTAATGTTTGAACATTTCTTTGGAAGATCTGAATTTCTCTGACCTAACCTACTGATATTAACTAGCTCAACTCGCTTCGCTTGATGCCTTGACAACAATAGCGCCGTCCTTCTGCCCAAATGCCAGCGATGAGTTGTCAAAAATGTCAGCTGCAATTGGCTTTCGGAAAATTTCTGCTCCTATGGGCTTAATGCCTGACAGAAATTATGCACTACATTAATCATTGTGACATGGGCAGACACTTTCTGCCCTTCATATTGTCACCAATAATAATCTTTTCCGTAAGTTCGCCAAAGTGGAGCATGAATGGACAACCGAATTTTAATTGGCACCAAGGACAAACTAACTACATGTGAGTTGCTGGAGTCGGTTGAATTTGATTAGGTCAAAATAGTTAAGATCGTAGAAAACTTAGCAATTTGTCTTTTAGTTAAGAATTTAAGAGAGAAAAATTGAACAGTTGTTTATCAAAATTAGGGCTACTCTTCAAAAAGTAATATTGTACAAGTGCATAATACATTAGATATAAATGAAAAATAGGTATCATAGTTTTTCTGTTTTTATTAATAAAATTCGAATTATTAACTTTCGTCCATTCATACCTCGAAATATAGCTTAACTGTGTTGGTCTACTAAATGCGTTACACGAACACACTAGTTTTAATTATGATTTTTTTTTAATTGCATCATACAAATGAAAAAGGTATTTCCAGTTTTTTTATTATTCTACAAACTTATGGCAATATTGGCCCATTAATCGGAAAAATTTGTTTTTTTAGTCTTTACAAAACTTAAGTAGCATCCAAATAAATATCGTCATTTATTCTACAATATTTATACAATACTCGTTTTACTTTCCAAATAATTTTGTAACAGGAGTCAATACATCATTAAAGTTCTAATACAATACAAAATGAATTGAGTTTTTAGTATGACGAAGAGTTCCGTTCTCAAAATCTGCACATAAATCATCCATGCATGAAGTAAAACCTCATTGTTATGACTCAACAAAACGTGTTTATTTGTTCCCATCTCATCACTTTGGTTTCACAAGCCAAGCGTTCTTTATTGTCAGGGAACAAACAATCATTTTTGCAGGTCAATACTTAAAATTTGAACTCAATATCAATGAGTTTCACTAGTTATCGTTTTAACAAATGAATATTAATATTTGTCTTATAAGTTTTTTTTATTTTTAATTGTTTAAAGTACTATCTTCGTTATTGAAATTAGTAAATAAAGCTGAATAGCTAAAGCTAAAGGTTCATATTTTACTTTTTTAGCATTAGGAATTTATCTCTTAAGATAGTGTATTTCCTTATCTTTGTCATTTTACAATGATATATTTCAACTTCTTATTTTAATAAAAGCATGTGGATTTTTCCAGCAATATCTAATTACGTAAATATAAATATGTATTCGGTATAGTGTTAGACAAATTACGACATTAATATTGTGTTAATGTGAAATGGTTACATTAAGTTATAAAATCTGTGACGAAGGCAGAATTTTAGTGTCACTCTTCTAATATTTGAATTTTGAATATACATACAATATTGATATCTCATTAAACATAGTTAATTATTGTTGCCTATTGCAGCCTTTGTCTTTCAGTTTCGCTCAGTTATGGTATAATATGAATTAAACACTCATTTAAATAAAGCGCAAATGACGAAAAGTTGCCATATGGTTTATTACATTTTTATAGCAAACGGATTACTATCAAAACTAGTTTTGCTAAGTATCATTTTACTTTACTTAAATATATTTCTCTGTTATTTATATTGTCGTATTGGCTTTGGTTATAACTTGGAAAAACATAATTAATCACTGTTAAAAAAAGTACTAAATAAAATTATTTAAAAATGAAAACTTTAGATCCACAAAGCTTAAACATATTTAGATGTTTTTATAACTATATTGTTAAGTAAAAAATATTTTTTTACCTGAAAGACTATTATAAATAGGTGTAGTAAAGTGGTATATATGTGTCTTTTTACCATTTAGGGATAAATAACTTTTATGAGCGTAAATATGATAAAAATATGCTATTGATAAATTCTTATCGTTCTTGCAATTCATTATGAATAGTTTTTGGTTTAATCTTTAAAAGGGAAAATATGAAAAAATACTACTTTATTTTTACTCAAAGTAAAAATGTAGTTTTACTAGAGCTCTAGGTGATGCTTTGAGTTTTCCCTAAGAATGTACTCACATTTTAACTATCCATAAGACTTTATATAAAATAATAGAATATGATTTCAAAAATTCCTATAGAAACTTTTCCATCAGACTGAAACAAATCTGGATTTTTTAGTCTTTATAGTCTTAAAATTGTCATTTTTCCGATATTTTCGAGACGTAAAGTCAGAGGTAACTTTCTCCCATTGATTTCACCACATTTCTGGTTTAGGGAATTGTGCGTTAGGGCCCAGATGGTAGTGTATGGTTCTTCCGACTTTTTATGCCCTTTGATGGAGTATGGTCTTGGATATTGCTATTCTATGGCCTAAATGTGTTGATACAAATATCTATTGTAGAGGTAGTCTGTGTTGTACCAATCCATCGTATTCCAATACCGCGACGCCACTATCATCTTGATTGCTTTGGATTTTCAGGTGTCTGCCTCATCATTTGACTGCGGTTCAAAATTATGAAGATCGTTACCATTTGTCCATGCGTAATTTTATGCGATGTTAACTCCTTCAGTGCGATGGACGTGTATATACTCCTTGCACAGTTAAACAAAATTTCTTTATTTTTCGCCCGTTAGGGCTGCATTATTTTATTGACAAGTGCGATAAACTGAATGTAGAAATTTTAACCACAGCATTCGTTTTGTCGTTCAAAATGAAATCGCCCTAAAGCCATGTTTGTTGCTGGAATAATTTCAAAATAGCATGTCGTGTACTCATGAATCGCTAGCGAAATGTGTTAGAAATGTTATTTTATGTACGTGTAAACGTCATTTAAAACAATTTTAATTCGGAAACGTGGCAACTAAACGCGTCATTATGAGCTTTTGCCCCCCCCCCTCCATAATTTACAGATTGGGTTGCTACCTCGATTAGAGTATTACCCTTTTCACTGCGTAAGACTTGGACCGCGAAACAAGACCGCTGCCGCGAAATGTGTAATAGAAATAGCATTATCGAATCCTTAGTAAGAAAAAATAGAAAACTGGTATAGTCCGCCCCCCTGCCATAACTTAGCATCCCAAATATTTTGATTGTGGAAGCGTCCACTTTGTAAAAAGGTAAAGAACCTAAAGGAGGCAGGGTTGCCAATTCCATGGTGTTTGGCGAGCCTGCGGATTGTTGGGTTAGTTTGGTTGGAAATAATGTGTCACACTAAAACTACACATAGGTTATTAGTGAAATGAGGATTATAGTTGATTGCTGAAAGTCGTCATCAATTGCACGTGCATTTATTTTTTATCTTGACTTGATCGTCAATAGATTTGCATTTGTAGTATGTATTATTTACCATATTCAGTATCACTTCGGGAAACGCTATAAGTTAAAAAATAGCTATGCACAATAATAGTGAACCCATGCAAGTTCAAACTGCCCTTCAGTTGAGAAACTAAACTAGTTGTTTCTAAACTTTAAAGAAATATGCACCTGCAAAAGCAATGAATTGCTAAATATAGTAACTGTGGCTGAAACCAAAATCTTCCTTACCCCTTTTCGATTTACGAGTGATAGTTTGGACTCGTCTAAAATACACGTCATAGATGCCAAGAAGTGGTGGGAGGACTATACATAAGCGCCGATTTTAGTTTTATCACCAACTATATCACCGTTTCCGAGGTGTTTTCTATCCGTAACCATTTATTTTCATTGAAAATGCGATTACAAAGTTTCAGTAATTTTCCGGCACTGTCTCAATATGCAGCTGCAATGCTAAGTTCTTAAAAAAACATAATTGTTTTTTGTTTTAACTTGTTATATGAACCGTTGATTTCATTTCTACTTTCGCCAACAAAGGTTGCCGTACTTTTGTTTATCCCGGTTCCATTATAATGCGTTAACTGTTTGACACTTAAGTGGTTAATTCAATCAAACCATTGTCGGTTAATGATAGATAGGCTATTGTCCTCCCTAGATACATGTTCCAAACCAATATTTTCCAAAGATTGGACAGCCCTAGTGCACCAGTTTACTCCCACCTTCTATTCAAGCCTGTTTTATTTGCTCTCACTCTTAAAACCTTCTCGATATCTTTTGAAAGAGACGAGTGTATCAGTGTTATCTCGGAGTATTGCTTGTGGGTAAACATTGACATTGTAGGGTATCGCAGTGTTTACTGATTAAGACACAGAAAATGATTACATTCTCAATTTCCCGTCTAGAGTGGGGGAATGTCTGAGATTTTCAAGTGAGAATATTTGATAGGGAGTAGCTACTACATAGTTATCATTGACTTCACTGTAAAACATTGATGTAACTGTATGGCACATTTCGCGGTTACTTTTACGTAGCAGTGTTGTAATATTTGGTTTACAGCAAATAGATGTATTTGCGATCCAATAGCGTTTAACAGAAAAGATGTGTGCATTAAATCGCTGTCAGTAAAGCAAGCGTTTCGGCGGTACCACACAATAAGTATTACATCATATGTAAATTCACAGCACAGTGATGACAGCACTTTATCATCTCACTGTGATGGTAATTGGGGGGGGGGGGGGTAGCCCAGTCCGTACAGAGGGTCACGCGTTCTAAACCGGCCACATCCTGTCGACGGATATTTGTTGGCAAAAAAAACCAATAAATGCGAGTTTGCTCGGGATGTGCTAGTTAAATCTGTGGTGTCCAAAGTCGTCGGAGTTAGCGTACGATGTCGCTCGAAGTCCAGTGGGGTGCCAGCTCGTTACTTGACCGCTGCTCTAAATTACGAGGCGTAATTTGGCCGTGTTAAAGCTCCTTGGTGGGTAGAATTAGATAGCCGGAACTGTTCAACCTAACCTAATTAGAATGGTTTTTTCGCTTTCAAAGATATTTAAGGTTTATTGCTTCTATAAAGAGAGATAGCCTCTTAGAATGCGCATAATAACTAACTTTAATGGTATTCAAACGTAGTTACACTTTTATAGTATATTTTACGAGACCCTATCAACATGAACAAACAAAATTTTATGGTGTACTTTAGAACCGCATGTTTCCATTGATTTCTACAAGTTCGCGATATCTAGTTAATGTTATGTTAATTCAACCAAATCAAATGAAACTTGCTATAAAAATTTGAGGTTACATTTGCACGTTTTTTTTCAAAGAATATTTTTTAATGAAAATTTGAATTTAAAGACTGGGACTTGTTGCAACAGAGGTTCAAGTCTACTGTTAAACGTTTCTTAATGTGTTGGATTAAGGATTTTGAGCACCGAATGGTTCTGTAATGTAGTGAATTCATAAAGTACTTTGTATCCACCATTCATCAAAAAAGTTAGACTTAAATTATTCCTCTAACACATTCATAAAAGTCTATTTTTTCACTATTAAACTGTTACGACACGAATGAGGAATGAGTCTTTCGTATATCTAGCATGTAAAAGTGCTTAGCCTGTCCGTTTTCTTGAAATAATTGATAAGTTCTTTAACCTGATAACTCGCTGCCAGTGTAAACTGTTGAGCTTGATAAAGATGAAGGGCAGCATTTTGATTTAATTTTTTTTTATTGTTTTCAATACACGTGGGAATTATTTGCTTCTCTATATATGGGTTTAATAAAAGATATTCGGAAATTGTTTGCTAGAAGATCGTTATCATAATAAATTTTTTCTTTTTTAAAAACAGAAAACAAATATTAAACAGATTTTACTTTTTTTGTCTAAACCGTTTAACTAGAACAAATAGTTATATATAATATGATGCTGTTTTTCAAAATTAGAAAAAAAAAATAAAACACTTTTTAAGTATAGGTGTTACCAACCAATTTGTTATGCAAAGTTTTTAATTTTTTTGCACTTAAAATATATTTTAAAATTATTTAAAAAAAAAGAAACACTATGTAAAGCCAAATGCAAACAAAAGTGTTCTGCAATTAGTGATTTTAATAAAATAATATGGTTAACAAGAAATTAGGCAGTCAAAAAATTCCGAAACAAATATTTTTTCTTAAAAATAAAAATTTATCATTCACCATGCCCTTTTGTTTGGTTCTATATAAGTATACGGTAAAAATTATCAACGGAGAAATAGAGCGACAAAAAAAAATATTTTTTAAACATTCAAATATACCTGATCTAATTTTAACCTGAATAATAACATAGGACTTTTGTATTCGCATATCTTGTCACCGTCTCTTATCTATGGGATGTTTTTTCATAGGAATTCGCCAGCGAAAATATTGTCGATTACTAAATAAAAGTAATCCTATTATAAAATTAAATCTGTGAAGATTTATAAGGCTTATAATACGACTATGAATAAAAATAGCGTCAACATAATAGTAATTTTTTTTAGAAATTTTGAAGGTTTCGCAATCTACCTCGAAAAATACTATTATTATTAAGCTTAGAAAATAAAAGGAGTTTCAGATTTTGCTTTTGTTATTGCTCTATCTGGTTTTTGAAATATTATCTTCATTGTACTCTCATAACATAATTTAATAATAACGTTGTTATATAAACGAATTTTTATTATGCTACTCTTTGTTGAATAAGAATTCAGCAATTGTTACTTTTTATCCATTTAATGACTTACTGATTTAAAGTCTTTTAATTCTTAGTATTTTTCTCGCATTCTTGCGTGAAGTTTTATAACTATACTTGAAAGTGTTTTAAATAAAACATTATTATTTTAATTGTTGTTTAGTTGTAGAAATACTATTATTTACGGTAAAATAAACGTAAACAGCTTTAACTTTAATACACTCTCTAATGTATGTTCTACTTGTAAAAGTGCTAATTTTTAATATCATACTGTCTAACAAAAGCAAGGTTAGGAACTTTTTTGCAAAGATGTGATGCAATTAAAGAAAAGTCTAAAAACCACCTTATTACAGATGTTTGAAAATTAATTATGGTACGTCTAGGAACATTTTGTCTACTTAAGCAAAATCACACTAACGTCAATGATGTAACTTATTTTTGGGTAACTGAAATTAATTAACGGAATCCGATTCCAAAATGAAGAACCTGAAGGCTTTAAGAAAATATTTTTCCAAACTATAAACTACTTTCTAAAAATTAGAGCCAAAACCGCCTGTAGCAACTGTCGGTGACAAAAGCACTCAAATATTTACATTTAACGAAGGTGGTAAAATCGATAATGCATTCGTTTACTCAATTTACATTTCGCATTTAAATGCTGGGAATGCCGCATTTCGAGTGTTTTTCTTTGTTTGCGTAAGAACTAGGCTAATCTGTTAACTCGGGTCAAGTGTATGAATTATAAAATTAACTGGGATTTAAAACTTTATTTTTTTTGCTCGTAAAAAGTTAATCATTGATATAATTATAAATTTTAGTCTGTACATTACATGCCTAGTGACTTAGAAATAGATATTTAAAGTTTTTAATAATTAAGGTCTGACATTATTCCTTTAAAAATTCATTTCTAAAGGTATATGTTTGCTGTCTAACATTCTTTAGTTGTCTAAACATTCTTGTGGTTTATTCATTTCTTAGAGGCATCTAAAATTATATGCCATTATAAATAATTTGAAAAACTAGTTTGGTGAGAGTTGCCCAGTTGCTGAAGGTTTTTTCTTCCAATGGGTTGCTTTTGGTAGTATTTGGCCTTTACAAGCTAGATAAATTCCCTAAAACTGAGATATATTTTGCAGCACCATCTAGGTGGCTCTTTCTGCTAATGTTGACTGCCAGATTATAAGTAGTGTGATATCTGTTTGGATGTTGAGGTATGACGAAAATGAACGTTTGACGATGGAGCCAAAACCAAATGGGTACAACCTAGACTCGAACTTATTTTTAGGTTATGAGACACGGGCATGCTACTATAACGCCTTACAGTCGGTACGTTTTAAAGGGTTAAACCTTCAGACCTGGCGATCTTAAGAGACATGTGTTTAAACAATTTTTTCCAACATTTACATCTAATAAATTGATTTTACCATACGCAATTAAATCTAAATTACCTTCTGTAGAGTGGGCTGGTGCACGTTAGATCCATTATTATATAATGCCCTATAGCTGTGATTTTAAATTGTATGCGTCAAATGTCAACCTCATCACTTAACCTTCAAACATACGAACGCTAGCAGCCCATATGTAGCTGTAATACAATGCAAACCCAACCCAAAATTAATTTCCGACCGTGTTAACATGTTTGTGGGGGAGGTAACGATGTCTAACCTAATCTTTCATTCCTTCCCAACACCTTTCCCCCCTTGTCTTGTACATATTTCTGTCCCCTTAAGGCAGGTGCAAACCCTCCAGACGTGCTATCTACACACTACCACTGCCTAAACTCTATCATAATACATAACCGCCATCTGTTGTAAAACCCCGCTTAAGCACACCACTTGAAAGACTTTTAAGAAAACGTTAGACGTTTTTTTCTTCTTTGGGGACTCTTCAATAAGGCGTGGGTTGGGTTGACAAAGCTGGTCCTCCATTTTTTGTAAAATTACGCATACATAGGAAAGTCTTAGAAATAACTGTCGTTTAAAACTACTATTTTTTTTAATTACGTTACTATACTTGTAATATTGAGTCATATCTTTTGATTTATATCGGAACTTTTGTGTCTTATATTGCTTTTAGTGCCAAAATAGCAATATTAATAATTTAAAATGATACAAAACTGAAATTTCTTTTTATCGGAAAACTACAATAAGTTTAAATTAACCTTTTAATTTATAATTATAGTAGAAATATGAAATATTTAAGAAATACATATTATAGTTAATCAATAAAAGGATTATCAGTTTAGGGGAAGTCAGGAGAAAATATTAAATATAGCAACTGGATAAAAATTGATTTAAAGAGACCCAGCTAAGTGGGTACTTTTAACTAGTACTGTATAAATTTTACATTAAACAAATTGCATGCATATATTAACGTTTCTTTTAGTTATATTTGAACTGCGATCTTCATAAAATTTTATGAAGAGATAAAGAGTTCTTAGGTAAATGTATATTTTATTTACAGATTCATCCTTATTTAATTTTGAAGTAACCCTTCTCAATCATTCAAAATCTCTTCTTTCTATCAAAAATATCTATTTTATACATGCATAATGCATATATACATTGAGGTGAAGATCAGTGTTGAATATCAGTGTCAGGCATCTAAACCAATTAAATTAGACTAGAATCGTATACATTTTTTTCAAACTTACACTGAGAAGTGTTTGAGAGGGTACAGGGTGGGGCCTAACCCATTCCCAACAATAGGACATTGGAATTCTTTACACTAAGTCTGTTAAAAATGGTGTCTTTCAGATTCTTTTTTTCTAATTTTTTTTTAGCACAAATCAGCCCGCGTGGTCTACCATCATGAGTTTTCAATTGGCATAAAGAATGATTTTTTTTCAGGGTTTGGAAGGAATTGAGCGTTGTTTTGTTTTGAGAAAAAAAATCCTTTACCGGTTGGTTAGCCTTGCAATTTGTTTTTCGATTCCGAGAATGTGCTTCCTAGACTTGGGGGTGGGGGTGAGTTATTTTTTTCATTAAGTCTCTGAGGTGTAACTGAACAAAATGAAGTTGGGATGGAGTAAGTTGTTATACCTGGGTTTCGCTGGTGTTTCGAAAAAAAATTCGTTGTCTAAAATTACGGACTAAAGTTTTTTTTTGTTATTTGTGTGGTGCTTGAAATCAACGGATTTAACAAACACAACAGGAAACAAACCTTATGATGCATCTCAATTTGTGAGACTTTGGATAGCTATTAGTTTCGCTAAACTCAGTTCTTTGCTAAAGTTATACTTAACTAAAGCTATAAACAAAAATAAGATGACTACGACATACTTTCTCCAAGGACACATTATTGATGTATTGGTTTAAATAAACATTAAAGCTCTACGATTGTGTTGACGTTGCATAATTTGCTTTATTTTATCGTATTAACACTTCGTTTTTCTTGATGTAATTTCGGATTCGCAAATATTTCCATTGAGTATTTAAATTGCATTGCCTACAAAACGTTACTTTTAAAAAGTTGCAAAACTGCAATCATATCAATTTCGTTTGAATAACTTAAAATGCGCTTGAAATATATTTTTAATTAAATAGTTAAACAAATTCATAAATAATTATGGGAAAAAATGTAACTACACTATTCTTTTCCTTTCAAAAGTATAGTACGAAAAAATTATTATTCAAATTTATATTTTACCATATGTAAAATGCTAAAATGCTTTAAATGATGCAAAATTCCTCTTTTTTTAATAAATTGAATCATTATATTTTCCATTTATTACAACCATTATTTTCCATTGCCCCTCCCCCTTTATAGTCTTAATCAATTTCAGAAATAATCCATTAGAAATATTTTTTGAATAAATCTTATGAAGAAAATGAAATAAGGTAGATTGTCAGTGGATCAACAACGTGAAAGTTTTTACTTACAAACTGTCGGAAAAGATAAAAGGGATTTATGGTTTTTCATTTACAAAATAGTTCAGATAAAAAAAAGATGAAGCTTAAAAATCGTGCATGCTTTTTACGGTGACTCTATATTTAGAAAGACTTGCCGATTTTCTTTAGACATTTTTTATTTGTTCTAGTAAAAAAAAAAAAGTTGAAAAAGTTTGGAAATATTTCCAATAGTTAGTGACGGTCCATTAGTCAAAATATATTCACTTTTATTTGTGACTAAAGGTAATTTGTTATATGATGTCAGTAACAAATTCTAGGCTGCCTTGAACGAAAAGGATGCCTTGGGAAGTTCTAGTTTTAAATAAGACATTCGCTTTTATCTGGACGTTCTATTTATTCCATATGAATAATGCAAGGTGAAAAGTATTTACTTTTAAAAATTCTTCAAAGATGATTAAAAAGAATAATAAAAATTCGGAATTATTTAGCAGATTAGTATGGAGTTTTTCATTCGCGTTTTATTATCTGCGATCATTTTGACTTCGTTTCAAAGGTTTCGTGCTAAAACGGTTAACAGCGAATCATAAAAACAGCCGAACCCTTAAAGTGGTTATTTCTGCTAATGTGAGGCAAAAGGAATATCTTTTAACACGATTACAGTACATGAGTTTAATGACATGACTGAAATGCATATTCATCCATTAATAACGTAAATTGAAATTTTAAAATTTTATTTCGTTTCAAATTTCATAGTTTTTTATTTATAAAAAAAATAATCTCAAATGTTTCACGATTTTTTCACTCATTCACAATTGATATTTTGCGAATAAGCACAATATTTTCATCCTACATCTGTGTTACTACTTTAGATTCGATATATTTTCCTAAATTTGGAATTGCATTCTATTATACAATAACTATGCGAAAAACAGAAAATTGGATTCTAAGTGTGCACAATTTCCTTTGACATTCAGCATTAGATTTTTATGAAAATTTTAAGATTAAATTGAGTACAAATTTATTCCTTAAATACAGCTAATATAAATTGAATCTAAGCACAACAACTTAAAAAATGAAACACTCAATAAATTTTAATGACATTTAATTAAACTTAAAAATTTGAATTGACAGTGTCTTCATATAGCCGTTAAATAAAATTTAGATTACAAAGTATAACAACACCTTTTTTTACCAATAACCTAATTTTGGCAATCATGAATATACCTCAGACCTTGAATGGCTTTATCTAAGTGGCGCCAATGTAAAGGGTTGAAAGACTTCTATGCGAATGAACTCTTACCCCTGACTGGTTTTATTAGTGTCCCCTAGTGGTGCATTTCCTTTTGTACCTGTATGGGTCACCGACTCAAAAACCACTTGGAGAAACCACAAGCCCCGGCATTCTTACTTCTGTGTAGGAAGCCCCCAAAACTTAGTTAATGATGTTCGTTAAGGAAACGATGTGATTTGAACAAGAAAGAACCAAGGGTAGTAATTTTGTTTTTTGCTTTGGTTGGATTAACGTTCCACCATGGACAAATCTTTTACTGTCTTTCATCAATGTTTGTGAACAAAACATTTTTATGGTCATCAAACAACACCAAATATATTTTTGACAGAAGATTTCAAGTATAAAATATCCAATATCCATGTCAGTAAATCAATCAGTAGAATCACAATGGAAAAATTTTTTGTTTTTGGTTTATTTTTATGGAAGTAGATGGTTATTCAATCTGTGAAGCTTCGAATAGCAAACATGCCATCTAGTGTTTATAAAATGAATTCTAAACCACGAAACATAACCAATTCCAGAATAAAAAACTTTGAATAATGTCGATTAGATCTTTTAGATTAAGTGTTTTATTTGCTTTGAGGTTCGGTTAATATACCTCGCTCCTCATCTTTCTTTCAGTATAAAGAATGTCCTTGACTCAACGTGCCCGATGTCGTGTATTGGGTGTGGATTCGGGACTGCCTAAGTTTTGTTTCTTTATTTCCCTTATTGGATAACAGCAGTGTTTAAGCTATACTTCGCGTGATATGAGTGTTTGTTTATTTTGAGGCTTTTGTGATTTGGACTTGGAAATTCAAGGTAATGCTTGTCTTGTGCAAGAATTGACGCCTTTCTTTGATTTGAAATAAAGTGGATTACTTAATACTTTATTTATTCTGCCAGTCTATTTAAAATATGTGTCGCATGTTTTAGCGAAATTCCTTTTACATTA
Organism: Oedothorax gibbosus; assembly: GCA_019343175.1. Classification (NCBI taxonomy): domain Eukaryota; kingdom Metazoa; phylum Arthropoda; class Arachnida; order Araneae; family Linyphiidae; genus Oedothorax; species Oedothorax gibbosus. The sequence goes on along the minus strand of JAFNEN010000453.1, from coordinate 33,208 downwards.
TTCGAATAATATGTGTTTTCCTTTTGTGTATTTTTGAAAACCTTTTTAAGAAATCGATGGGGTAATTCTACTGAAACAAACATGCATTTTTCGTCTATGCCTTTGATGCCTTGCTTATTATTCTACTTAATGAACTCCAACATACGCCTTTTAGCTAATGCAACGCATCAGCTTTACTTCTCAAAGTTAATCAAAAATCCATTTCTAGGAAACTATTATTTTCTCTGTTTACTCGGAAAAATAACTATAGTCTAAACACTCTTCAAAGTTAACTAAAACACAAATGCACTTCGTATTTGCTATTATCAGACGTCGTCTTCACTTAAAAGAGCAATGCGTTTGCAAATTTTATCTTGATCAACGTAAAAGGAAATTTCCATTATTACACATGCTTGCATTTGCAATGATGAATTAATGTATTTCAAAGGAGATTGTATTGTACAGATATGAGTCACTTAAATATTGCTAAAAGAAGATTTTAAACTATACAGAATAGATGTCCTAAATTTCATGGTCCTGGCACTAACATAGAACTTTTTCGCTTTTAAACTTTTAGTAAAATGAGGCTATTTACTGTTTAATGGACGTTGTTACTGTAAAATTTTTACATTAAAAACGTAGAAATACTTAGTGTCGGCTCTTTTATTCTTATAATATAATAAGTGTTATGTTTTCAATTGTGATTTCATAATTTCAAGACCCGTCGCTAATAGGTCTAAAGCAATATGCTCATTCAATCAAACCAAGGGTAATTTTCTATGTAACTTTGATTTTCTTTACTTTCGATAATCTGGGAATGTATTGAGTATTTTTATAAATTAAATACTTTTTTATGTTAGATGTAAAAATATTATTTTATAAAAATAATAAAGGTTTGATAGATAGAAGGTTAAAATCCATGACAACATTTTAAAGAAAGATGACTTATTAATCAATGAGTTTCATTTGATTTTAAAATTAAAAAAATACTAATTTAGGCAATATATATATTAACTTCGGTTTACCGTTTTGAGCCACGAGGAAACAATGTTTCTTAATTTATAACGGCATCCCTAGTTCTCAATCCATAACGAGTTGAGATTTAACGATTTGCGATTAAAAATCATTCGAAATTTCTTCCCACTTTTCTCATCCCTTTGACCCCCACATGATATGAATTAAGATTAATTTGAAATTATATTCTGGCACATCGCCGGACACTAACCAAGTTCTCGGTATAATCAGCCCTTATGTCAGCCAAATAACTCAGTATTACTTAAAAATAAAAATAAAATTCTGAAATTGCGACGTCTAGTCGTGATCTTATACTAGCGTGTGCTGCAAGGATTTTTAAAATTGTAGCGAACCGGAATTAACCATCACTTTCGCCTTCAAATTAACCACTTTATGTGTTTTTGGCTTATTTCCCGAACAACAAATCAATGCCCGTCATCTGTGCTCGCAAAAGGAATTAAGGAAGCTCCTGAGTCGTCTTATCTGTAGGGATTTTCGAAATCGTGGAATTAAATAGAGTCATGGCTTCTACCCTTGGCCTGGAGACGAAGTTATTATTTTTTCTCTCCAACGGGGCTGCTTTATTTGCGGTCAAGCCTTTTGCAGACTCGGCATATTCCGCAGAACTGAGATATTTTTTTTTGTGGCACCATCTAGGCTGCTCTCACTATCAATTTTGACGCTCAGATTACTATGAATCTGTAGATGTTAAATCATGTCGAGATTTAATTTTGCCGATAGAACCCAAGCCTAATGGGTACTCAATGGATCTTTTACATGCTACAGAATCATATGACATGCGTGCCCACGATTTTTTCATCCAGAAAATCTGGCGTCGCAGCCGGGGCTCGAACCCGCAAACTTGGGCTTGTAAGGCGGACACGCAATACTTCTCAGCCACTAAGCCGCAGAATTAAATTTTTATTTTCAATCTTTTTTTGTGCTTCAGATTTTTAGATTTCTGATAGAGTTGATGACGTTAAACTTTTCTTTTGAATGTTATTTCGTTTGTTTTGTTATAAAACTGTCGTTGTAAAAGTGTTTTTTTATTCCGGAATTTTGAGACTTGTGAAACTGGATAGTGGAAAATAGTCCCAATATTGATGCAGCGAAAGTGTTAAAAGAACTTTTAGGAAAGACGCTGTTTGCACTTTTTGAAAATGTAAGCTTTTTATTATAAGAAATGAATGGCACATCCGACTTTTTAAAGAACGCTTACACGCAAGGGAGCAAAATCAAACTTTAAGGCTCATCACTCTTCTAAAAGTTAATATTTTGTTTGCAAATATATTCATAAGACTTTTCTTTCAAATAGCTTGCAGAAATTGCCTAAACTTGTTTAAGTTTTTGTAGTCTTTTATTCTTAATAGTTTTTCATAAAGGTGTAGCCATTCAAGCATAGTATTCATTCATGTATTCAAATGAAAGTCTGCAAGCATAGGACGTCTAGCATATAATTATTTCTTTTAGATTTCTTAAAACATGAAGCCGAGAACAATTAAAATACTATAACGCTTTTAATAATAAAATTATGATCCATCAATGCCATTTTTTATAGTCACTGTAACGGTAAAAGCCTCAAAATCTGATCAAAAACCGGGCTGGGGAGCTCAGTTAGTAAGGAGCTTGCCTTGCATGCAAAATGTCCCAGGTTCGGACCCGGACATTGCTAAAATAACTTCCGACCTATAAACGGTCTGTGTAGTTTAAAAGTCCGACGAATAATACCCCATGTAGAGTAAGTGCACGTTAAATATGCTTCAAATCCCGACGCCGCGTACGATGTCATCCTTAAAAGTTGCGTTGGCAGCCTATTCAGGTGTCTGCTCGTCACTTGACTGTGGTTCTAAATTATGACACCCGTCGTCAATAGCCCTAGTGCGACTATAATTTAACCTAACCCTGAACAAAAACAATTCATTTTCCTAAAACTTCTTAATTTGCATTTTGATTACTTGAAACTTCTTCAGTCTGGACTAGTCAGGTGTTGGCCTCGACACTCGTGCACGGCTCAAAAATACGTGTCCTCAGTTTTTTCCCCTACCAAACATGTCATCATAACGGTTCGAGCCCCGGCTGAGTCGTCAGATTTTCTGGATGGGAAAATCTTGGACACGCATGTCATATGACTATGTGGCATGTAAAAGATCCCTTGAGTACTCATTTGGCTGGGCTTCTCCTGGCAAAATTAAATCTCGGCATACTTTAACATCCACAGAGAGCTCATATTATTGTTATATTAGCGTCAAAATCGGTAGCGAAAGGCGCCTAGATGGTGCCACAGAAAATTCCTCTAAGTTCTGGTGAATATGCAGAGTCTGAAAAGGTTTAGCCGCCAATAAAGCAGCCCCGTTGAAGAAAAAATATATCATGACTTTCACAAGCCACCACTTTCTTACCCACCTCTCCTAACGGCTTTCGCTAACATTGACCTCAATCCGTCCAACTCGTGCGTTAGGTGTCGGTTCTCCCCACCTGTCACGTATGGGTGCTCGACATATTTGTCGATGGACTTTCGCCAAGTTGCGTCGTCGAGACGGCAGGTCTAGCAGATTTTGTTCAGCTGTCGGCCGGCGGAAAAACGTGATCTCGTGATGGTGAATCTCCAATTGTCAGCTAGATTGTTTGCTGGATGAAATCGTTACCGGAAATCGGGTCTCCAAACCGAATTCTTCTCTGTGTTAATCCAGTGGGGAAAATAATTTTCGAAGCTGAATTACTCCTGTATTGAATATTTTAGCACATGTTTTTTTCACATGATGCCTGTAGCTGGTTTAAATGTTTCCATAATTGTACTTTTTGAAATTAGATTTTTTAAAACTTTTAATTTATAATTTTGTAATAACACATTCGAACCAATTAAAAAATATATAATTATAGAGACATTTAAACCAGCTACATTTACCATATAAAAATCGTTTGCAAATATATTCATGTATCTGGAGTAATTCAGCTTAGAAAAATATTTTCTCTCATTGGTTTAACACAGAGAGATCTTCGGTTTGGAGATCCGACTCCCCCTTCCCTTAATCGTGTATGTGTAGACCTTAGTGTTATTTAGTTACATATTGAAGGCGTTGCTTTAATTACTTTTAGTCCTGTTTCACATGCGGCTGTTTGAGTAATGTTATCCGTTCTTACAGTGTCGCATTATAGTAGTGGCAATGTTAAGCCAACCGCAGGTAAACCGGAATTCTGATTTTACATGTGATTTTATTTAAGTATTGGAAATATTGAGTGAATTTAAAATGCAAAAAAAATTGCTGTCTAAATTGTCAATACATCAGCCTTTAATATTGTCACTGCTACATTGAATACCGCAGATACGGTTTGCATGTTTGAAAGGTCCATTCGATTTAACATCGCACTGCGGTCATCCTACACCTTAAATACGGTGAATATTACCGGATCTGTTGAATGCTAAACTGGACTTATTGTTTTTTTTTAAAGTTACTTTATGTAAGCTTTGTTTCAATTACTCTTAGGTTAACAGTAGAATTTCTTTAATCCGAAATTTCAGTTTATCAGGACTTAATGGTTCTGTATTTCTTTAACTTTAGTTATCTCTTTTTTGTTCTGCACTTATTGTAATCTTTTAGTCTATTTCACTGACTAAAAAATTTAGGTTTGTGTTACGTTGCATAAGTAATGCAAAAAAATCATTAATAAAAATGTCGAAAAGTACTTTAGAAGAAAAAAATATTTCAAGAACTAATGCGAGATAAAGTTTAAAATGAAGATATTTTTACCTTTCCATTTCTAGGTGTTTTTTTAATAGTGAGACTTTTTTGTACATTTTCATATTTAATTTACATTCTTTTATGGAATAATTTTTGTTATATAAATGTAAGTCATGCTTTTATGTGTCGCAGTCAACATGACCTTTCCTTTCAGCGGGACTTGTGTACATATATCTTTAAAATAAGTGGATATAGTTGTTACAGAATTTAGCATTTATTGATCACAATATTATTGAGGTTTTATTTTTTGCAAAGGGCAAGATTTAGGTTAGTACACGTGGAAAGGTTTATTTGTCAGCTTTCTTTACTGCACGTTTTTATTAAAGTAAGTATTGCTGTGAAATGCACAAAATGTGTGCGGTTTGTTTTGCATTTTTTAAAAGTTATTAAAGAAAATACTGTTTAGATCTTAATTCCATTATAGTTTTCAAGAGGAAGCTTTACTGAAAAGGTTCTAACAGCGAATCTATGCCTAAGTCTTCTATTCCCCAGTTACCTTTCTATTGGATTTAGGCAAACAGTTCTTTAGAATTTTGAATATCGATAATTTCGAATCGGTTTTTTGGCCTCCTTTCCACCGTTCCGGTTTACTTGGCTAAAGAAAAGCCCTGAGATAAAGTCTGAAGAAACCATTCTTTTTATTCAAAGTTATTTTTTTATCGGGCGTTCCCAATCGTCCATAAGCGAACCTATTCAAAATCCGGCCTCGTGGGAAAATATTTCTTAAAGATGCTCACTTGTTCACGCGATAATATTGTTCGTCTTCGATTTGTAGTTTTCGGCGCTTTTTCAAACAATCTTGAACTTATAAGGATAAACCAATAAATATGGAAAAGCCACTAGCGGAGGTATTGGTTATTTTTAATTGATTTAGTGGAAAGTGTTTAGGCATGGAACGAAAGCTCGTGTTTTTTCTGCGAATTCTTGTATATAGAATAGATAGCTTTATAGATAGTTGCAATTTAAATAATCGTAGATAAGAGATTTCCAGTTGTGATGAAAATTTAAAACGATCTTTAAGAACTTCCATTGTTGTAGTGGTTCAATAAGTGCATGTATTGACGAACTTGATTAGAATTTTCTTTAAAAAAAGTACACTAAGATTTATTCAAATTGTCTGTCTAAAACACAATATTTATACATACTCTCTAATACGCATTCTCTACTAAAGTGTCAAAAGCTTTATTTGGGTTCTGTACAAAATTTATATTCGTGTTTTTTTTAAAGTCGTGAATAATTTGAAAAATACAAGAAAAACCCTTTAACACCCTTCTTTGGAAATCAGTGTTGTTGAAGTATTTTAAAATCTAAATACACATTATTATTAAAAGAAATTAGATAGTCGGAAAAAATAGTCATAGACGATCGAATCTGAATTCTTTCAGGTTTCTCTTTTAAATTGATATTTATCTTCTGGAACATACTTTACGCTTAATCAATTTTCCATTAATTTAAAGAAAACTAGTAGTAACGCAATCTCATAAAGTTCAATACCCCGTAAAACATCCCATTAAATCATCCACCGCCCATTCCAAAAGCCTGCTTTTCCCAACAACTTCATCAAAAAGCACAGGCGAGGAACAGCATTTATTCAACATGGAAGGATTTCTTTCACTGTTCAGCCAGAAATCTAACTCCCACTTATCAATATTAATGACTTTTTCTTCTGACATGATGTGTGTTATCCCGTTTTCGGCTCGTGGATTACGGAATAAACCTCGGGAAAAACTGAACTAGTTAATTTCTTGTCCGTAGAGTTCCCGATTTGATTTTGGCTCCCGCTAAAGCGATTGCCTATTTGTAAATCTTTTGTTTACTTCCCCGTCGTCTCGTTTACCAGTAGAGGATCGAATGGCCAAAAGCGGACTTTTGTGTCCTTTCTTTTTTGGCCACATTCCAGCGGCGATTTTGTACCCGGTGAAAGTCAAGAATATTAAAGATTTCCCCGCAAGACAAAAGGGATCAAGTTTGAATTAATTTACAACGTCAATGTGTGTGTTCCTAGTATAATTTTGAAGAGCATATAGAATACTAAAATTTCATAATGGAACTTTTATATGGTGGATTATTTATGGGTTTTTTGTTATTTTATTGTAAAGAAATATTTATTTGGTGTAATATACATCACAATAGAAGTACTAAATAAACTCTTGCCAACTTTATTATTCAAAATGCAATTATTATTACGAAGAAAAATGTGCAGAATCAACAATTACATAATATTCAATCCACGATAAGTTGCTGCTCTTATATTGAATGCTTTAATTAACCAAGGAAGTATTTTCAGTACCACTTTAATAAGTACTACTCATCAACGACATTTTGTTACGTACATTGTTTAGGTAAACTGTTAGGTATAAATCTCAAGAATAAGCAAAATACTCTTCAAAAGTTTCTTTCTCTACTGCATATTTTCTGATTTTCTATCAAATTTCAAATCTAATTAATTGCTCTAATAAACTCTTTTGTAGCGTTTTTAGTATTTAAACATACGAGCAATTTAGCACATTTTAATTAAAAAATTACATGAATAGTGAATACTATAAGCGTTGCTTGCAATGCTAATTTTGTGTTCATAAACAGTCAATAAATACCGTCACATCTTAAATTAAATCCCAATAAAAGTATATTAATGTCTAATAAATCTGCCGTTATCTGATATTATTACCCCCAAATACATATTGTTTATGACACTGACCAGAAGAAAGTCGTCATGGGTGTTCCGAAACAAGTTTTTTATTAGTTCTTCTGTTTACCATTTCGCATTGAAATATGGTCCAATGTTTTCTTGTTGGCCATAATCCAGCTTCCTTTCGATTCGTGACTTGGGCCTACCCAAAGTAGGGAATATTAACAAGCTCCAAAAAGCAAAAGACATGGAAGATGGCGGAAACTTTTGTGCGCTTTTTTTTGCCTCTTGTCTTTGAATCTGAATAAATGTTGGAAGTTTAGTTGATGAATGAAGCTGCTTTTAATTGTCTATGTACGTGTGAGAGATCACATTCTGCTGACGTATTCTTATGCAAATCGAGTTCTCGTGCTGCCGTTGATACAATGTTAAATGGCGTTGGGGACTGGATTTGAAAGTATAATACTGGTGGATATTCAAGAATTTGGCCTGTTGGTTAAATGGGATCCAGTGCACTTTAGATTGCAAAGATTTCTAGTAAATAGGCATTGAACACTAAATCCTCGATTTATATTCAATTTCTTTAGTTACGTTTCGTTTAATTTTGGTGATGTTAACACATTTCAAATCTAGAATAAAGAATCGTACATTTTACAAGTTCCGAATTCGTAACTATTGTAAATATTCTTCCCCTCTGTGTTTCAAATTTTAGTAAGCAGTAATAGTTAAATTGGTTTTCTTTTTTATACCTTTTTTACTCGTAAAATAAATCGGTTATGAAGCAGACTGTCTCATCGCTGAATATCAATCCATAGAAATAGAAAAACTGTCAAAACCGAATTGAAACCTAGTATACCTAACTACAAATTCTTCCATTGTGAGACATAGCTTCTTCAATTTCTTTTCGAATTCTGTAACAATTTGACGAACAGTTCCGGTTGCACAGGAGCGTATAAAAAGGACGTTTTTAGCTACTGTTTCCAAACTAATTGCGCCACTGAATCCTCTTTTATAACACTCCAAACGGACGTTCTGTATTCGATTTCCGTTCCCCCTAAAAAGAACCAGTTTGACAAAAGCGTTCTCTTAGTGTCAAATAGTTTTCCATTTCCGTTTATATTTATGCCCTGCACAACTCTATCGGCCAGGATAGCTTTGGAGTACCATTTCCAGTTCCAAGCCTAAGATTGTCTTGTTTTTCATATTAGACATTGGTATTTCAATCGGAAAACCGTCTCAAAGAAGTATTTTCTACTTTGCAGCGGGGGGAATATGCAGTAATTGGAATGTACGAGGTACCTTTTGTGATATTTATTTAGTTGGGGTTTTTTCTGGGGAGTTACTTTCCAGTTTATTGCATTTCAAACTTTTTTCTAAAAGAAATGAATTGTCTCGTCAGGAAATTTTTTATTTGAGTAAGTTTTTCCATGAATTCTTTGGGTTTTGTTTGTAGTTTTATTCAGAAACTTCCCCATCCATAGTTTTAATGAAAAGCAAGTCTAACCATTCCCATCTATCTCATAACATCATAGGCGTTTTCTTTCAATGTAGGAAACTGTTTAAAGAATTCATCAATTTAAAGTCATTTGATTATACATAAATTTATATTTGCTTAAATACTATATTTTGAGTAATATAGAATTTAACCAAAAACAGTGTTTCCTGTTTTAATTATCAGAATTATTTTTTATTTCAGAATGGTAATTTTTAGCTATTTTCTTCGAAGTATGAATTCTTATTGATTTTCAAGGATAGTTTAAAGTACATTTTTTAAACGTTTAATTATTTATAAAATTGACACAACCAACATACATTCATCCCACACACTTTCACATTCCACTAGTTTTCTGATTTTCAGAAAAGTCAACATTTTTAATACTTTATTTCTTAGTATATTAGATGTCATAAAATACCACAAAACGCCTAAGTAAGTATATTTGACTTTACCTCGACGACTAGAATATTTTCCCTACGTTTTAATAGCATGTCCTCAGAGTTTCCGACAAGTTTTCCTCCATTAATATCTGAATGTAATAGAAGGTTTACATTCTTCAAAATGAACAATTGCCATTGCAGTGCATGTATGTAATGAAAGGTAATAACAATTTGTTTTACCGTTGTCTAGCAGCAGCATCACGTACAAGTGATCAGACAATCGTTCAACTATAACTTTTGTACCATGTCGCTTATACTTTTACGCGTTATTTATAGCGCCATTAGTAATAAGCGTCTCATACTTAAGCTGTAGTTTCTCTACGCTTTCTACCGTTTAAATCTTCTTCGGTCACGTAAACCCTAAATTCTTAGACAACGACAAAAATTGAAAAGTGTTTAAGAAGGAAAGTATATCAATAAAAGTAGCTTTTTAAATATGCTTTAATACTTTGCAATAATTTTATGTAAGTCCTTTGTTCTATTTGTTAAATTGTTTTACAAAATAACATTTATTTGAAGAATACATTTTCGTATGAAACTGAAGGAATATAGTTTCATCCAAATCGCAATTAAACACGCAAACACACAGCATTATTGTGGCAAATATTTGAAAATACTAACAGTATTGGCGGATTAAATTTTTTTATATATATACCGCTTTGCTTTTTTTATTTTTTTTTTTCATTTAGCGGACGTTTTATAACTAAATAATCTATGAACAGAGTTTTTAAAAATGTTATTGTCCATAACTTTGAAATATCAAACCTTGTATTATCCAATACAAGCAAAGAACATTAACAATACAAAATGCAATGTTTATTTTTTAAATTCTAAAAAAGGAAATTCTGCTTTGATATGCAACCAACTCGTTGCCCAACTTTTATTTTAAAGCGACAGAGCGAAAACTGCCTTTGTCTCCTTCGTAGTACATCTTAGAAAAATTATTAAATGCGAAAATGTTTAGATTTTTTCTAAGCACATTGCATTTATTACCCCCTTCCTGACCTCTAACAGTTCCCTTTCCTTCTTTTCATCCGGTAACTGAACTAGACTTCTACTTTTGAAGTGTTTTGGAAACGGCTTTTATTGTCCATGCGCCTGAATGATACTAGGTCCATAAAAACTGGAGATGGTTGTACCGCGTGGCAGGGTCGCCTTTAATCTCCAGAAACATCTTGTTTTTATCATTCGAATGCTTCTTCTTTTTCGGTCAAAGATTTCTTGGCGAATTTCTTCCCTGTTCCATCTCGTAAAAATAATAATGGAACCTTCTCCGGAGCCGTAGTAAATAGCCGTTCTGCTTTGGTTGGACACAGTTGGTTCGAGTTACGTTGCAAAAAATGTCCCGTCAAATTTGCGGTTTTGAACTGGCAACTGAGTTACCAGGAAATAACCGTAAAAGTACTGAAACTTTCTGTATTAAATGCAGTAAATTCCAGTGAAAACTCATTTTTGTCTCGTAAAATATTCGTACTTTTTAAAACTGAGCACCGGAACCTTTCAGTTAGAAGTGAAGCGTCATTCTAACCTGGCCACCGAAAATTCTACGGATTGAAGCGACGAGAAGCTATCTTGTTGACGGTAGAAAGTTCTGATGTGACTTCATTTAAAACAAGTTTAAGTTTAATTGGTTATAAACTAAACTAGTTTAAGAAAACTGTACCGTAAAGTCAGCAAAAGGGTTTTAAACCGCCGAAAGACTTACAAGAAATAACCGTAAAAGTGTTATAAGTGTACGATCTCTTTGCACATGATGGTTTTTTAGACCGGGAACTACTGCTTAAACTCAATTCCCAACTTCTACGAACATCCTCGCTAGATGTAGGATTGAGACCTACAATCATTAGAAATAAGGGCCATAACCACTCAGCGCTCTAACCACTCGGTCACCATCTGACAAAGTAAAAACTGGCACTAGCATTTTTTAAAAAGTAAAATAGTTTTTAAATAAGAAATGAAATGTGGGACAATTACATTTGAACATTTGGTACAGTTAAGCTTCGTGTGAATATACACTGAAGAGCCAAAATAACTGGTATAGGCATACATCTGCGAATAAAGGTGTATAAACCAATCGAAGTTCGTCGCTATGTTCAGCAGCGTCTGTGTGCTACTATCATGACAGGTTATGAAAATTGAAGGGATTTTGAAAGTATCGGAGGTTGAGAAATGGAATCCAATATCCATGCATCTACGAGGTGGAGATGAATTTTGGATTTTCACTTACGACAATTTCACGAGTGTACCATGAATATCAATAATCCAGTAAAACATTAAAACTACGACACAGCTGTGGCCTAAAAAAGATCATGCAAAAAACGAATCATCGACGGCGGACACGAAAATCATTAAACATGATATATTGCGGATACGTGATATATACGGCTCCAGAAGCCCATATCGGTAAATATTCATTAAATGGTTAACAAGTCGACACTTGTACGACATAGAATCGACATAGACGTTTATCACATTTATTGATCAGTTGTCAATGGACCCGGCTTTGCACGATGTTTTTAAGGTCAAAGCTATGTCGTAGATTTGATGTTTTACTGGATTATCGATATTCATGGTACACTCGTGAAATTGTCGTAAGTGAAAATCCAAAATTCATCTCCACCTCGGGGATGCATAGATATGGAAATCCATTTCTCAACCCCCGATACTTTCAAAATCCCTTCAATTTTTATAACCTGTCATTATAGCAGCACATAGACGCTGCTGAACATAGCGACGAACTTCGATTGGTTTTATACACCTTTATTCCCAGATGTATGTCTATACCAGTTATTTTGGCTCTTCAGTGTGTAACTAATTTCGGAGTCGTGTTGCTCAGTTCGATTTTGTTGGTAATCGATACCATCATACATATGTCACCATACTCTATATATCATCAGATAGCGCATACCATCTTTGACACTACCATTTTATAAAAGCACTATGCAGTACGAAATCCAACTAATTGACCCCGCCCCAATAACTTGATAACAAGTGATGAGTACTTGACTATGGTTAAAAATTATGAGGTTCATCACTTAAAATCCATATGTGTGTAGCTTTAGTGCTACATAAAAAAAAATATTTAAAAGATTACATTATTCTGGTACTCTGTTAAAAAAGTTTAGTGCAAGTTTTCACCGAAATTCTGGAAAATTCTATCTGCCACCACTATTTGGAGCAGGAATTTATCAATTTTGCGGTAAAGCTATAACTTTGATACATCGCAAAAGTGGTAAATCTAAATAGTGGTGACAGGTAGAAAAATCCCAGGATTCCGGTGAAATCTTGCACCAAATTTTTTAACTATTTATTTAAACAACTGTAAAACTTTATTTTTTATAAATGCCAGTTACATGGTTCTCAAATAAAAAAGCGAGTTTGGGAAAACTCATTACTTTCGGCGAACTCTTTGTGTTACAGTTTGGATCAGTCTTCTCCTCAACTTGGGTCTCGAGCTCATAAAAATTCAAAAGTTTCTGTGAGTGCTTGTTTATTGCTTTTTTTGGAACTCTTAATTCCGTTTTCCTTCCAACTGAATATACTTACACAAACAAACAAGCATGGTTGCCAGTTTCTGTTATGAATACGAAAAATTACATTTTTAATAATTAAATTCAGCATAATTATGTTTTAAATAATGAGGACATGAGCTTTATTTTTTATAATTTTAAAGTTAAAACTTTAGGCTATGCTTTTATTTATATATTTAAGTTATTCGTAGGCTTTGAAGAATGTGTAATACTATTTGCATTTAGTTTTAAATAATGCAAATGACAAGTTTACACGATGCAACGTCGTAGCAAATTCACAAATTTAAATGCTTGATTCCTCGGTTCTTGTCGCGTATTCAAACATAGGGGCATACGTGTTTTTCGTAATTTCAGACACATGGTTGCTTACAAGTGCTTTACAGGACCTTATCATTTCCTGTAGGTAGCTAATTTGTTTCAGGGAAGGGTAGGGAAGGCCAAAGGTGTTAGCAGCAATTTTCATCTTGTAAAAGTTATGGTAATGCGTGTTTTTGGAGCCACGCCTTGTTGTTAACCTAACCATCCATTTGATAAACTCTATGCATGTTAAATTTTCAACGCGTGGAGAACAAAATTTGAAGCAAGCATTATTACTCGTGGAAAATGTTTATTCAATCTAGCTAACAACATAATAGTAGGACACTGTAATTGGGTAAACGCCAAATAAAGTATTGTTTTTGCATGATCTAATTATTTCGTATACATTTTAATGATTTTTATTAAAAACCTTATCCTACATTTGTTTTACTCAGTACTTGTATCCTCAATTCACTGTTAAAAAAGCTCTAATTTACCCTCACAGTGTGGTGGTATTTTTCTTTAAAGAATTAATATATGATGTAAAATTTATTGTGTGGTACCAGTCAAAACGTTTGCTTCATTGGTACACTCTTAAAACAAGAGTGAAATCCACTCCTATAGGGGAAGTGCATTTTCGGCACCGGAAAGGAGTGGAAATTAACTGAGACCGAGTTAAAACCGCTCGTTTTAAGAGTGTAGGACGTAGATTGTTTTCTTTTATTTCTTTTACCCACTCCGCAAAAAGAGTGAAATCCATTCCTATAGGGGAAGTGCGTTTTCGGCACGGAAAGGAGTAGAAATTAACTCAGACTGAGTTAAAATCGCTCGTTTGTTTTAAGAGTGTAGTGATTGGATTCACCGATATTCTCTGTTTAAACACTAATGGAGTAAGTTGTTCATTTAACTCTGTATGTCACGAAGAAATTAGTTTGCGGTAAAACAAACATTACAACACTGTGATGTAAAAAGTAATAGCAAAATGTGCTGCAATTTTACAGAAATCTTATAAGGTGCAAGCGCCCGCTATATTTTGCAAAAATGCACAGTATATAATTATTAAGGTATAATGTTCAATATTTTATACTAATAAGGATTTACTTTTCAAAAACTTGGTATTGTAGTTTAGAAGAAAGAGAACGAATGTTCAATGTCATTAAATTTGACAACTGTCTACCTGAGATTCAAAATTATTCGTTGAAAAGAATATTGGACATGCAGGGATTTCCATATGTTTATTTAATTAGCACATGTGTTTTATTCCCATGATAATTAACTCTTGCGTACTGAGCTAACCAGGTTTTTTGTTCACACTTTCTTAAGAAATGCTACAATGGTCCTTTTGTCCGTTATGTACCGTTATGCAATAAAATCTAAAATACACTGTTCTAACTAATGAAATAATTCTTGTTACCATGTACTAGGTGGTGTTAATTAACCATTACCGGGCTACACTTTTTGTGCACCGAAGGAAATTAATTAACTTGTCTTTTGTATGAACAGTTTACAGTCACTCTAAATGAGTGAAATTTTTTGTTTGTAGACCCGTTTGCTTTTGTTTCTTGAAACCTTTGGAATTTCTCACGGAACTAATGTTTTTGCTTTCTTGAACTGTTATATGCTTAGTTAAATGTTTGAGGTATTGCCTCTATTGTTCAATTCTTTAGATTAAAAAAGGGTGGTGTAGGTCAACACACAAAGCAGATTTATTAAATAAACTAAATAGTTTTAAAAAGCATTTTGAAATATGAAGCCACACATTTATAACCTTTGTGTTAATAATTTAGAGGAGAATGACGCATTGTAAGTCTTCTGTTACTGGAAATGTTTTTGCATTCAAAGGGTTAATAAAGGGAATAAAAGAAGTTTTAGTTAATTTCATGTTTGAGATATATTGCAAAATGAATAAAGTCTACAAAGAAAGAAAATAAGTATTCTTTAATTTTATTTTTCATTGATTAACGTAACCACATGCATGCCTTTATAGAATTAACATATTTTTACACTGTTAAATATTTTGTGCTTGGCTTCACTATAATAATGGTTCCTAGTAACCTCAACAGTTGTGTGGTGAACTGTTTCACCATAATTTTAGTACTCGGTTGAACTATTTTCAGGTTTTTGAAATTAAAACCTGAGAAATGGTTCAACCAAATTCCAAAAATGTTTTGAAACATTTTACCACACAGCCGTTGCAGCTACTGGGAACCATCTTTTTGGTGAAACCAAGCGCCACATTTTTAACAACGTACATGAATGGCGCTTCCTTAAGCAAGTTTTCTAAAATAATTACAGATATTTATCACATTGACTTTTAAAGCTAAATTTAAATCCTTTAAACGTGCTTTACAGTTAAGCTCTTTTTCATTTACTACCTAGAGATTTGTCGATAGCTAATGCATAATATATTTTGTAACTACTATGTTCGCAAATTAAGTTTTAAAGCATTAAATTATAAACTATATTTAGTTCAACACAGCTTTGAAACTTCCATTTCCTAGCGATTCTGTTTCATTGTCATATTCTTTAAAGCTCATCGCTAAAATTAAGCATTGTTTTTGTACTGAAATATTAATGTAAAGCCTTAATACACGACTCATTAAATAGTCATTATAGCGCATAATCAAGCGTTGTTTGGAGGAATGCGTAATTATTAATCGTACGGTACTAGACCGAAGGTATGCAATTAATTACCTTACGTTATGACTAATTGTATAGAGTGTTTAATATAAAAAAATCCTTAGAGTTTATTCAGTAAATTGCCTCTTTAAGTAACCTAAAATATTTTTCTTATAGGGGTTCGATGTTTAAGACTTTGGCGGATCTTTATTAGAAAGGTAAGTTTTTAAAAAATTTATACTATTAAAATTTTCTTATTATTATATAAAGACTACAAGTTTGATATATAGATAGTAGTGGTAAACGCATAGTTATAAAAAATTACTTCTACCCTTGATATAGCATTTAGCGAAATTACACGCAACGATTAAGTCGGATCATAATATGAACATATAATTCAACGTTCATTTAATAACTAATGCATCATTACTTAATATAGTAATTAATGCTAATTTTTTCTAAGTTAAGGCTTCCACACTTTTTTCATAACATCAGATGGAAACTTTAAAAAAAATCATGTTCGAACGTATCTTCTTTAGCATCCAATATTTATTAAAAAAACATTTAAAACTGAGTTAGACTACCTAATTTAGCATAACTTAATATAAAACATTTCTTTATATTCCCTTTTTTTCAAATATAAAATTTATTTTTCATTAAGTTAAGAAAAGTGTCTAACTAGTCAAAATCGAATTTTTACGAATACATTCATCTATTTTTTTTTCATTCTACATTCAATAAGCATATTTTATACTTTTTTACTTATGTAAACAAGTTTCTGTAATATTTTTTCTTAAATAAATAGCATTAACTACACATCTTTCAAAGATTTAATTTGTTTTTACAGATATACCCTAATATTTCTTAATATGTAATCGAATAAAATTCAAAGTACAGCTACAGGCTTTTCACAAGGCAAATAATTTAAACTCAATTTATTTTCCCAATACAAACTTGACTACCTTTCTTTAAATCATCAAAGCTAATTCAATTTTCGTATCTCCAAAACTAACAAGTAAGGTGAAACTAGTAAAACTAACAAGGAAGCTTAGGGAAATAAAATTTCACCAGATCTTCAAGTAGAAGGATTTTTAGTTTATTTTGTAAGGGAAATAATTTCTTAAGGCGAAATGGTGTGTTTGTATTTCAAATGTTTAAAAAGCGCAGTTTGTATTCATGAGATGGGCTGAAAATTAAATAACACCACAGTTAGCAGTTGGATTTTTACAAAATATAATTTTTCTTGTATACAAATTCGTGGAATTTGGCAACTCTCTAGTGTGCTTGTTGCGCAAGTTTTGTGTATTCAATTTCTAATTTGTGAGCTGTTTACGTCAGACATAGATTCCAAAAAGCTCATATACTTATACGATCTTCGACTCTGCGCCGTTCTATAAAAATTGTATTAAAACAAAATCTTAACTATAATTACTTTGTGTAAAGAGAGATGGTGCACATTAACTTCATTTTATGGTTAACTTCATCTTGGCGCTTTTTAAGCAATTGCGTCGGGTGTCCGTTTAAGTTTCCGCTTTAACGCTTTTGAAAATGTTAATTTTTTCGCATTATTTGTGTAAAAAATAGCAAATATATAAATAAAAAGTTATTTTTAGATAAGCATATCAATGTGTTTTTCAAAAAGAAAACCTCTGTTACATATAGTATAAAGAAATAGAAGTCGAAATTAGGAATTTTCTGCTTATGTAATGGTTTAAAAGTTTATCAACAACATTTATTAACTCAGTTTATAACGCACAGTACTGACATTGAATGATTACAGTTGTGTAAAGTATTAAGTTATTCGAATTTTCTATAATGACCTTTAAATAAGCATATAACTAAAACAACCGAAAACTTTTGAAGTTACCCAAAACGTAATTTACTTTCTAAACGTGGCAATTTATCAAAACATTCAAACACGAATTATTCGCACGTGCTGAACAAGCTGTAAACGACATAATCCAATGTAACAATTATTCCCCCATATCTGTCATCTTATCTCAAATTTTTTTTTTCTCTGTACTTCTGAGCGCGAAAATTACGTGTTTGAGTTATTAAAATCCCACTTACTGCTTCCGCCGTGCAACAGTTTTGTTAGAAAAGTGCTTGGCAGCCAGTTTCTGATCTGTCAGTTAGTTGTGCCGTCACTCGAGAAGCCTTTTGGCGAGTTCTGAAGTGACAGGGTTGCCAACTTTCCATTTTTTTAACATTTGCCAAATGACAAGGAAAATTTTTAAGAAATTTTTTTTTAAAAATTCCAACGGGCTGTAACGATAAAGGGAGAAATCGCATTGTGCGAAATACGCAATGAGCTTCCTTATGAATATTTATTTGTTATTTACATTTGTAACAGTTGCAATAAGAAGTAAAAGCAGAAATTAAACAATATTTACTTAACAATTAATAATTCTGAGTAAAACTTTAAATACTACTTATCTTTTCCTTACGTCAGTTTTGTTTTAATGTGAACTCATTGCTATTGAAATAAATTGGCTTATCGATTTCAATTAGCATAAATTCAAATAAATTTTGAAAAATCGGTGCGAGGCCTTATCTAATTACCTTATAAATTGTACACGAATTTTCATAGCTAATATTTTATTCGGGCATTATCTTTTTAATTTGATGTTAACTGGAAAGACACCGAAACTGGCTTTGCTTCAAATAGCTAAAATTGGATTTAAATATTATAACGTTAGATGGAATTAGTTTAGATTATTTCTTCCAATCTGGAATGTAGAATTCTTTACAATATAATTTTTATTTATTTAAATTGTAATTATGTAATAAAATTATGAAAATATTTAAATTTTTTTTTCTAAAATCGGATCAAAAGCTCGCTGCCTGAAAAAAACAATTATATTTTGCACATTAAAAAATAAATATAAAATCTAATCTTTTAATGTGGACTAATTATTTAATCTGTTAAAAAAATTAAATTTTTTTTGTAATTACAATTATGTAATAAGTAGTTAAACATAATTTTCTAGAACTAAATCCTAAAATAAGGTCATTTGGAATTTTTTATCAATAAAAATTGCCTTGGCGCACAAAATTATTTTTCGCCAATGTGGCGAAATTTCTAGAAGTCGCCATTATGCATAAGGACAGAGTGCCCATATGTATTTTTTTAATAAATTGCCTGACCTTATGATTAGAAGAAGTTGTCAGTTTCCCACGACAGTGTCAAAGTCAGCCGCTTCCAGAGCCTGGGTTCGACAGTTTCGATTAGCGTCGCCTGATGAGTCGTAATTGTCGTGTTTTGTCGATATCCAAGTAATTACCCGGTACATATTGAAATCAAGGTCACGATGGGGTTACCTGTTTACAATTACAGAGGTCGGAGATTATATATCAGGTAATTGGGAAGGAATATGGCGGAGAAAATTGATAGGCTTTCGAACTTTTTTTGCAGGTTTCTTATTGGTTTTTTATCTACTTTTTTTATTTGAACGCGAAATTGATATTAACGTCAGTTACGTTTTTTATGTATTGATTAATTGAGTTAGGTATCACTTAAAAATTATACGGCATCTGGGGTATGCCATAAAAAATTTGATACGCGAATCAAAGAGATAAATATGTTTTTTTAAATATAACGTTATTTAAATATTTGATTTTTTTTATACATTTGCTGAAACTAAATATGATTTTTCAGACTTTTTATAGCTGTGCTTCATTGGTACTCGAATTTAATAAGAGTACTGCCTTCGAGGAATAGCCCATCTGTGTTTTATTGCTAAGCATATTTTTATTCAAATAATATTTTTTATAATTCTTCCATTGTTTTAATTTTTTATATTTTAATAATTTATGTTGCTAAAACGTTCAATTATCTGTGGAAATCTAAGGTAACATGCAAATTGTTTATCTTAACAATTAAAAAATTGAATTCCTTAGAGTTTGACTTATAAAATACGAAAATCAAAAAGGTATTATATCTTGTACCAAAATGTAAAAAAAATCCACTCAAACGCAACTTGAAATTTAATTAAAGCTGATAAAATCTCTAATCTCTTCTCAAAAAGTAACTATTTTTTCTCTTTCGATTGGCTGGTAATCCCTTAGATGGAACATAGCTGTAAATATGAGGTAAACTATTAGTATCAATAAAATGTTTTATACTCGACCTGGAATTAAGGTTATAAGAGATAAAATAACTGTATATCCACTATATATATCTTGTTATTTAATTTTTACGACATACATTTTTAGTTTGTTGGCATTTTGGTATTTTAAGTACTTTTATTGGGATTTTCGACATTACGTTAAAATATCCTTAATTTCGTATTCTTTTGATAAAATACAGTAAAATCTAATCGCTGCTTTACGACTCTAAGCTTTACTTCCCATATAAGAATTGTTGCATGTAAAAAAGGTCTCGAAATAGTTCCGGACACGGTTCTTTTTCACCAAAATGTTAAAAGGATAAAGATCAGTTGGAAAATGTTTAATGGATTATGCCATTGTTTGCTTTTAGCTATTCATAATTGATAGCACATTCTCTTTGGTAACATTAGTTTCCAAATATTCTATTTTTATTGAAATTGTAAAAAAAAAAGGATGTTTTGGTCAATTGAGTAAAAATGTATAGCCCAATTGCTGTTCAAAACACTTATTTTTGTAGTAGTTTGACAAATTAACTTGATTTGTTGGGTAATTTTGGTTTGATAAATTGAATTATATTATTATCCATCTATTTCGATGGATTTTTTAATGACTTGTGAATGCTTTTTGGATAGATTTTGGTAATTATTGAAACTAAAATAAAAGAAAAAGGATTGTAAAAAAGTGATCAAAATAATACCAAAAGCATATGAAACACAAAAAAACGTTTCAATGTTTAAGAAGCGTATACATGAAATCATCTGCAATGCGTGCACACTGTAAACATTTGGTGCAACGTTACTCCAGCTTTATATAGTAGCGTTATACCAAATTTATGGATAACGATATGCATAAATAATAAGTTTACTCCATAAAACTAGTGGCAACAAGTGTAGCCTCCAGTTATAAGAAGTAAGGTTATACCAAATTTATGGAGTAACCTTACACCGCTAAATAGGATTCTTTGAAACGTCACTTCAAAAAACTGGAGACTGCTAGGCTCCCACCAGTTTTATGTAATAATGTTAGATAAAACATTTTAACGGTGTTCTGTGATTATACTAACTAAATACTAATAGTTCTGCAAATTTATGTAAAACTGCAATGCACTATATCCTCTAAGATCGCTCAACTTCTCCAAGATCTTTTGCAACAAACTTTGGCCTGCTTGTGGCGAATCGATTTTGCGGCCTTTGAATAGGGTTGTGAGGGCTCGATAAATTGACTTTGAAAATCATCGCGGAAAGTAATAGGCAAGCATTGTGCTGTAAATGGTGCAAAGCATTTGGGTCACTGATATTTTGGATTTTCAATGGTGGCATTGAGATCTATTTATTCAAATATCCATAGTAGCTGCCCCATGGCTGTGTGGTTCAATGTTTCACCATATTTTCGATATTCAGTTGAACCATTTCTCAGTCCCCCCCCAAATTCTGAAAAATGGTTCAACCGAAATCTGGAAAGATGGTGAAATATTTCACCATACAGCCGTTGGATTTATTAGGAACCATTATTATGGTGAAATCACGAACAGAATTTTTAGCAGTGTAAAAGTGTTGCTTTAAACTTTTTATTCATATTGTTTTGCATTATTAAAACAAATATTGAAAAAAAAGTAGTTAATATTAGAGGTAAAAAAATCGCTTTACGGAAAATCCAAAATTTTACATAATAATTTTTTTAATATTGCAGTTAAAAAGTTACTGTAAAAACAGTAACTTTTTTCAAAATTCTGTGGTACCAAATTTTTTATATGAATCTAAAATTATTTAAAAATAAACATAAAAAGAATGTTGTACAACCAAATAAAAATACTTTCAACCCGAACTATACAACAATACATGAAAACGTCTTCACCCGAGAAAGAAACTAAATGCTGTATTAAAAACTACGAAAAAACTTTTTACCGCCTCTGGTCTTACCCTATATATATCAAAAGCCTTAAATGAATACAATAAATATCAGTTGAAGCAAAAACAAATCTGAAATTGCTCCCTTGAAAGTAACAAACTCAAAATATATGGAAAGAGCGAAAGTAGTGATATGAAAGGGAAAAAAAAACTTCTTGACCTTTAGACTTGCTACTTGTAAACGAAAAGGCAATTCCTTGAGAAGCAATTAAGTTTTAGTTTTCAATTTGACCCCGAAAAATGATTTTAATTAAAATGTTATTAAAATAGTATTCCAAAATATTTTTTTTGTCGGGATGCACTTCAGAAGAAAAAGGATTTTTGGTTTAATAAAACTACAACATTCATCTCTGTAAAAGAAACCAAATTAAAGAAACTTATTTTATTGATTACATACTATATAGATATAGAGCAGGAAACGTTAGGAGAGAAAGCTAGTTTTCCAGCTTTTTTTTCAATTCGCGTTTCGATATATATTTTATTATTATTTTTTCTTTGAGAAAAACCTAAATATAATGATTTTTTAATACTTTTATCTACAAATAAAGAACAATTCTTTTTCAACAAATAAAATAAAGTTTCTGACGACAAATGATTAAATCTAAGCATTTGAGTTAGAAAAGTGCCCCGTATGCAAGGACAAGTTTTCCAACCTATTTTAATTGGGCCTCTGAATCGTGTATTACTCCAAGAGTGTACGAGTCACTCTTTGCCTTCCTTTTATAGATAAAATAAATACATTTTATTTTTAAAATTCATTTACATGTATTTATTTTCCCAAACTAAATACATTTAATACAGCTCCATTAAGAAAGGACCCAAACTTTATTAATATAGTTAGTAAATTTTAAGATTCAAATATAGAAATAAGACATAGCTAAAAAACTTAAAAAAAGTTTTTTAAAAAAGTATTTACTAAATTATTTTGTCAGATGATGTATTCTAGGTTGATATGTAGACCAGTTCAAACACTGGTAGCATTAGGCGGTCTATTTGTAAAATAAAAGTTGGTGGAAAACTAGCCCCGGTTTCCTCCACTAAATAAAAAAAACTGCTACGAAACAAAACAGAGTTCTTAAAATAACTTTTTTGCTTACCCTCTTAAAAATGAAATAAAAATATTAAAAAAGGGTAAAAATACGCTAGCTTACTTCGTTTGGTGAAATATTTGAAGTATAAAGACACTTATCATTAGATGAGGATAGGTATTACAGTTTTAGGGACATAAACGAACATCTAGGTGTAAGGGAAACTATTTTGCCTGATAATTTCGTTAAAAGTTTAGATTATGTGATCCTTTTTTAGCTGAGTAAAATGTACAAGTTGGTAGGGTTCGAGGGCTTTATTGAGAAAAGCATGGTTGTTTTTAAGAATTAAAACCACACATGGTGCAACATAATGAGTTTCTTTTATACATTAAAGATATTAGAGTTAAGTTATGAAAGATATTATGAAAGTCATTTCATTTAATCTAATAAAGTATCATTTAAACAGTTAGTGAACTTTTTGATAATTATTTTTCTGTGCCTGGCTTTGTTATAATAGTATTCTGTATAAAAGAAAAATCTGTATTTAGTTTATTATTTTCCTGTAGGTACTTTATAATTGAGAAAAACTTCAGATATACATACTATATTTAATAGTTAACACTTCATTTTGTCTCCTATTTCATCGTTAATCTTAATAATATGTAATACCGAAACTAATTAATTAATTAGAAGAAAAAAAGGATTGTCTGGAAAATACATGTTTCTTAAAAATATTTTTTTCTTATTTCTGAAAGAATAATTTTCTTAAAATCATGAATCATAAAGTGACCCAATAGACGATTTTTAACTTTTTCTCGTACTATTTTTTAATAGTTGGCTTTTACGAAGTCAATAACTGCGTTTGGGGTTAGGGAGGCAATCGCCTCAATCCATTTTTCAAAACTGAATTTTTTCTGCTCAATTAACGGTTTAAAATTAAAATAGCATTGAAATCATTCCAAAAAAAGTGTTGGTCATCTTTTTTAACGCTAAATCACCCTTCTTACTATCATTCTAATCACTGCCACCACAAACATTTACATATCCACTACAGGCAATCGAAGAAAAAACATCATTTAACAGATAAGGCATTTCAGACATCCAAAAAGAAGAGACTGATGGAGACTGTAATCATATTTCATCATTTGTACACATTAAAATCTTCCGGCCCATAAATTCCCGATAATGTTTTCCTTCTCATCACTTATATTGAGAATTAATTCTCTGGTGCTACTGCAACCTGTATCACTGACTGAAGCAATCTCGTAGGATGTCCTAAGGGAGGCCACATTAATAACTGGTGCCTTCCTTATAATGCGTTTTCTCTTTTAATACATTCCCGCTGCCATTTGGGTGAATATTATCGCTGTTACGCCTTTCTGTTTTCCGCTGCTACTGGAATAAAAAAATACTAATAATAAAAGAAAAGACGTGACACCAAGTAGTTAGAGATATCAGAAGAAACATTTGGAGAAAATAGTTTCAAAAATGTCTCCCCAGTCCACAAATTCTAAGGGCGGAAATTTGATCTTTTTGGGATTCGGTCTGCCATTTCGGAGCTGGAATTACTTGAGAATTTAAGGAATTATTTTTCGACGTGACGGCGATGCTGGCAAAGGTTCTTGTGTTGTTCGGTGATTGCTTTCTGAACACAAGGGTACATGGAATAATGTGTAGAGGGAACCGGGAAGTGTTATGGTTTTTCAAAAAAACTGGCTTGATGTCGCTTAAAGAAAAAAAATACCTTTGTTACAGGATGGAGTCTGTGAAATTGGTATGTAATCGCCCTTGAAATACTTTTCTTGGTGTAAGGTTCGATTGGTGTATATTGTTATTTATTTCTACGTTTTATTGCTATTTTTATATTTTGTTCATTTGTTTAACATTGATTGTCAAGTTGAATTTGTTAATTTTATCAAACGTTATAATCAAACTAATTTTTGTAAAAAAAATACATGCGTATTTATTCTGTACCTTATTAAAGAAAAGGGCCAGTACCCAAAAAAATCAATTGGTGGATTTAATTAAAAATATATCAATTTAAAGGGAAAATCGTGAACAAAATATCCATTGAATCCATAGTTATCTATCTTTAAAATTAATCATATGTTTAATAAATTGTATGTTTAGTTTTGTTATCATACTGAAAATTATCTATGAAGAGGTAAAATTCCGAAATATTTAACTGATACATTTTTCTAAAGGTTTTTTTTTAAATGATTAACAATTAAGTTAGTACGGAAGTAAATGATTGCGCTGCAAAGTTTGACAGGTTTTCAATTTACATTAAGTAATACAAAATTGTATTTCTTACTGTGGCAAAAATGTAAATCAATAATAACCTAAGCCGTCTTAAAATTTTACTACTGAAATATACAAAATAACACTCTTTCTACCTTTTCGAGTCATTTACTTTACATTTAAATTGGAATGATTGGCAAAATTAATTGGAATAATAAGTTGCTGCCAAATAATTTTCAGGTACCTCCCCTTACTAACACCCATCTTCGACAAACTTATTTTTCTTTAGAAACCAGTTCGTTTCAGGATTTTTATATAATGGTCAATTAATTCTAAAACACTGTTCCTATTGATATTTTTTTTTGTTATAGTCAATGCATTGGGATGATAAAATTCAAGAATTCGATTGAATGTTGTTCGTTTGTTTTTGATTTTAGAAAAGTTTCCGGGATTTTAGTGAATCGTAATGCAGTTCATGCATTCTAGATATCTTCTAGAGTACGGTCTAAATTATTCTTGTAGATCTTCCGTTAGCTGACGTATTTCTTTCAAAGGTTTTTCGTAGGAAATAGGATTTAGTATTTTGTGCTGGTCTTATTTTTTTGCAATCGGTTTTTGATTATCCGTAAGGAATACAGAATGAAGACGCTCGGTAAAAAACTTTCTTTATAACGGATCTTCAGCGTAACATGTATCTGTAACATATTACAATGTTGTTTCATATACGAATACATTGGTGTACACTAAATTGGATAGTATCTTTAAAGATTAACCCCTTTTATTATAACTTAATAATTCAATTAATTTTAAAAATATTAGCTGGTTCACACACGTAAGCGGAACAAATTGCATTTGTAATTGCAATTTGCATTTAATTTGGTTTCACATATTTAAGTAAATACTGAGAATTTAATTCTAATATTTTTGCTTAAGCTTTTTCTTTTCTATTTTGACTAATTTTGTATTTTTTTGATTAATTTAACTAAACTTGAACAAAAATTTGAAAGCTAAAAAAAAATTAAACAATTGAAAGACATCATTGAAAAAAAGCCTGCTGCAGACAACAATCTAAATAACTTGTAAAACCTCTTCAAGCTTAGTATAGAACAAAAAGTTTGGATTTTCAAAGACTAAAGTTTTGAGTTTAATTTTTAAAATAACTATGTTGTCAAATTATCTTAATATATACTTGCAATATATCTTAATATATACATCGATTTTCATGGGTTTTCCACATTTTCATAGATTTCCCGTGTATAAAATTTATTTTAATATAATTTACGAAACATAAAACATTCTGTAAGCTCGAGTGTGCACTTTATAGAATTGTATAGATTAGATTTCTTTATTTCAATACCCGGAATGTAGCTACTTTTTTACGAGTTAAAAACCTCCAACTCAAAACAGCTCAGCATAAAATTGTATCTTTGAAAGTACCAATGCATAGGTAATTCCATTTTTTTGCTAAGGGATGAGAGGGAAAAGCCTTTCAAACCACGTTTCGTTTTAATCTTTTTTATCGTTTAAACGCGCAAAGAAGAGACGCTACCTATTAAACGACTAGCACACGCAATGGTGCCTAGCTATTTTAGATTTTTATTCTTAAAAAAAATCTTGAAGCATTAGGCCTGATTGAAAGGTTGAAACCATTTCCAAGCATTTTTCACTTTAAGTCTGCTTTTAAACAGTTTTATAATGGTTTGTTTGGTGAATTAAAGATTTAGTCTTTAGTTTATAAACATAATTGATTGGAAATGTTTTCTTAATACTTATGTCAACAATATCACCGTGACTTTTTTTAATTTTGTTAGTTTACGGCAATTATACATCTTAATGGTTGTAAATGTACTAACTATTTGTATTTCAAGATAATATAATAATGGTTTTAAAGTCCTTGGTGCATAAATGTAAACTTCTCCTTCGTTGTAAATTACTTCCTCTTTTGCAGTATTTAGAACTTTAACTATTGAATTATGTATTTATATAAAAGGTATTGTTCATTTTTAGAGAAATTTCTCAAATAATTGCTCTTTAGTCCTTCAATTTACCAAAACTTAAAGTGAACGAGTTTACTATTTAAAAATAAACTTCATCTTCAATTTTAAATAAATTTTGTCAATGAAGGCAATGTCTCTCTTTTAGTCCAGTAATTGCAGAAAACAAAATGCAGGAAAGCTTTAGAAAAAATACAATCATTGATTTTAATTAAGTCCTTAGCCAAACTTTTTATATATTAAGCTATAAATTAACAAAAAACCATAAGTGTTTGACACTATTAAAAAAGTTTCTTCCGCCTAAAGGTAAGTGCATCGAATAAAATTTGAATCTTTTGTCTGCAAGTCTTATCGACATTTACACAAAGCTTAGGGGTGCAAAAAAATAGCCTTTAACAAAAGAACTCGCGTTATGTGCCATAATGAATCAACCATTTCTCAATGCTTTTAAAAGTAACTCATTATCTGTGTCTATGTCCACATTTTGAGCTTCAACAACAGAAATAAAGATAATTAGCTTATAGATCATTGCTTCTTGCGAAAGGTCTGTAACTTTATTTTGTTTGCGAAAATTTTGTCAGGAAGAAAAAGAAATAAAATAAAATATTCATGTGTGCGTGAGCAGGTAAACTGCAGTATCTACACTAATGACTTGAATTATTGTTGTAAGCACTTAGTAGTTCTAAGCAATAAAAAAGTTAAGTAAAAATATTGTTTTTTCAGAACAAAAGTGGGTCCAAGCCATTGTTGTGGTAACTGCAGTTTATATGGCCATGGAAGATGTTTCATTCAGTGTTTATTCATATTACTCAAACATAAATTCTTTTACTTACCAACGTCCGGGTGCAAAGAAAAAATTCTC
The DNA here is from genome assembly GCA_019343175.1 of Oedothorax gibbosus. Classification (NCBI taxonomy): domain Eukaryota; kingdom Metazoa; phylum Arthropoda; class Arachnida; order Araneae; family Linyphiidae; genus Oedothorax; species Oedothorax gibbosus. The sequence continues at coordinate 5,323 of JAFNEN010000453.1, read as the reverse complement.
GATGCTAAGCAAATTAAATGGATCGAAATGCAGGCACATTATTTTTCAATCTCAGTTCAAGTTCATCGCTTTTGGGCTTTTCAAACCGCAACATGATTTATATACAAAAAAATGTATTGCCTTTGAAATTTCAGTAAAAGAATTTGAAATAACTTTAGTATTTTAGTATTTATTTAGAATTTATCTTCTTAAATACTAAAAAGTTCTTTTTTACGGTTGATGGACTGCAAGGTGAATGATTCATTGTTTTTGCAAATTTCGTCAGTTCAAGTTTTTGAATCCGCTTGAAGTAATAAAATTAGTTTAGTTGATGTAGAAAATATAAAATGCGTGTGTATGATTGATCGAAAATTATTTCTTAAAAATGTGATGTTATATGGGCAATTCTACCATAATTTTTAATTTTATGTCCCTTGGGCATAACTTTTGAAAAAATTAATATTTCTTTTAAATTTTTCTTATGCTACTAATAGACTGGTCCTTATATAATTGCAAAACGGAATTTCAAAGCAAAGAAACTCCAAAACGTTTTAGGACAAAAAACAATGCAGAAGATTCCTGACCGTCCTATGCCCTGAATGTCAAATTTTTATTTTAGTGCTCAAACTAACACATTTTTGAGCTAAAAATTACATTCATTTGGATTTTAAATTGAACTAATACTATATCTTAACAAATTCCTTTCATAAAATTTTGGCAATAAATATTTATAATGTGTATTTCTCTTCTAACTTTGTCCCTGGGTTTTGGTACGTTCACTGACCTCATTGCTTAAGTTGTGAAGAGAGACACTGGATGGAGCTACAGTGATTCTTCAATCATGAAAACTGTATTGCAGAAAAGTCACATTTCAGTTAGTAGCCGCATTTTTTGCTATACTTCACTAATAAGACCAAAAGTTAAAAGAACCCAGTAAAGCTGCGTGATCTGCGTGGCTTTATTGCTTTCCTTACAGTACACCAGGGTTAAGGTTAATTTTTGTTTGATAATTGGAATTTTTTTTGTTTAAGTATATTTGAGTGGAGTAAAAAAGTTTTAAGGAGTAAAAAAATCAATTTTTATTAAACTGGAGTTAGTTTCAACACAAAAAAGACCGGAAAACATCGTAAATTTTCTTACCGTCCATTCCTTACCATTACAATGATCTAGGGATGGAAAACCGAAACCGGTTTTAAGACTAACCGGTTTGTTCGAGACTTCGGTTTCATTGAAAATTAGTTATTTTCATAAGGCCAGTTTAAACCGGTTTGTTCGATACCGTTTTTTAAAAAAAAAACTGCCATCCCTAATTTTTTTTTTAAATTCAAATGAGCCTTGCTGAACTTTTTTTTTGTAATTCTAGAACCCTTATAAACCTTTTTAGAAACATTTAAAGTGATTTTGAAAAAATAAATTTCACAAGTTTTTTAAACCTGAAATTAAAAATTATGGTAGAACTGCCCATATATACAAACAGCATCAGTATAAATTAATGTAGTGGTTTAAAGTAACAGTATGGTCCGACTGTTTATATATATATATACTGCAAAAAATAGTTTTGGACTAAACTACCCCTCATTTTTCACATAATTTACGTTTTGATCCTAGACTTTTTCCCCCGTTAATTTACGAGACGTTCGTGGTTTTGTAGGACTCTTATACCGTGCATACTCAGTCTGTAAGACACCCGCGTCTGTAGGCTTCGAACCCGGCCAAACTGCAAAGGATTTATACTGGCAATAACAATTACAATATAGCTATTTTCCAGTGTTTCCTGTAGGGATCCTTTTTCCTCCTTGAAACAAAGAAAATTTAACAGTAATAGTGTCAATTAACGGAAATGTACAGAAAAAAATGCCACTATGCTATTTTCGTTAATTGAAGGAATCATTTTTGAGAGTGTAGGTTAGATGGATAAAATCTAAAATTTTGACAAAAGCGTATTTTTATGAATAATACAGTACACGGCTCAAAACAATTAGGGGAGCACTTTGCGTACTTTTGTTAATTCTTTCAGTTCCGACTTTTTATTTTTTATTCTAAAAATCTAAAATTTGTAAAATAGGTTCATTATGCATTTAGAAAGAAATGGTAAAAAACAGGGGAAAAAAAATCTTATTTTTTAAAGTAAATTTTAAGGGGGAAGGGGGAATTGGGGGAATCATAACGTTTGAATAAATTATAACAAAATATTTTTCAAAACTTTATTTGTTAAAAAAAGTTAAAATCAATTTTTAAACATCTAAGATTGCAAGCGTGAAGAATTTAGGGTCAATTTATGTCATAAAAATTTTGGGAGTGGATTTTATTGTACCATGTTTTTCATATTTTCATTTAATTAAAACAAACATTATTTAATTCTTCAAAATACATGATTTTTCCATTTAACGATAGATAACTGCGAGCTCAACTTAGTGGGGAAAAAAATCGTAAACTGATGATTCAAATGGAATCATTGAAGATGAAAGGGTTTAAACCATGCGCTCCCCTAATTGTTTTGAGCGGAGTATTTAATAGGTTTTAATTCAATGCATATCGTGAAATGTACTAACAAAGAAGTTATGGACAATATTCCGACATAGATATTTCTCAATATAACGTTGCCAAATATATATTAGACGACACATTTTCATTTGCTGTCTAATATTTTCAAAAATAAATTTGTAGTATGTTTCTATGCGCTTTGGTGGTCCTTTACGCATTAGCTTACTTGTTAGCTTCCACACTACGTTTATAACGTAAAAAGTGGAAGGTATTATAATCGTTCAGTCCGTCTGTATGTCCGTCTGTCCGTCACCCACTTTCATATTCCAAACTACAAATGCTACGGACAAGTGTGATACGTCAAAAAATTCAGCGCATTGAAATTAGAATACATTGAAAATTTCAGAAAAGAATTCGAATTCGAAGTACTTCAATTATTTAAAAAACTGCAAAATTTAATGCTCATTTAAAAAGCATAGGAAGCCATTTTTATTAGAATTTAATCACCATTGTCATTCGTAACAATCGCTCGAGAAACTTTAATTCGTTTAGACAATTAATTAAAATAAATTTATTTTTGCGACATCGATCAGTTTGAAATAACGTCAAATATATTTCACTACGAGATTCTTTGTACGTTGATATGAAATGTTTTTATTCTATTTAAAAGCGAGGAATATTACTTATTTATTATTTAAAATATAGATTAATTTTTGCAAACGATAAGTAATAATTATTGAATTTTCGAAATTTTTTTAAAATGAAACTAGCCAAATTTAGCATAAAAATGTTTAATATACAATTAATGCTGTGTTTGGCGCCTTTTTACCTGTTAAACACAACTGTTGTGTGGAAGCGGGTTAAGTGACAGATTCTGTTACAAACCTACTTGTTTTTTTCGACAATATAATAAAAAGCTAATATTGAAGAACTAATCTGAGAATTCGTTAAAAGTTCTTAATTTATTCACACATATTTATAATAACCATCTAAAGGATACAGACGTTAAAACCGTCACCTGACTGTCAGGTTTTCCAGCAACACAAGTAATTAAAAAAAATATATAAATTTTAAAATTTAAAGCATAGATGAGTCATTATTAATAATCTGCTACATAAATATACTTTTTTAATAAAGATAAGGAAATTAATTTCTTAGTTATAAATTTACATACTAATTTTATCCAGCAAAAACACGTTTACACTTCAGCTAATTTGCTTACCCCTCAGAGGTATGATAAATAAGAGCAGCTCATCATTCGTTGTGTTCAATTTCATCGTGGAAATCTGCCAGGACGGGTAACCTTTCATACTTTACTCAAAGTTTTCCGTATGCACGTTTCGCATTTTTATAGTTTTCGATTACATGAAGTTTACAAGCATCAATTATCTTTCGACTACCTAGATCGTGAGAAAAATAAAGCAATTAAGTATTATTTTAGTGACGTTTTCCGGTCTCAAGTTGACAGGTAGTTGCAAATTATAGTGCACACCGTACTAATATCTAGCACAATTTTAAAGAACTGAACAATTCCAGACCGTTAAACCACACGCAATTTTCTGCTACCTCATCAAAACCTTATACTTTAATTGGGCGTAGCTTCTAATTATTAAGATTAAAAATACATTTTTATATCAATTATGAAGCATTTATTAAAAATTAGCACAACTTTTCGAATAAACTTCTACGATAAATTTTAGAATTTTTCAAAATATATTATACACGGAATGCATTTATTATGGCCTTTTATAATAATTTTGAAACGAACTATCGATAAAAACAGTTTTAGAAAAGATGTCAATTAGTATATCAATCTTCATTTAATGAATTAAAATAGATATAATTAATGTATGAGTAAAATATCAATATCACACAATATTAATGTTTTACACTGTATATATTGTGTAAAGTTTTCCGTAATGTTGGTGAAACGTTACTCCATGAAGCTGGAGTAAGGTTACACCAAATTTTTAAAGTGCATAATAAACAATAAATAAAACTAAAAGTAATCACTAACTATGATGTTTTAGTAAGAAGTTTATTTATTCCAACTAAGCAATTAAAAATGATCTTTTATCCTCTCTTTGAGGCCCAGTGGCTTAGCGGTAGTGCTTCGCATTGTCACACCACAGGTCCGGGGATCGAATCCCGGAGGTCACGAAATCCCCTAAGTCACGAAAGCTGAAATGGACACGGCAGGCCTTGGCCCACTAATGGGCTGTTGCGCCATGGAGTTTAGTTTATTATCCTCTTTTTACTACAATGAATAATCGAATAATAGTAAGTTATTTAATTTCTTTTTATATTAACAATCAAAAAAATTATTGATCCCAAATAAAAATTGGAAACTTTTCGATTGCAAGCGTAAATTCCTCTAGCCTTAACGGTGAATCCAGATAACACCCTAAAAAAAGTTAGAATATCTTTTTTAAATAAAAGTATCATACGAAGGAAAGCGAAATTTCGTTGAGAAACTTCAAATAATAAAAAAAAAATGGAATTTGCCTTTGTTTTCCATTTTTTGTGGTGACTAATTTGTCTAAAAAAAGTTTTAAGGCAGAAAAAAGTTTTATTGAAAAGAAAATCCCTATTTTTTTATTCTCTCAAATGAGAAGGAATGCAAATATGCTGATTTCATCAATAATATTTCTTTGTCTAGAGCATTGTTCCAAACACCCTAGGCTACAAAAACTTCGGATAATTCTTTTTTCATCGCCAGTAAGATCAAGAAAATAAGTGAAGAAAAATTCTTTTTCTGAATTTTATTGGCTCGGGTTCCAATAACAAAGAACTAGAGGGAGTGAGAAATGGAAAATTTGTGTGAGTAAACAGATAAGAACGTTGACCATTACTAAGGATC